>OY757904.1:7836859-8401859 GCA_963585895.1 Sepioteuthis lessoniana | reverse complement strand
TTGTTATTTTTTTCGTCTTTAGAAATATTGCTTAGTTTTATTTATTTATTTTTGCGTGGAGGAGAGAATAAAGCACTCGTCGGTTTTACACTAAAGAGATGTTGGCTGCCGGACATGATGTACCGAGAACATTATGAGACAGAATATCCAGTGAATTTGAATATTTCATTTGACACATTACATGGTTGTTATTCTGCTAGCTGATAGTTACCGTAATAAGAAAAGTTGAAAATGGATACGTGAGTTTTACAGTCGCATTTAGTTCACCTTCCTTAGTGAATCCGATTGGCTTATTTCTTTTCAACGATTTTTTTTACACAAGATCGTATAATTGAAGTCAATAAGAAAAGTTATACGGTTTTTCCTCTAGAAGCTACCGATCTGAGAAAGAAGAAAGATGTAAAAAGTGTCCGTGAGTTTTGTGGGTTCAGATAAATCAGGATGATATTTGCTCTATCGAGTCTGCCATGGGTTGTTCTCTTCTTCAATTTGGGAAAACTTCAGTCATGTTTGCATGAATAATTAAAGCTAACATGGGAACCTTATGTGGATTCGAACTTATAACCACGCTAAAAGTAACAACTGGCATATCAACCGATCCAACATTCACCAGTTTAGAGGGTATTGCAAAACATACTTAAACATATCAAGTTAGGCAAAGCGCTTCGAAAGTACATTTATTATATGTAGAGGGTCGGGAATCGATACTGTTGTGATGGGCAAGGTTAGCACTAGTCAGTTGCTTATCAAGATTTCCAGTTATTTTCAGTGAGAGGCTCTATCTTCTATTCATGCAAATTAGGCAGATTAATTTGCCAGTATCACTACATCTCCCTCCAGCGTATGGGTCTTATGCCCCTAGTAGGTCTTGTACTTCTAGTGACTATTTCATTTTCTGGATTACTTTGCTCTCCTTTTCCCTCTCCCGTATTTCTTTCTCTGGGACATCTAGATCTGTTCCCCACTGAGCTGTTATCAAGGTTATCTTCTTGCATTATTTGATCTTCATCCGAGGTTTCAAATTCACTCTGGCCCACCTGATCATGCATTATTTCGTTTTCTGACGTTTCAATCTGTAAGGATTGTTCCAATAAATCATTAACAGAAGGAATCGTAGAGATTTCTTTCTCATTTTGCTCTTCATATTCATCCAGGGGTCTTATTTGATCTGCATGGGCTAATATACTGTTCCCCTTTTCTCTATCTATTATAGCTGTATTTTTGCCTTTTGGCTGGATAAATTCTGCCTTTTATCGATTCGATTCTTTGTTCTTTTTGTACAACATTTTTTCATTTGTTGAATACGACATCGTTAGCGGAGCTTTAATTTGCCTTCCCATTAAAAATCTGAAGGACTTTCTAGTCTTCTGGCGTGTACTGTTGTGCGATAGCTTAAAAACAGCCTTGGCAGAAAAACTTTTTTTTTTCTTTTTGCTGGGAACATGCTTTCAGTCCCGTTTTTACGGTCTGCACCGTTCTTTCTGTTAACCCATTCGATTGAGGGTGATATGACGGTGTCTTATACGGTTTACACTCCATTTTTCCCAACCATTAATTAAGATCTTCATCACAAAATTTTGGTGTATTGTCGGATACCAGGGTTTTGGTATGCCGTTTCTGGAAAATATGACCCTTAGAATCTGTTTTATCGTAGAAATTTTCTTGTCAGGCACACGGATTAATTCAGCCTGAATAAGAGTCCTACTCCAATAATGTATGCATGATCCAAATCTACACGACTCAATGGCTCCACTTCTCTGGGGCCATGAATGTAATTTAGTCTGTGTAAAATTTCTTATTTCTTTACATTTTAGCATCTTTTTATATGCCATTAATCTTATTGCCCATCTTAGTATTCTCGATGTTGTGACTTTGGGTAATTCTTTTCTTGGATAGAATATAAACTCTAATGGTCTATGCTCAATTCTCAAAAGAATTTTTTTCCAATTAAAAACTGTCGGGCTCGGGTGGTTGTCCACACAATAGCCAAGGCTTCTTTCTCTATATTTGAATAATTAGATTCGGTGTTCGTTAGTCTTCTAGATAAATACATTATCGGATGTCCTTTTTGTGATAATATTCCAGATATTGAATGTTCACTTGTGTCTGTGGTTAACGTAATGTCCTTTTACTTTTAATCTATCAAAAGTTTTTCGCTGTTTCTCAGACCAAATAAATTCAACATTCTTTTTTCTTAAATTTGCAAACAGCTCAGTCAAATCTGTATATTTTGGTACATATTGCCTGTAGGAAATCACCAATTCCAAAAGAGATTCAAGTTCTTTTTTATTTGTAGGTGTAGTTATTTTTAGTATTCTTTTTATCAACGCTTGGTTAGGTGATATACCTTCTTTTGAAATGGTATAACCTAAAAATGATATTTTACTACTATTATTTACACATGTTTTGATTTATTGTCATTCCAGCGTTTCTTAATCTATTCGAGACGATGTCGGTCTTCTTTTTTAATTAATTTTCATTAGTAGCTCCTGTGCATATATCGTCTTGGTAACAAACCATATCTTTTATATCTTCTCTTAGAACCTGTTCGATGGCCCTTTGAAATATAGTGCTTGCTGTTTTTATTCCATATGACATACGTCTCCATTTCAGTAAGCCTGTTAACATATTTATCGTCGTTACTTTTTTTGAAGTTATCGTCTATTGGTATTTAGTGGTTTGTCGTTTTCAAATCTACCTTTGTAAAAACGCCCATACCTGCCAGTGCATGAATTGTAACCTCAACATTAGGTAGAGGAAATAAATACGAACAAACTTTCTGATTTACGTTTATTTTATAATCTCCACATATAAATATGTTTCCATCTGACTTTCTTAAAACAACAATCAGCAACCCCCTGGGAGGAACATGTTCAAGAAGGTCCTGTTCTGTTAATCTTCGTATTTTTACTACTACAAATCGCAAATAATGTATTGGTAATTTCCGTGCCTCATAATAAGAGGGGGTAACATTTTCTTTAAATTTTAAACTCGCTTTACAGTTTTTTAACTTCCCAGTTTTTTCCATTTTTATTTTATTAATTGATTTGGTAGAATTTATTTTAAGCACATCGTTTCCAAGAAGTCTGTGGTTCTTTTTACAAGTTGTGATAATTATAGGTATTATTTCAAATTTATATTCTAACTCCAAGGAACCTTCAAATTACCTTAAAGTTTTTTTATAACCGACTTATCAAATTGGCGTAGTAGTAAACTACTTTTTTTGTAAAGTTGGTTTTCCAGTGCGTTCCTAGAAATTTCTTGGTATAAGCGTTACCTCACTGCCGGAATCCATTTGCATATCCAAATCAAAGTTGTTGATTTTAACTTTTATAATAGGGTCTTTTTTCTTTTGTTCATTTTTATCGACATTCTTGTTTTTGTTTTTTAATGAAAAAACTTTCATATTGGTTTCGTTTTCTTCAACTCTTTCAACATTTTTTTTTTGTTTGTTTAATTTGCATACTGCTTGAAAATGGTTCTTTTTAAGCAATTTGTACAAGTCTTCCCAAATGCTGGGCATTTTTCCCCTTTTTATTTCCTGTTCAATACAAACATTTTTAAAACATTCTTTAACACGTAAGTATCGGCAAATACTTATTCACTGGGTTGACTTTTAGAATGGTTGTATTTGTGTACTAATTCTGTATGAAGTCATTGCAGGTATTTAAAGACATATTTCCTATTTGTAGTTGTTCCATTATTTCATATCGGTGTGATGCAATGTACATACCTTCAATTAACCTAAATGGAATTAAGTCTTCTTCAATCGTCTGTTCTTCTCGTTCAAGTTTTTTTAACTTGCATCTACTTGCATTTCGTAGATGCTGTAAATATTTTATGATAAGGTTCGTCAATTTCTTATTTCATCGACATGAATTTCGTTCTTTTTACCACAACCAACCTTTTCTTGGGCCTCATATTTCTTTTTATGTTCTGACTTATTTTTTCAAAAGGCAGGTCTTCCAGGTTTGTGAGATACGCCATGGTAGAGACTTTCATTATCACCTCACATTCAGCTATCGCCAAAAAGAGATCCGTAATCTCATTCTCTCCTCCCTTTTCTTTGTCGTCTTTCAGCTTTTTAGTTCTTGCGCTTGTAGCTCCGTATCAACAAAATTGCGATCCTCGAGAGACAATTGGTATCCAATCGCCGACGCTTTTGTTGTGATGTGCAAGGTTAGCAATTGTCAGTCGCTAATCAAGCTTCCCGGTTATTCTCAGTGAGAGACTTACATAGACTTTCTCTTACATTCATGCAAATTAAGCAGATTAATTTGGCAGTATTACTACAGAAATTGTATCCGAAGCAAAACTCGCAGCTACCACACTCTGATCCGAGGGAGCACAGAGGGCAAAATCGAGCTTTTGTGGGCTTATTTGGATTGATCATTACAAACTTGTTAAAAAATATGGTAAATTGTTCAATGGGTACATTTCAGAGTTTCCCCAAGAATTCATTTAGGACCTTTAAATAGCTCTATGTAGGAAATTATTCAATATCTATTAGATTTTTGACACACATAAAAGCAAGAAGAATACAGCACAACTTCATCTAAAACCGGACTTTATAAGAGTATCAATTGCACCAGGCAGTATCAAACTAAATTAAATGAATACACAGAGACTGTTTTGAGATTTTGCTTTAATAACGAAATTATATATGTAATGTATCTTATATATATATACTATAAATTAACATTAGCAATAAAATATTAGCAATTAAAAGACAATTTTGATTATGAATGTTTTCCAAATACTGGCAAAACTAAATGAAATTACTTTAAAGAGATAGCAAGTATGTTTTTGTTTTAGAATATATTTGAATAGTAAATCTACCTTGATGTTTTAATGATATTTTTAAATATACAGACAAATTTTTGGTGTTTTTACCCCACCAAATAGGCATGTCTTGGGGTGTTTATCTTAAAATTTGTTTATAAAAAGTAAAATACGTGATGCATTCAATAAGTTTCAAGACTTTTTTGTACAAGCATTTAATTTGTCGTAGACTCTTGAGAATTCAGTATGTTATTGCTATACATCTTATGAGATGACTGACCAATTTTCATGATTTCAGGTTCAAATGAACAGCTATAGGAGGAATTGGAATACACCCTACTAAAGCCTGATTGTCCCAGCTGGTGAATTTCAAAAATGCAATCGGCACGTGAGGACACTTTAGAAGAACGATATGCAATAAAATTGTTTTAAACTTGGAAAAATGTCACAGAAACGTATGAAATGCTTCAGACTGCTTTTGGACTGCATCAGTTTTTGAATAGCATAAGAGATTAAATGAAGGCAGGGAGTCTGTGAGGGATGATGGGTGGCGTGTGAGGAGTAAGGAAGTCAATAGACCAGAGTTGATTGACCAAAGCGTTAGGGTTAGGGTTAGGGGTACTATGTTGAGGTTTTAAGGGAGTTCAGGAAGAGATTCCGTCGGAAGAGGCCAGCACTCTTCAAATCGGGTCAGTGGCATTTACACCAGGACAATGCACCAGTCCACAACTCCATCCTTGTCACAGACTATTTGACTAAGATGGGCATCAAGACAGTTCCTCAGCCTCCCTATTGTCCAGATCTTGCTCCCTGTGACTTTTGCTTATTCCCTAAGCTCAGAGGCTGTCGTTATGAGACAATTGAGGAGATTAGAGGCTGTGACGAAGGTCATTGATACGCTCACACAAGAGAACTTCCACGGGGCGTTTCAGAAGTTGTTGGAACGGTACAACAAGTGCATTGCAGCCGGAGGAGATTACTTCGAAGGAAACTAGAGTTTCATGTGTGTACTATTAATAAAAGTGCCCATACGAAAAAAGTCTGGAAACCTATTTAATGATCCTTGTATATATTACCAGAAATTTTCAGTTTAAAAACATCAGAACATTTCTGGAAACCATTGAGCTATTTTCTCTTTTAAATTAGTAAATATCACTGCTAGAAAGCAATTTTTAATGATAGTTTTTTTTATGACAATTTCGATGATAAATGCATGCACAAATTTTGCCATTCATTTTTTTCATAAAACTGTTAACTTCAAAACACCGTAACTTTTCAACAAAAATTGTAGAAATAATAACTAAAAAACGAGTTTTCCAAAAGGTTCAAGATTAAGAATAAGCAAATATTGTTATACCATCAACCTTTAAAAATAGCCAATTTTTGGTCCTAGTCCACTCAGGCATGATATGCTGTAGTACCACAAGTGAATTAGCCCGTCATTTCTTATTATCATTGCCTTAATTATTTCATGTCTAATGGTTCTGATTTAGATTTTTGTTTTTTATTGTTTTCAGTGGTGGAGTTTCATAAATTAATTACTTTTTCTTTCCAATTTCCTTTGATTTTAAAGTTTGTATTCATCCTTTCAAAAATATAATTATCAAATACAGGAAAATTAAAATGCGCACTCTAAATTAATAAAGTTTAGCTTTTTTCAAACTTTTCATTGAATCGGTCAGTAGTGAAGTTAGAACCATCTACACTTCCATTAATGTTGACCTTTTTTTTTCTCATTCTTATGAAAACATCTTCGATCAGTTATAAAGCAATCACTTTTTTTTTCCTTTGTTGCAGGGTCATTTGATTGATTTTTGCTAATTAATACTCTCATTATCAATTGTAATTTACGAGACACTCTTGAATGAACCTAATTATTATTGGTCTACTTATTTTTTTAAATTCATATTCATTGGTCTGTCTTTTATTTTGAACAACAAAACAAAATTTTGGATACATGCCAGTAGCAAATACAGAGAGAGAGAGAGAGAGAGGGAGAGGGAAGGGTGTACATTATATTACATTTTGTTCATTAGTAAAGTTGTACATAGAAACTGAAAATATTTCTTGGGCATGTAATCTTGAAGACAAAAAATAAAAATGTTTAAATCGGTTAAACTTTAAGCATCGCTTTTTAAAAATATTTTTTTAAAGTCTTTTGCTTAACAATTTTAATTCCAAAAGGAGGTGCTTGTTGGATGTTCGGCTCCTCGAATTCAAACCCTGAACTTGGCAGTTCTTTTTTTCAAATGTCACGAATACTTTTGGGAAGGTTATGAAGATTATCTTTCTTTCAGTTAATAGTAAAAGTAGGGCAGATTGGGATCTTTAACTTCGGTTTGTCAACCGCTCTAAAAGAAAACTGAATTCATGCAAGTGTTGCATATTGAAGTTTGAAAGAGCTGTCAATCAATGTGTTCTTTACACTGGATGCACCTGCGTAAACAAACAGAAGCCGCTCACGTGGGTTAACGACCGGATGAATGTGCCGCCGACCGAGAAATAGAAGTGCCTAATAGGGCCCTGAATATGAAACAAGCGGCTGAGAAGAAGATAAGTGTCAATATAGCAGTCCTCCAAATCCTTCGAGTCTGTCTCCGGCTCCCTGTCGCTCTCACTCTTATGCCAGCTTCGACCCTTTCAAGAAGTAATAAAGAAACATATTTTTGTAAAGAAAACTGCCATTCCTTCATTCCTTTATGGCTATAAAACACGAATTGTTGACTATTTCTACCCCAGACATTCCACATAAGTAACGTGACCAAATTCAGATTTCGTGACCATGAATATGAAAATATAAATAACAAATCTCTCCGTTATGTGGATTTGTCTTTTAGCAGTTTGCAAGAGTCAGGAAACTTTCTACTACCATTGGTTTCTTACTCAACCTATTTTTGCTAAGAGTCTATCAATGCAACCCAGAAATCTGTGCTACATATTTCTGCTTAAAGTTTTTAAACATTTTATTCAAAGAAGTCATTACGTACGAGAAAAACTTCCTTTAACTTTTAATATTAGATTCTTTCTTTCCTGGTTTCTTTACTTTTAATGACAAATCACCCTTCCTGGGTTATCTAATGCCAATGCTATCCTGGGATGAGAACTATAGTGGAAATATTTAACCTATAACTGGAGGGATAAGGCGTTCCTGCTTTTCCGAAGCGTATTAGTTTTAAAGTGAATATAAGAGCGTGACTAGAGTTCGAACTCCCTTACTATAATATTGCAGTTCAGCACGTTTGCCACTACATCTCGGGGGTTCCCTTTAGTACATTCAGTAAGCAACCTGAGATTTGCAAAGCTTAGTTCTTAATAACCATTCCCTGTAAGGGCAGAACAAAGTGCAAAAACCCTTTTGTTCAAGAATTCTTTTCGGTTTTTATGTAATGTATATCATATTCTGTTTCAGATATATCACTCAATAATTCTATTTCTAGATCAGCGGTTCTTCAAGACGTCAATAGCTGGCTATAAAGGGTTCATATTAGGAGGTGCCTGTGGTGTAATGGTTATCGCCGTAGGAAATGGACTCGGCGACCCGAGTTCAAATCCTGGACGAGACTGATTGCATTTCACATAGCACTAATACCCTTGGGAAAAGTATGAATCCAATTATTCTCCCTCCAGCTATGGGTAAATAGTAGGGCAGACTATAGGTAACTAGTCTAGGAGAAGGAAAACTCTGAATTCAAACCTGTTAAACCCCGCTTAAAAAATTGACCTAGGGCAGACTATAGGTAACTAGTCTAGGAGAAGGAAAACTCTGAATTCAAACCTGTTAAACTCCGCTTAAAAAATTGACCTAGGGCAGACTATAGGTAACTAGTCTAGGAGAAGGAAAACTCTGAATTCAAACCTGTTAAACTCCGCTTAAAAAATTGACCTTGTCTCATATCCTGCCTGAACGGAGGGGTTGGTAAATATGATAAAGGGTTCATATATTGTTCTTTAAAAATGGATATTACACGTTTTTCTAGTCAAGATCGTCCTCTAAATAAAAACGCATTTCTAAGTGAAGGCTTGATGATTAGTATCTTCTATGCCTCCTTGTACTCGACTGAAGAATAATGAAAGGAAAAAGAGAGAAAGGAAAAAAGTAAAAAAAAAAAAATCTTAGGACGTAATGGACTATTGATACATGTAGAAAAGGGCAGAAGGTAATTGTTACAGCACACACACCCACACACACACACACACACACATATATATATATATATATATATATATATAGAGAGAGAGAGAGAGAGAGAGAGAGAGAGAGGTAGTGATTATAGTAAAATCATTCTAAATAAAGAAAAAGGTTGTTAATCTCTGACGTCATTAGTAGACTATTTACTCTCGACATGGCATTCATCTATTGGGAATTAAACGTGTACGAAATTCTAAACGTCTCTAAATGTGATATGTACCATTAGCTGTGTGAAGGAAAGCAAAAAACAGCAGCATTTCATGTTCAGCAAACGCTTTGAGTGGTGATGTGAAAGCAGTGTAAAATGTATATAATGTGATCATGACCTGCTCACTGACAAGTAAACAAATCACTCCGCGGTGTATATTTTCAAACAAGTCTCACTTCTTTTGTAAAGATTTGTAAAGTTAGCAATAAATATTTATGTACACTTGATCTTGGTTTATTTTACCCCAAAGGCTTCTGAGAAAACTTGATTACAAACAAGAAATTGCCTATCATGAATTGGCCGATAGCCTTGTCTTGGAAACGGAATTGTGCTAAACAGTTAGAGAGATGAGTAAACAAGAATAATAGCAATAGAAAGTACAGGATTTGATCTTAATTATGGGGGAGGGTTTTGTTATTCTTAGAATGGCAACGATATTTTTCTTCTTTTAAAATATGGTTAGTATCAAATAGATAAAATTATATTACAAAAGTAAAATCTTATTCACATGGAATAGAATTTTTTTATGTACATCTTTATCTATGTATTCATCTATTTTTGTACGTATCAATCGATTGTTCAATTAATTAATCAATCGATCAATCAATCTGGATAAAAAGATATGTATAAACCGGGATAGAGATAAATTATCTGAGATAGATAGATAGATAGATATGTATGTATGTATGTATGTATGTATGTATGTACACATTACATTCTAAATGAGAGATAAGAACTGAGGTACATACATACACATAGATAGATAGATAGATAGATAGATAGATAGATAGATAGATAGGGATGTATGGATGGATGGATGGATAAATCACATTCTAAGTGAGAGATAAGAACAGAGGTAGAGACATGCAGATAGATAGATAGATAGATAGATTGGTTTGGTTTAGTTTGGGTATTATGGCATATGAACTGTGTACTGATGCTAAATTGAATTGTTTGAAATATGACTCTTTCTTTGTATAAAAATGGATTTGGCATTAAATAACCTACAAATAACCTAGGTTATTTATGGACCCCCACATATGGCCAGGCAAAAGCAGGACGACCAGCTAGAACATACATCCAGTAGCTCTGTGAGGATACGGGATGTAGCCTTGAAGACCTGCCAGAGGCGATGAACGATAGGGAGAAGTGGCAAGAGAGGGTCAGGGATATCCGTGTCTGTGGCACGACATGATGATGATGATGATGATGGTGATGATTTCAAACAATTCAGTTTAGCATCAGTACACAGTTTAATTTTCAAAAACATTTCTATTTTTAGCTATTTAGTTTAGTCTAATAGTTTTATTTTTTTAAAAATTCAGTGTCATATTCAGAACACTATTTGGAGAGGGGTCTTATCTTTCTGCAGAGATGCAGTCTGTGTATTCTACAGCCCCAGTCAACTGGGCAGATAGATAGATAGAGAGATAGATAGATAGATAGATAGATATGCACAAATTACATTTTATATGGGAGATCTAGACATTGACTAATGCAGTAACTGCTAAGAAATAGCAACTAATTAAACATGGCTGCTTCAATATATTTCTGATAATTCAGTAATCACTTAATTAAATTCTATATATTTAGAGAAAAACGAGCAATCAAAAGATAGTGAAAAAATGGTGATGTGTAAAAATACATTGCATATTAGAAAAAGCATGTTCACTTGAAATAACATTTCACTCAATTATTAAACAAATTAAAGAGAAACTGTGAAGTAGAAGTTAGCAAAAGAAGATTAATTAGTTTTTATCTTTAACTTGCAACATTTCTATCAAATATTAATTGTGTCTGCATAATCTAAATTTACTCCTCCCGTCTATTAAATATTTATAAACAAAGACGAATGGATAAAACATCTTTAAATTTTATCTTTTTTTTTTCTACTTAGAGAAAAAACCAAAATGGCTTCCGAAGAAATAGATCCACGACCTCACAAATATTAACCATCCGCAGAATCCTTGAAGGTGTACGGGCAAAGAACCTACAAGCGACATTAATATTTGTCGACTTTACCAAGGCTTTCGACTCCATTCACAGAGGAAAGATGGAACAAATCCTACTAGCGTACGGCATACCTAAAGAAACCGTAGCGGCAATAACGATTCTCTATAGAAACCCGAAAGTAAAAATACGATCACCAGATGGAGACACAGAATACTTCGACATTGTAGCAGGAGTACTACAAGGGGACACGCTGGCTCCGTATCTCTTTATCATTTGTCTTGACTACGTACTTAGAACATCGATTGACAAAATCAAAGAGAATGGCTTCGAACTGACGAAGAAAAGAAGCAGAAGATACCCCGCAACAACAATTACCGACGCCGACTACGCCGATGACATAGCGATACTGGCAAATACACCTGACCAAGCCGAAACACTTCTGCATAGTTTGGAACGAGCAGCAGCAAGCATAGGCCTCCATGTTAATGCACACAAAACGGAATATATGTGCTCTAACCAAACGGGGGACATCTCCACTCTAAAAGGAACCCCTCTTAAACTAGTAGACAAATTCACGTACCTAGGAAGCAGCGTCGAATCAACCGAAAAGGACATCGAAACGAGGTTAACGAAAGCATGGACAGCTATCAATAGGCTATCGACTATATGGAAATCAGACCTAACCGATAAAATGAAACGCAGTTTCTTCCAGGCAGCGGTCACATCGATACTGCTATATGGATGCACTACATGGACGCTAACAAAACGGCTGGAGAAGAAACTAGATGGCAATTACACAAGAATGCTGCGTGCAATCCTGAACAAGTCCTGGCAGCAACACCCCACAAGACACCAACTGTACGGCCACCTGCCCCCTATCACGAAAACTATTCAAGTTAGGCGAACCAGACATGCAGGACATTGCTGGAGAAGCAGAGATGAACTCATAAGAGATGTACTCTTATGGATCCCCACACATGGCCGTGCAAAAGCAGGACGACCAGCACGAACGTACATTCAGCAGCTATGTGAGGATACAGGTTGTTGTCCTGAAGACCTGCCCAGGGCGATGAACGATAGGGAGGAGTGGCGAGAGAGGTTCAGGGATATCCGTGCTGCCAGCACGATATGATGATGATGATGAAATTTTATCTCCATCTATAAGAGAATAAACCAGGACATTGGCCCAGCGGTTAGAGTGTTCGCCAATGGCCCGGGAGACCTGGGTTCAATCCCAGGTCGAGTCATACCAAAGACTTTAAAAATGGAACTTGATACCACCTTGCTTAACACTCAGCATTATAAGGTACGGTTCAAGGGTAAAGTGGAGCAATCCCGGGAATGGAGTAGCGCCCTCCCCTACACCTTGGTGTAGTAGCTATCGAAAAGGGAGCCTTCGGGTCACCCTCGACTATGGTCGCTAACTTTACTTATAAGAGAATATCTATCTACGTGATGCATTCAATAAGTTTCCAGACATTTTTGTAAAGGCATTTAAAATTGACGTAGACTCTTGAAAATTCAGTATTTTATTGCTATACATCTTATTATATATATATATATATATATATATATATATATATATATATATATATATATATATATATATGACGGTCATTGGAAAAGATCGAAGCTTTACCCAGATTTTAGATTTATCGCACACCAATCCCCTTCGAATCGGACTCACCAACACAGAAAATAACACAGAAATCTGAATTAGTTTTTTTTTAGGTTTATAAG
Source organism: Sepioteuthis lessoniana (assembly GCA_963585895.1). Taxonomy (NCBI): domain Eukaryota; kingdom Metazoa; phylum Mollusca; class Cephalopoda; order Myopsida; family Loliginidae; genus Sepioteuthis; species Sepioteuthis lessoniana. The sequence goes on along the minus strand of OY757904.1, from coordinate 8,388,987 downwards.
AAGTGCTAGTTTGTTGTCACAATGAAGTGAATAAGTCATAGTTCTCTTTTATAGATGAGGCTTGGAACTTTTGAACGACCCTTGTGTGTGTGTATATTTATGCATATATATATATGTGTGTGTGTGTGTGTGTGTGTGTGTGTGCGTGTGTCTTCATGTGGAAAGGTTTTGTTGATTATCGTGCAAGTATGAATGTTTTCATAGCAATGTTTTTGTTTGCTTTAAATTCGTTTCTAATATATATATATATATATATATATATATATATATATATATATATATATATATATATATATATATATATAGTAAAATCATTCAGGAAACGAATCGCAAAATTATTGACCAAAATTGAATCTGAAAACTTTTCCTCTCAATTCAAATTTTTTCATAACTTAAAAAAGGTAAATTTCTTTTCTAATAAATTATCTCTATCCAACAATTTGCATATGAATTTATAATTTCATCTAATAAACGAACAGATTAACTACAACGAGAGAGAGGTTGTATTAATTACCTCTGAGAATGTTTTTATTAATTATTCAGATTACGTAATGAAACAATCACGATACTGTGCCCGTGGTGTAATGGTTATCGTCGTAGGAAATGGACCCGGCGACACAAATTCAAATCCTGGACGAGACTGACTGCATTTTCACATAGCACTAATAGCCTTGGGCATGGTATAATCCAATTATTCTCCCTCCAGCTATGGGTAAATAGTAGAGCAGACTGGGTTCTTCAGCCTTGGTGATGCAATTAGTCTAGGAGAAGGGAAACTCTGAATTCAAACCTGTTAAACTCCGCTTAAAAAAGTGACCTTGTGTCCAATCCTGCCCGAGTGGAGGGGTTGGGTAAATATGAATCACGATATTAAAAATTGTGTGAATGTGATGTATCCTAATAATTACAAAGTATTGATAATATTTTACGAGTAAAAATAAAGCCTATTTTTAAACTGCTTCTACCACTTAATTTTCCATTTTCTGTTAAGTTTTGTTATCATATTAGACAACTCTGAAATATTCCTATTGTCAAGTTGGGCTCTGTACATTGAATGACTTTTAAAATCACAGTAATGATCTGCTTAGATCTTAAATAGTGCTTATAGAAAATCAATCATATCGAACATTTTATCAAACTGAGCTAACAGATAATGACTGAAACAAGTTTGTGTTTATGCACTTTTATTTGCTAGGTCACATAATTAGGTTTCTATTCCAAAAGAAGTTTCATACATGGAATGTAATAAATTGCATAGATACTTAATAATATATCTTCGTGGTGAGTGACATTTGTGACTGAACTATCGATTACATTCATTAAAATGAATTCTAAATCTACAACCCAAAGTTTCAAAAATCGAAAGAAACAAAGAAAACGTATAATTAAAAGTAAGCGAAGAAACCATTAAAAAATTAATCACATAGAGTGTGGGGTAGGGAGGGGCTTAGCTGATGCTGCTTATTATTCCTGCATGTGTCAGCATGTGTTTAAGTTTATAGGCTTTGAACTTGGCCTTAATAACGAAAGAAAAAGATTTATATTAGAATTTAAAAATTCGTTTCTTTCGATGATTTTAATAATGAAAATGGTAAATTGAATATGTTAATATATCTGTCTGCTTGATAATGTTATCACACACACACACACACACGGACAAATGTATGTATGTATAAATGTATGAGTTAGTTTAGCAAAGTCACCGTTAACAACGCTTGGTGACAGTCCACTTATCACCTATATGATCATCAATTTCTACCCTATGAATTATCAAACCCTTTCTACTGATCGCATAGCCGTGAAACTGCCAGTTACCAAGCGCCCCCCCACACACATGTATATATGTATAAGTTAGGATAGCGTAGACATAGTCAACAACCCTTGGTCACAGTCCATTTATTACCTATGTGGTCATCAGTTTCCACCCCATGAATCAGCAGACCCTGCTACTGTTCGCATAGCCGTGAACCGCCCAGACACCAAGCACCGTTGTTTCTATGTCTTTGCTATCTTAACATAGATATATATGTTCTATGACCGGTATTGAGCACTCTTTATTTATAGATATAGCAAAAGACCGTCGATTCCGCCATAGTAGTAAATATAGTAAACTACATTATATATATATATATATATATATATATATATATATATATATGCACGCGCGCGCGCGTGGGTGTTCAAAAAGTATCTAGATTTAAGCTCTATTTACTAAGGGAGAAATAGATAACAGATGAAACGTTGTCTTCAAAATAGTCACTTTGGCATTCAACGCCTTTATTTCATCGAATTTTTCATTAGACGAGTCACCATTAAACCTTTTTATCTTTACAGTCATATTTCTTTTTAATGTCTTCCGCGTTCCCAAATCTTTTACCCTTGGGATTGAATTTCTCTTTCGAGAAGAAAAAAAGATAAGTACAATCCTGAGTTTTAACAAAAAAAAAACTGCTGTTCAAAACACATTGAGGCTAACTGTGTACATTATTTTCAGTTTTGTACTCCCACACGTGACTGACAGGTACTCCGACACGTGTCGTTATCATGTTAAGATTAAAGTGGCGTACATGATTATCATCATCATCGTTTAAATTGTAAGCTTTTAGTTTCCGTCTCAACACTTTTAATCACACCACGTAACACAACAAAATGACATGCTTTGTGATGTTCTTGTTACGACAACACATTTCAGCCCAGTCGGCTAGACGTGCAGAATACACTGACGGCATCTCTACAGAAAGATAAGAACCCCCCCCCACTACACACACACCGCGAGTATCCTTGATATAGCACTAAACAAATCTGATGGTGAGGCTCCAATCCTGGACCTTTGGGAAACGTAGAAAACCCCTTCAGGAACATTACTCTTAGATCCACGCTGACCTGCGGGTCAAATAGAAACATTTAATCATTTTCTATACTTGAAACTGTGTTCAAACAAATTATTGCGGTTGAATTATTGACTTCTTCTTTAAACAAACAAGAACTATACTTTTCTCAGGTGAGATAATAATATTTTATACGGTATTTTGAAGCATTATCGAAACTTTATATAGACATGTCAGTCAAGCCAAAAATACGTCGATTAAATCCTTTGTAGATGTGTATGATTGCGCCAAAAAAGGTTACCCTGGATATGGCAATAAATTAAATCCTTTGCTGAAACCCCAGTTATGGAACTTTCGGGAACAAAGAGCGACCCATTCGTTGCCATTATTCGCAAGTCCACTCTGACCAGAATTTATATTACCGGCAAAAATACCATCAACGGGTCAAATATATCTGAGATTATAATTTAATGATGTTTAATTACATGAATGCATTGGCTCTTAAAGCATTGCTAGTGTAAATATGAGTTGTTTGCGTGTTTAGAGCGATTCTGAGTAGCAGTTGGTTGTTTACAACTTGTTAGTGTTGGATAAGAATGTTTGAATGGTGTTTAGGGGTTTGTTTTTATTGAATAAAAATGATCACCCCAAACCATATTACGGTTTATTATCTATCAGTATCAAATAGGGATAGCTGAATATTGTGAGCAAATTATGATTTTTTTCTCATAGTGAGTTTTTTGCGCGAGATTTAATTAGTGATTTTTGACTGCAGTATGAATGGCAGCAAGTCTCATCAGGTCTTTAGAATTCTTCTGAAAATTCTTCCTGATTTTAATCGTGCTTTGGTCCAAATAGTCTCAATTCTTCTTTTGATTTCCAATTTTTTCCTGTCTTCTTTTTAGGCTTTTATAAATAGTTTCAAGGGTTACAACAACACTTAGTATCACCGTCAACTTCATGTTCTACTACCTTTTCACATTTCTGTCAAGGTCCAGGAATTTGTTTGTCTTTTCACTAAGTTTTACTTTAACTCTGCAGTTCGTTGGAACGGCAAAATCCCCTAGATTACAAGTTATTTTATTCTTGTAAACCAATATTAATGGTCTTCTGGTCAGGATTGGGTAATCCGTTTGTATCTCAAAATTCCAGAAAATATTATGAATCTCATTTACTCGCCCAGATTCTGGTTTGTGCATATGTCATTTGTCAGGATAGTCAAACTTTAATCTCTTGCATAGTTCTCAGTGGATAGCCTTTTCTATCTCAACTTGGTTCGTCTTGTATTTCTTTTGAGCCACTTGTCTGCATTCACTTATCATCTTTGTTACCCTGTAGATAACCTATACTTGCTAATCATCTGTATAATATCAATTTTTGCTTGCATACTTGAAGTCATTGAACTGTGTGCAAATTATTTGTACTTAGAATAGTTGCTTGAAGTAATAAATATTTACTAAAAGCAATTACTATAACTTTCAAGTATACACTTTATTCGCCATTTTCTTTTACTTCACAAGGAATCCACAAAAAAAAGAGCTGAATGGATTTATTTTATAAAGATTTGTTGATGTTTTAAAAATCTAAGACGTTTTGTACCACTGCGACAAAATTTATGCATACTCATAAGAGTTAGAAATTGAATCTGACATCATAAAAATGGAAGGCCTAGTGGCACACAGATAAGAAATATAAAGAAGGAAACTTTTCAATTAACTCAATCAAAATAATACATATCGAAGAAGACTATTTTAATTTGTTGGTCTTAGATTTATTGATTGGTTGAAACGGCATATCAACCGGTGTGGGGTTTTTTCGTGCCTAGAGACTAAGGATCGGTTTAAGTTTCTTTGTTCAATGGCATATCATCTTTCGTGGGTTATTTAATACCAAATCCATCCTTATAGAAAAACAGTAGTGATACTATTGTATAACCGAGAAAGACACATAACGCTGATGTAAAAAATATACTCTGCTTCTTTCTTTTCCTTTTATTACCTGAAATGTACATATGTGGATCGGTTCAGGTATCTTTGTTTAATGGTATATCATCCTTCGTGGTTTATTTAATATCATATCCATCCTTATAGAAGAGAGAGAGAGAGAAAGAAAGAGAGAGAGAGAGAGAGAGAGAGAGGGAGAGAGAGAGAGAGTCGGTCGAAGATGGCTGAATTTGCATTTACGTAAGGACCGACTGAATGGATCTCCTGAGATCCGCTTCGTCTTCGTTCTGCCCAGGGCAAAATCTTCCCTGGTTTATATTATTTTCCGAACGACACGCAAATTTTCCTGATCAACCCTCATCCAGCCTCTCGCTTATGAGTTGCGCATGGATACACCTCCTTCTAGCCAGCCACCTACGCAATTTATGCGGCACTTACGCTGGGGAAGACCTGCGTCCCGTTTACGTTATGAAACAGGTTTATTTCCAGTTTATTTTTTGTTGTAGCGTCCGACTTCCTTCTAGCATGCCACCCAGACAATGTACGTTACATGCCAGAAGGGATCTTCCAGTCAATATCCAATATCAAGTATTTGATTCTTAGATGGAGGGATAAGGAAGTTCATGTCTATCCCGAGGGTATTAATTCAAAAGTAGATGTTGATCTCGAACTCTCTTACTGCGATGTCGCAGCCCAGCACATCATCCACAACACCACAGGGCTCTCCTCAAAGGCTAAGGCATCGCGTTCATTGCACGTTCATATTAACACAGTGTTTTTTTCTTAAAGGTCCTGAATAGGAATAATTTCTGAATAGATCTTTTCAACCCATAGATGGGATCCTATCAGGTAGTGCCACCACGGTTCAGAATGAACCAGGTGTAAGGGCAATAAAGAGTACTCCATACTTTAGAACTGGAGCCTCACCATCAGATGCAGTCAAGTATAGTTTGGTATTGAGACAATGTGGAAACCTGCAAGAAGGAAGAGATTAAAGGGTTCGATAGACAAATAACCAGAGGTATTAAACTGTTCTTGTCTTCGATCAGCACATGGCAAAAAAAAGAACGAGGCGAGTCTGATCTTGCAGATCAATATGCGAAAGCACCTCTCCCATGAGACCAAAGAGGAAGGATCAATATTTTCGAACAACTTTACGAAGTCCATTCATATTGACAATGGCGACCCAGTCTACTTATCAACGAATAGAAAAAAATCTGCTGGAGATAAATTATAACTTTAGGGTGCGGCTTGCATAGACCACTATAAATGGAAGGAGTCCCTGTGGCGTAGTGGTTAACAGGCTGGACTGCAACATTGTAGTAAGTCTGTTTGAGCTCTTGTTGCACTATTACGATCACTTTCGGACAAATACCCTGAGGAAAGGTATGAAATCCCTTATCCCTTTGGGATAGGTTAAATAGCACCATTAAAGTACTTTTATAAGAATGGATTTGGCATTAAATGACTCACGATGGTTGAAATGCCACTAAATAAAAACAAACAAACCAAACAATCATTAAAACTATCTTTATCTACCGTGTTCAACTCCAGTGGCACAAAAAGTTTGAGACAACCAGCAATTGCAGAATTTGATGCATCTTGCTAGACTCCAGTCACTCGTCAGAGTCTGCTTTCAAATAGTTTGGAATTTAGAGTGTTCCTTCTCTTAAACTCTTTTCTCATTAAGGCTAAAAATCTCAAACTATTCTGTTAATTACTTGAATTGAAGAGATGGATTCAAGCCTTTTGTAAGGATATGAAAAATAAATATACAAATGACCATATTCTGTTTGGTAGAGTACTAGACATAAACTGAATGAAATAGTATATTCATATGTATATATATATATAGAGAGAGAGAGAGAGAGAGACAAAGGGAGAGAGAGACATATATACGTGAATGCATAGATAAATACTATCTAAGATATATATTTGTTTTATTCTATCTTGCAATGGTAGTTGACATGAAGAACGACACAGCTTCAAAGAAGAAAAGGAACAATGAAGAAATAAATAAAAAAGAACAATTTAAGGAATTGTGGGAAGAAACAGTTTTGAATGAAGAGTAAGGAAGAACAATTAGAAGAAAAGCTTAGAAAAAAAGAAACAGGAAGTAGAGAATGAATAAATAACGAAAGAAAGAAAGAAAGAAAGAAAGAAAGAAAGAAAGAAGGTATTATAACTCATGGTATTTATGTAATAAAGGTGTAACTTGTTATAACATTCTTTTTTGGGAAATACATGTACCAATACTGAATGAATATACCAATACTAAATAAATATACCAATACTAAAGCTATCATTGATTCTGTTTTCTGTGTTAAAATGACATGAGTGTAACTTGCTTTGGAGTTCAATTTTATTTTGAAATGTCTTTGAAATATAAAAAAGAAAATTCCCCGTGTCAGGTCACGTAATCAAAAGGAAATGAAACGGCACGCTCTTTCTCTTCAGCGACTATAAGCTAAAAATAATAAGCCCATAGACAATAAAAACAGAAGTTTTCGTATAAGAGGTGTCTAGAGGCTTAGACCATTCAAAGGTTATTTTGTGTATAGTTTATTATAGATTTTTCGATCATAACGCCTCGGAAAACGATGCAACCTATTTTACCGAGAAGGTCAATGACTCAAATTTAACTTTCACTGTATTCAAAACCAAATTAATAAAATTTCATATATGCTCCCGCAAGTGTAAAACAATGAAGTTTGCACTGTTTTTAAATACACAGTTACCTACTTAACAAGTTTCATTTAGATAGACTTTTAAATACGAAGTAAAATGAAATAAAATAAGATACAAAATGTGTGGCCGTGGGCATACTTCGGAACGCAGCCTTATTTGTTTCTTTTTCAAGAGAGTTCTATATTGTATTATCTAACATAATATATAACTCATCATATATTATTAGACATGAATACAGAATTTCATATACGTAAACCTATGTGGTTTTGTGGGGTCGCAAAGAAAGTTAGCGGAGAAAAACACCAGATGAAAAGATAACGACGTCAGGGAGATGTGAAGTGCTATTTTTAGTCGATGAAGAAAATGCTAAAATATAGCCTACCCCCAATAGCAAAGGTAACAAGCCTCGAAATTTAAATCTTGCTTTGCCAGTTTCCCACTTGTTTACTGACCCTAATCAAAATACCTCAGCTCTCGTGTGACCGTTTCTCGTAAATACCGTGAGAGTTAACGTCGTTGACCCTTTGTGGTCGGTCACACAGCCACTCACTTGTAGCAGGTGTCGGCTACTTCATTACACTTATACGTTTAAAACTGACGTTCACAGAGAACTTATAAATACTCAATAGCAATTTGCTATTCAATCTAATATTAGAAAATAAAATAAATAAGACGCTTAAATATTTAAATGCTCTCCTTGAAGTTCTATTCAGCCTCCCTATATATTATATCACTAAACGCTCAAGTCTCTTTGAGTAACTGCCGACCAGTATTTAATATAAAATCCTGACTCAATTAGAAAACTGAACAGATAGTAGGCTATTCCAGTCCTTTATCTGGTTCATTAACAATTACACAAAATAGGAGAAATTATGTCATTTTAGAAAAATTAAAGAAGACTCAATGAAGAATATAAATGTCAAATAATCAGTAAAATTTCATGTTAAATATGGTTTGATTCAGCGTGCAAAATAATATCCCAAACATGCATTTAATTCAAAACTGGGTACGTGAAAATTATATGAAAAAGGTCTTTGAACCACACACACACACACACACACACATATATATATATATATATATATATACATATTCTTTGATTAGGCATTGTGGCGAAAATTGGTTGATTATTTTTAAGTAGTATGAATATTTTTAGACTTTTATTTTTTATGGAATTTTTTCCCCAAATATCAGTTTACGCAATATTTTTTTATTTAAAAGTTGCATCATCTAAGTTTTTTCACACAGTCAGAATTGTAGAATACGTATAAAATAAAAATAATGTATATATATATATATATATATATATATATATATATCAGTAAAATTAAGTAAAGTTGGTGACCGTAGCTGAAGAGCAACCCGAAGGATCTCCTTTCAATAGCCACTACACCAAGGTGTAGAGGAGAGCGCAAAGCCTTTCTCTGGAATGCTTCACTTTACTCTTGATACGTACCCTATAATGTTGTGTGTTAAGCAAGAAGGTATCAAGTACTATTTTTTGTATCTTTGGTATGACTCAACCTAGGATCGAATCCCGGTCTCACGGGCCACTGGTGGATGTAATATCCCATAAATGTTAGAATACCTTTATGGGATATTATATCCATTTATAACTAATTAAACTAAATAAGTTAAACAGCTGAAAAAGCTAAGTCTTTGATAGTATTATATTTAGAAATAATACTTGATTCAACAACCTTTCTATGCTATTTATTTTGTATTCTAACATTTTAGATTCTTTAACTTTAAAACTATATTTGGTTTCTAAATTGTTTTACTTGCGTATTTCTATTGTAACCTATTTTGAAATATCGGATATGCACATAAATACGTTTTTTGATAGATCTTGAAGTGTCTCCTTAATGATTTTTGTAACAACTTCGATAAGGGATTGTATATACGTCAGCTTCAGATTTAATATGATTCTTGTTTATCCAATTAATTATGTTTTTAAGATGGTTTGACGAAAAACCGAAACGTATGTTTGAATATTATCACATATAAAAACAGATCCTCAGAATATTTTGTTTCTTCTTTACGCACCGCCGGATTTATTTCTAGTTTTTTAGTATCTTGTCTACTGAAAAACAAATATGAATGACAAAAATGATTCGAAAATATAAAAACTATTGCTCTCCGCTTGCTCTTTTCAAAGCAGAACCTTTATTGCATTTATGAAAAGGTAATATCAAATAGCGTATCTAAATTTCAGAACTATTTTCAAAACATTTTTACGTAGCATGAAAAAACGGGAGTCTTCCACCGAAAATCTAAGATTTTCGAAAAGTTTTACTTAAAAAAAGCCAGACTATTGAGCTTGGAACAATGCAACCAAGATATATGACCCCAAAATGGCAGAGAAAATGTATATATTTGAGTTGAATATTGCTTACATTTTCAGACTACAAAAAAAAAAAATGAAATATCTCTGTAAAAACAGCAACTAGAAACAAATTGGTTGGTACGACCTTTTTCCTAATATATCGAGTACAAATTTCAATACTGTTGATATGGTCACCCTTCAGTTTGATTAAAAATTTGCCTGTGGATTTTTTTTAAATTGCAACATAGAGAACCGAATAAGCAAGAACTATTGACACAATGATTTCAATTTCGTGAAGGTCTTCATAAAATCACTGTGACCACTAATGTCAATATAAATGATCCTACTTTCCGAAGAAGACATTCATCTGTATGTGGTTTGACCAAAAATAACAATGTTATCATCACACCTTCGGATAAAGGTGGAGGTATTTTTGTTATGGGTAGTTCACAATATAACAACAGATCAACAGAATTATTCGAAGATAAAAAAAGATCCATGAACAAATTTCACCACAAACTTTGGCTAAAAATATAGAAAATTTCAATAATTCTTACAAAAGATAATTATGAAATAAAACAAATTCTGCTCTTCATTAATTTCAAAAAAATTATCATCATCATCATCATCATCATCATGTCGTGCCGCTAGCGCGGATATCCCTGACCCTCTTTCACCACTTCTTCCTATCGTTCATCGCCTCTGGCAGGTCTTCAGGGCTACATCCCGTATCCTCACATAGCTGCTGTATATATGGGCAAGCTGGTCGTCCTGCTTTTGCCCGGCCATATGTGGGGGTCCATCATAAACCTGGAATTCCTATAAGACCAATCATTTTTATTAATATTGTGTCCCTCTTGAAATCAAATCTTTAGTCAAAATATCAACTCCATCAGTAATTTACAACTCAAAAATTCTGGCGATTTATTAAAAAAAAAAAAAATATAATTATGAAAAAATAAATCTTTAGCCGGTCTGGACATAAAATCATCATGTTGTAATTCTTCTGTTAGTAAATGCATCAAACGTTTAGAAAATCATTTGAAGAAAATGAACATTTTATTACCTTTACATAATCAAAATTTGCCCATTGTGCAGTGATTTTTCCTCAAATAATATTTTTATAAACGAAAATTCCTTGCTGGTCATTTTTTTAAAATTTCTTCAATCATGTCCCTTTAAATCTTACATATTTCCGTTGCATAGATATTATGTTAATTATATATTCATAAAATAGAGACGTCACAAAAATTACAGATACGAACTTGAAACAAATAACACCTTTTACCCTTTTATTCATAAATAATAAAAACAATTTAAGATTTAAAGCTTATTATAAATCCTCTCATAAAACTGACTTTATCTTTTTATTTTTACGCACATCATAATACCAAAATAAGAAATGGAAAAATTTATATATATAATATGGGCTAAATTTGATGATAATTTGATTTTTTTTCAGGAACAGTTTAATGTATTAGTGAACAATCAACGACGTTGAATAGCATAAAGATTAAAGTTTTAGCTGAGAAACAATTAGTTGATATAGATGACTGGAAACCATCTAAATATTGGAAATGTGTTACTTGTATCCGGATGATTCGTGCTGCATATTAAAATATCGAAATCATGACAGTTTCTCAATTCTCTACAAACTCTGTAGACGATGTACGTAGCCTAGACAACTGCAAGGAAGACTATATAACCGTAGCCAATAGAAAAAGGAGACGGCAAACATTCTTACTGAGTCAACATCATCATCATCATCATATCGTGCTGGCACAACATACTGGAATTTATTCAGCAACTGTTGGATAACGTAATGGAAAATTTGAGCCAGGGAACCCAGGCTTTAACGAAAGAGATGTGTTTTGGACTTGCCACCATAAAACTGGCCCTGAATTAGAAGATTCGCAATCACTCGTACAAGAGACAAAAGGACGAATTCTGACAGCCAAGGCCAAGGTGAACCGTTTGACGAACGCAAAGAAGCTCTAGAACAAATTGAAGCATCCTGTTGAGCCGTGGACACTTTTTTTAATTGCAAAAGTGAATAGTCTGGTTCTTTTCAGATGAGAATATCATCTTCTAGGACCAGTTGCACAACACCTACAACAACAGGTGACTTGCCAACAATCCATTTAGTATTCTACGTATAATGAAAACCAGATCCTCCAAACATGAGATGACCTTTGGTTATGTTTACTCGGACGTCATGCTGCCCGACTACTTTGAAAAATGCTCTAACTTAAATTAAAGCGTCGATATGAAGCTGTTGAAGACTTATTTAACCCTTCGAAAAGTGACAGAAGTGGTTGTTGGAGAATTTTTACAATTTCATGAGCCCCAAATTCTACCCTCCTAATTCCCCAGATTTGAATCCCATGGATTAAAACGTGTAGGTCGTGCTTGAGAAAAACACCAAATGTTTTGCCTGTAATACCAAATCCATGCTCGAAGATCTTTTCAGGGGTACAGTGAAGAGCAGTTGCACCGGACACCGGAGACGTTTTAAGGCCGTGGTAGAACTTGGGGGCGGCCACTTTGAGTAAACGGTTATCTCCAGGCCTTAATCCACTTGATATATTTTAATATATTTTATCATTAGATGAAATATTGTTTTCTTTTCGTTTTATACAAACTGTAAGATTTAGCCCAAGCATATTTATTATATATGATAAAAATTTACTTAATAAGGTGTTCAGATATGTATTCAATTGAATTCACCAGACTTCCGATGTATTAATACTGAGGATCACCCATATGCGTGAGTTATTACCTGTATTATTTTACAGTTTATATACATAAATATATATATATATATATATATATATATATATATATATATATATATATATATATATAATGACTGGTTAAAAACAAATTTTTATCTCTAAACTAATGGATTTAAGCAGTGTTCAAATCAAAGGAAATAGGATCCCTAAAGATCTATGCACTTCTGCCATCGATTAAATAGGTTACGAGTATGCAGATTAAATAAGTTACGTATGTATGCAAGTACGCTAAAACTTGAAAGGTTTTGATTCCAAGAAATCGTTAACAGTTGAGTCTGCTTCTCTTTAAGAACAGAAGTTCTTTTCTATAAAAAAAGTGTCCAGATGCCCGAAAAAAAAAAATGGTAGTCGACAGGTGAAAGATAAGGAAAATATAGTGGATGTGGGAATCCTTCATATTCCAAGTCAGCGAGCTTCTGCAGTTTCATTCCGACAACATGTGGCCGAGCAGCGTCATCCTGGCAACATGAGGCTGAACATTGTGACGAAGCAAAATTACGACCTGACCAAGTTCGAATTCATCCAAAAAAAGTAAATGCATCTCTTCTTTTTTCATGTTCATGATTAGGGGCATATTACCCCCCCCCAAGCACATACACCCATAAAAATAAAAGAAAAAATTCTGAAAATTAACGAAGAGGATACTTTAAGCATTAAAAACGTGACTTGTTATACAACTACTGTTACAATTATGTTAGAATAGAATTTAAACAGTTATATTCAAATCTGACTGTATGTTGCGAACCACCTAATATATATATATATATATATATATATATATATATATATATATATATATATATATATATATATCATCAACACCCAGCCAATCATTTTTGCTGCTACATACCCTTTTGCGGTAAGATATATTTTCAGAATTAGTCATGTTTTTGAAGGTTAAATGGTTCTCCTAGGCTCAATAAGCATACATATTAAACTTGGAAACTATATTAAATAAGTCCTGTATAAAAGTTAGCGACCATAGTCGAGGGTGACCCGAAGGCTCCCTTTTCGATAGCTACTACACCAAGGTGTAGGGGAGGGCGCTACTCCATTCCCAGGATTGCTCCACTTTACCCTTGAACCGTACCTTATAATGCTGAGTGTTAAGCAAGGTGGTATCAAGTACCATTTTTAAAGTCTTTGGTATGACTCGACCTGGGATTGAACCCAGGTCTCCCGGGCCATTGGCGAACACTCTAACCGCTGGGCCAAAGAAACGTAGAAAAAGTTTAATGTGAAAAAATTCTAATGTTATTCAGGAGAGATACTTGAATTGTCGATTTTAAAGCAAGTCCATTTAATAGGAAAAAGGCAAAAATAAGTTGGGAGGAAGAAGATCGAGGTGAATTGATTCTTTGGGTCACGGATTTATTGAACATGGCTTGTCAGTCAAATAGTTCGAAGTGCTGAAACACTTTGTGTACCTCATATCTGCGCTCTTATTTAACAAGTATCGATGAATGAGGGATAACTTTTCCACGGGCGGGGGGGGGGGTTATTGACTCCACCTGTTTTTATATCAAAAGGCATTTAATGATCTGTAAAACGTAAAAAAATATATAGGATTGGTGGTAGAGTAAAATATTTACAGCCATATCACCAACATCTACGGGGGGGGGTGTTCTCTTGGTGTATGGTTAAAGTGACGGACTGCAGAATCGTAATGAGCGAGTTCGTACTCCAGTCGTGCTATTACGTTCACTTTCAGGCAAACACAATTGGGAAAGGTATGAACCCCCTTATCCTCCCAGCTATGGGTTAAATAGTACCACTACTGTTCTTCTAGGAGAATGGCTTTAGCATTACATAACCTACAAAAAGTTGATGTGCCATTAAACAAAGAAACCAAACCAACATCAACCTCTCATATCGTTGAACAACATATTACAATAGGATACATTATTTTCAGAGCAATCCTCCTATATGCACTTCATCCACGTTCATCGCAGACAAAATACATTGCCAGTTTTAACGACAATATGAGAAAATAGTATTTTATAGTGGAAAACTTTTTTTCTGTCCGACAGTGTAATTGTGGTGTATCTGCTGTAGTTTCCATGGGGATTATTAGGAGGCTTTACTTCCGGAACATATCTTGAATATAATTGACTCCGTTGAAACTAGCCGAAACCTTAAAAATAAATGTTCCAGTAAAAACATCAACTCTGAACGGACATTTGAACATAAACGTAATTTAGTGAACATAACATCGTTCACGTTCCATTGCAGGCAGATACAGACACATTTGTTTTCTTTTGGTCCATCCTCTTTTTGTAGATGTGTCTTCTGTTTGTCTTGTTCTTGGACATCAATGTCACTTAGACAAGAGAAAGTTTGAAAAATAAGCCTACCTTTCTTTATTTCTTTTTTTATATTTTCGAAACTTAACTCAGAACCGTAAAGATCAGTATATTGGGGGTAGAATGATTGTTTAAACGGTCTGCCTCTTTTTCTCTTTCTCTTTCTCTTTCTCTTTCTCTTTCTCTTCGTATTACTTTTTCAAATATTCATTTTATCTTTTTTTCATTGTTTTTATTATTTCCTCCGGCTTTTAAAAAAATTCTTTGGCATTTACAACAAAATGATTCCCATTTTCACCTGTTACGTTTCACATTTGTATTTAAAAAAAAACAAAAAATAAGACAAAAATATAAAACGTGTAGATTTTCCCAGTTTCCTCAGTTGTTTCTCCGAAATGGAATAAAAAAAAATCACTTCCACTCATTTTTGTTTTTGAATCAGAATTATTTTATTTTCATTTTTTATTCGGTACAAGGAATGTTACTTACAAAGAAATGAGTATTGATACACATGAAAATAAAGTACATGACTGACTCCTCACTTTATGTCCAATGAAACATACTTCTCCGCCTGTTAAAAAATGAGGAAATATAGCGTCACTATCTAAAAATAAAGATTTTATCAACGGTTTCAGTTTCTTTGTTTAATGGTATATCAACCTTCGAGGTTTATTTAATGCCAAAGCCATCCTTGTAAAAGAACAGCAGTGGTATTATTTAACTCATAGCTGGGAGGATAAGGGAGTTCTTGCCTTTCCCAAGGGGCTTTAGTCTGAAAGTGAACGTTAGAGCGTGACTGGAGTTCAAATTCGTTTACTACAATATCGCATGCAGGACATTATCCGTTACGCCATCATAAGAACGGCAGTCAGTTTATTTTGAACTTGGGAATTTGTTGAAATAGTTGTAAAAATTAGGTCAATTTCTCATTTGAGAGGACAACACAGCGAATAGAGATGTTTATATTTAAAAGGTATCTTGAAATTTAAATTTTGAGTTTCAAAATTTTTGTATTCTCGAACATTGTGGATTACCATGTCAACTGGTTGCGTTGTCGTATGGCATACTTGATGAAGGCCTACAAATTTGACCGAGAGATTCGCCATAGATTGGAGATAGTCGTAAACTCGAAGACAGAGATGGACCAATCAAAACCAGAAGCAGGAGACTAGGTTCAGTAAGAGAGTCAAAGAATACAAGAGAGACAAATTAAGATGTTGAAGTACAAAGGCAAAACATCATACCTTTGTTTTAATCTTTTTTTAGACTAGACTCTGTAAATATTTATTATTATTAGCTTTCTTTCTATTATTAAATGTTGTCCTTGTGGCCACAGACGTGACAACCCGAATAAGTTACGATAAAAAGAAGTTAGAATTCGGAAATTTTTTTTACAGCACAATATAATCCTTTCGCAGTTTCTTCCAAGCAGTAGTCGTGTCGATACTGCTATATGGATGCACTACATGGACGCAAAATAAACGAATGGAGAAAAAGCTTGACGACAACTACACAAGAATGCTGCGAGCAATATTGAACTAGTCATAGTGGCAGCACCCAACAAAGCAGCAGTTGTACGGCCACCTACTAACCATCTCGAAAACTATCAAAATTTTGACGAACCAGACATGCGGGACACTGCTGGAGAAGTAGGGACGAGCTCATAAGTGGTGTACTCCTGTGGACACCTTCACATGGAGGAGCAAAGGCAGGACGACCAGCTAGAACCTACATACAGCAGCACTGTGCCGATACGGGATGTAACCCTGAAGACCTGTCGGAAGCAATGGACGATAGGGAGGGGTGGCGAGAGAGGGTCAGGGATATCCGTGCTGATGGCGCGACGTGATGAGGATGATGTCAAAGCAAAAACTACTAATATGCAGAAAAATTGCAAATGTTGGTTCTGTGGTTACAGAGATAAAACTGTTAACCATATAATTAGTGAATGCAGACAACTGATAAAAAAGAAATACAAAACTAGAAACGACTTGATTGGAGAGGTGATCCAATGAAAATTAATCTAGATATAACATTATGCTTTTTTCTGGTTACCAAATGTAATACTATGTTCTAGGGTCGGTTACCATTTGTAATACAATCGTTTGAGTACTTATCTTGGCACAGCACCACTGTAACAATATCGCGGTCACGACTACCAACACCGATACCAGCGCCAAATGTAATATCACAAGACCAACAGACAAATCTAGAAAACCTAAAAAACAAAATAGGACATTCCAAAACAACGAAAGAAAATTCTATCAACAACTGGGAGGGCATGACACAAAAACATACCAACAACCAGACGCCAAAGAAACCGAACAATTTTGAACGAATATATGGCAACCGAAAAAGCATAATGAAAAGGCTGAATGGATAAAAAATATGACAAGGGAACTAGAAGGACTCGAAAAGGCCCTCAAGCGGAAATACAGATCGAACAACCCAAAAAGACACTAAAAAGATATCAAACTGGAAAACGCCAGGACATGATTGAATACATGGATTCTGGTTCAAGAAATTCACCTCCACTCACGACAGACTAGCACTAGAAATGAACAGAGCCTTACAAGATGCACAAGTACCTGACTGGATGACCAAAGGAAAGACCACATTAATCCAAAAGGACACAAGTAAAGGAACTTCTCCAAACAATTATAGACCCATAATTCGTTTACCGATGATGTGGAAAATATTAACAGTACAAATAAGAGAAGAGATATACTACTCTCTACTAAGCTGCGGATTGTTCCCTGACGAACAGAAATGATGCAGCAAAGGATCCAGAGGCACAGCAGAGTTACTCTACATAGATCAAAACATCCTAAATGAAAGCAAGTACAGGCGGAAAAATCTAGCTATGGCCTGGATAGACTACAAAAAGTCATATGATATGGTTCAGCAAAGGTATACAATAACCTGTCACAAAATCTACAAAATATCACACGAAATCATAAACTTCATCGAAAAAACATGAAAAACTGAAGAGTTGAATTAATCGGAGGAGGAAAAAGCTAGGCTGAAACAAAGATCCAAAGAGGGATTTTCCAAGGAGATGCACAATAATGTTATACTTTGACCTTCGACCCGGCCCAAAATGCCAAAGTGACACATTCCAATGGCAGTTAGGAGAGGAAATCGCGTGGGCGGAAATTGGCTAACAAAATGGGACAAGCTAAAAAATCCCATGATACTCTCATAGACTGACGCACCGGAAGAGAGTGACCTCTGAATTGCATGACAGCTATTTCTGCTTGATGACGATTAAACATGCGATTTCAAAGATCGAGTGGGCGATTGAGTGGGCGATCGAGTGAGCGTTTAACTATTATATTGTTATATTTTGACCCTCGCCCCGGCCCAAAAATGCTATTCCAAGGTGATACACCGGAAGGAAGTGACACATTCCAATGGCCAGTAATCGAAAGAGATCGCGTGGGCGGATTAAGGCTTATGATATGGGACAAGGTGAAGGTCCCATTGTGCCACTACAGTGATGCACCAGAAGAGAGTAACCTCTGAACTGCATGACAGTTATTTCCGCTTGATGACGATTAAACATTCGATTTCAAAGATCCAGTGGGCGATCGTGTGGGCGTTGAGTTATTATTTAACGCAGTTGAGTTTGGGTCCCAGAGCAGTTGCCAGTAGACTTCCAGAGAGTTAGTGGTAAGGAAAGCCACACCAGGCCGATGGGGCTTGAAGCCCTGATGAACTGGGGTCCAGAGAAGATGCTGATAAGATGCAGTAAAGAAAGCCAGCATCCAGCAGTGGACCCCAAGACCTATGGTTGAGCATCTAAGAGAACAAGAAAGACACAACGTGACGGTCATAAGTAGTGGAGGTCAAGATATGAAGTTTATGTTCGGTCTCCCGCACCTTCTCACATGCAAACCTTGAACAACCCTTTCGAACCCTTGCAATAAAGTGAGAGGTAAATATATTCTTGTAAAGAAGTCTTCTGCGTCGTTTCTTCTGCGTCTGTTATCATTGCGTCTGTATGTATCCAGCATATATATGTATATTTCTGCATGAATCAGAAGATGACTATATAACAATATAACACATTTGAGTTCGAGTTCCAGTCAGAGATGGACGAGAGTGGTAGGGAAAGTTACACCCGGCCGAAGGGGCCCTCGGGAACCCCGATGGAGTTTGGAGTCCAGAGAAGATGCTGATAAGATGCAGTAAAGAAAGCCAGTACCCAACAGAGTGGACCCCAGGGCCTCCGGTTGAGCATCAGGAGAACAAGAAAGACACAACGTTGACGGCCATAAGTTTGGGGTCAAAATATTTCAGTTCTGTTCGGTCTCAAGATCCCTCTCACACGCAAACCTTGAGTAACTCTTTTCGAACCCTTACAAATAAAGTGAGAGGTACATATTTTGTTTAAGAAGTCTTCCTGTGTCTGTTTATTAATTGTGTCGTTATGATACGGCATATGACAATATAGCAATAACCCCTACTATTCATAATTGACATGATGCCACTAAACCACACGCTCAGAAAATGCACGACCGGATACAAACTGAGTAGATCGCAAGAAAAGATCAACCACCTAATGTACATGGATGACATCAAACTATTTGCAGAAAATGAAAAAGAACTGGAAACCCTAATACACACAATTAGAATATACAGTCAAGACAAAGGGATGGAATTTGTGCTCTGCTCATCATGAAAAGTAGCAAGTGACATCTGACTGATGGAATAGAATTACCAAATCAAGACAAGATCAAAACACACGTAGAAAACGAGACCTACAAATACTTAGGAATCTTGGAGACTGACACCATCAAACAAGTCGAAATAAAAAAAAATTCAAAAAGAATATCTCAGGAGAACTAGAAAACTACTCGAGACAAAGCTCTCTAGCGGAAACCTTATCAAAGGAATAAATACTGTACCCCTCGTTAGATACTCGGGACCCTTTCTCAAGTGGACTAGAGATGAACTTTGACAAATGGACCAAAGAACTAGAAAACTAATGACCATGCACCGGACATTACATCACTGAGATGACGTGGACAGACTATAAGTACCAAGAAAAGAGGGAGGAAAAGGACTTGCCAGCATTGAAGACAACGTTGACACATCCATACAAGGACTCGAAAACTACATAGAAAAACACGAAAGCGGACTGATTACGGCCATCTGAAACAATACTGACAACACGATATATAACAGAAGGACAAAAACTAGGAAACAAAAATGGGAAGGAAAACAACACCATGGGTGTTTTAAACGACTAATAAACAACATCTCACACAACAAAACCTGGACATGGCTAAGAAAAGGAAACTTTAAGAGAGAAACAGAATCTCTCCTGATGGCAGCACAAAACAGCACCATAAGAACCAATCATATCAAGGCAATGATAGATAAGACGCAACAAAATAGCAAATGTAGACTATGCAGTGACAGAGATGAAACTATCCATCACATTATAAGCGAATGCAGCAAATTGGCACAGAAGGGGTACAAGGCTAGACACCACTGGGAAATGTGCAAGAAATTTAAATTTGACCATGCCAACAAATGGTATGTGCACAAACCAGCACCTGTCCTAGAGAATGACACACATAAACTCCTATAGGACTTTGATATACAAACGGATCACCTAATCTCGGCCAGAAAACCAAACCTTATAATAATCAACAACAAAAAAAAAAAAAAGAAAATCTGCAAAATTGTCGACTTTGTTTGGATGACAACAGAATAAAACTGAAAGAATGTGAAAAGAGAGATAAGTACCTCGACCTTACTAGAGAATTGAAAAAGCTATGGAACATGAAGGTGACAATTATACCAATTGTGATTGGTGCTTTTGGCACGGTAACTAAAGGATTATTAAAGGGTCTAGAGGACTTGGAGGTTGGCGGCCGAGTGGAGACCATCCAAACAACAGCATTATTGAAAACGGCTAGAGTACTGAGAAGAGTCCTGGAGACTTGAGGAGACTTGCTGTGACTCAATCTCCTGTGAAAGACCATCAGCTTACGCTGATGTGAAAATCTCTAATAATAATAATAATGATAATAATTGCATCCTGTCACTTCAAAATGAAGAGGCTATTACGTGCACTTTCGGACAAATACCCTTGGGAAAGCTAGGAACCCCCTTATCCTCCTAGCTATGGGTTAAATGATGCCACTAACGTTTTTGTATAATGATGGATTTAGTATTAAATAACCCAAGAAGATTGATATGCTATTAAGAAAATAAAAAATCAAAGTGAAGAGTAACTCCTAGATTCCTCATTACGAAGGAACTACTAAGGAAATAACAAACAAGAATATATTTTTGGGAGTTTATCTTGATTTATTTCACACCACCAGGTAATCATGCCCAATATTATTTAATTGATTCTTCCGATAATCAGTCATCTCACAATTATTCTCCATCGATCACTTAAAAAAACAAAGAGAACTAAGACAAAAACAACTTTCTAAACATACTCGAAAAACAGATATCAAATATTGAAAATAAAAATTCTGTAATTTTTTGTATGTTCAATCAAGGTTCAAATCGTTTCTTAAGTTCAAATTTCCCCATTGTTTTATAATTATGTTATAGTATCCATCTTATTCCCTAATTCTGTCAATTCATATAATTTTCTTTTCCTAATTAATTGTAAAGCCTTGTCTTGTCTACTTCGTAATTCAAATGAACTCTATTCTATGAAAGACATTTTATTCAATTTTTTAAAACACAACTGTCTTTTTTTTATTTACGTCTCAACCCCTTTCTTATCCATTCTATCCTCTTGTTTTGATTGGCTTTTTTAAAAACACAATGGTGTGTTTTTCAAACACATCTCAATCCCTCTCTCAAAGTTTATATCTCCATGCTTTGATTTGCTGTTTTTAAAAACTTTGGTGGGTTTTTCGGTTACATCTCAACTTCTCTCTTCTCTATTTGATCCTCATGTTTTGGTTTGTTCTTTTTAAATCCTTTAGTGTGTTTTTCAGTTAAATTCCCCTCCTTTCCTATCTATTTTTCTTCCAGTTTTTATTTACTCTTTTACAACATTTTGATGGGGGTTTTTTCGGTTACATCTCAACCTCACTTTTATCTAATTGATCCTCTTGTTTTGATTTGCTGTTTTTAAACACTTTGGTGTGTTTTTCGGTTACATCTGAAACACTCTCCAATTTATTTTATCTTCCTGTTTTGATTTGCTATTTTTAAACATTTTGGTGTGTTTTTCGGTTACATCTGAAACACTCGCCAATCTATTATATCTTCCTGTTTTGATTTGCTATTTTTAAAACCTTTGGTGTGTTTTTCGGTTACATCTGAAACACTCTCCAATCTATTTTATCCTCCTGTTTTGATTTGCTGTTTTTAAACACTTTGGTGTGTTTTTCGGTTACATCGGAAACACTCTCCAATCTATTTTATCTTCCTGTTTTGATTTGCTGTTTTTAAACACTTTGGTGTGTTTTTCGGTTACATCTGAAAAACTCTCCAATCTATTTTATCCTCCTGTTTTGATTTGCTGTTTTTAAACACTTTGGTATGTTTTTCGGTTACATCTGAAACACTCTCCAATTTATTTTATCTTCCTGTTTTGATTTGCTGTTTTTAAACACTTTGGTGTGTTTTTCGGTTACATCTGAAACACTCTCCAATCTATTTTATCCTCCTGTTTTGATTTGCTGTTTTTAAACACTTGGTGTGTTTTTCGGTTACATCTGAAACACTCTCCAATCTATTTTATCCTCCTGTTTTGATTTGCTGTTTTTAAACACTTTGGTGTGTTTTTCGGTTACATCTGAAACACTCTCCAATCTATTTTATCCTACTGTTTTGATTTGCTGTTTTTAAAAACTTTGGTGTGTTTTTCGGTTACATCTGAAACACTCTCCAATTTATTTTATCTTCCTGTTTTGATTTGCTGTTTTTAAACACTTTGGTGTGTTTTTCGGTTACATCTGAAAAACTCTCCAATCTATTTTATCCTCCTGTTTTGATTTGCTGTTTTTAAACACTTTGGTATGTTTTTCGGTTACATCTGAAACACTCTCCAATTTATTTTATCTTCCTGTTTTGATTTGCTGTTTTTAAACACTTTGGTGTGTTTTTCGGTTACATCTGAAACACTCTCCAATCTATTTTATCCTCCTGTTTTGATTTGCTGTTTTTAAACACTTTGGTGTGTTTTTCGGTTACATCTGAAACACTCTCCAATCTATTTTATCCTCCTGTTTTGATTTGCTGTTTTTAAACACTTTGGTGTGTTTTTCGGTTACATCTGAAAAACTCTCCAATCTATTTTATCTTCCTGTTTTGATTTGCTGTTTTTAAACACTTTGGTATGTTTTTCGGTTACATCTGAAACACTCTCCAATCTATTTTATCCTCCTGTTTTGATTTGCTGTTTTTAAACACTTTGGTATGTTTTTCGGTTACATCTGAAACACTCTCCAATCTATTTTATCTTCCTGTTTTGATTTGCTGTTTTTAAACACTTTGGTATGTTTTTCGGTTACATCTGAAACACTCTCCAATCTATTTTATCTTCCTGTTTTGATTTGCTGTTTTTAAACACTTTGGTATGTTTTTCGGTTACATCTGAAACACTCTCCAATCTATTTTATCCTTCTGTTTTGATTTGCTGTTTTTAAACACTTTGGTGTGTTTTTCGGTTACATCTGAAACACTCTCCAATCTATTTTATCCTCCTGTTTTGATTTGCTGTTTTTAAACACTTTGGTGTGTTTTTCGGTTACATCTGAAACACTCTCCAATCTATTTTATCCTCCTGTTTTGATTTGCTGTTTTTAAACACTTTGGTATGTTTTTCGGTTACATCTGAAACACTCTCCAATCTATTTTATCCTCCTGTTTTGATTTGCTGTTTTTAAACACTTTGGTGTGTTTTTCGGTTACATCTGAAACACTCTCCAATCTATTTTATCCTCCTGTTTTGATTTGCTGTTTTTAAACACTTTGGTGTGTTTTTCGGTTACATCTGAAACACTCTCCAATCTATTTTATCCTCCTGTTTTGATTTGCTTTTTTTAAACACTTTGGTGTGTTTTTCGGTTACATCTGAAACACTCTCCAATCTATTTTATCCTCCTGTTTTGATTTGCTGTTTTTAAACACTTTGGTGTGTTTTTCGGTTACATCTGAAACACTCTCCAATCTATTTTATCTTCCTGTTTTGATTTGCTGTTTTTAAACACTTTGGTGTGTTTTTCGGTTACATCTGAAACACTCTCCAATCTATTTTATCTTCCTCTTTTTTCTGTCGTATTCTGTCGATTGACAAACTTTATTCATGTTCTTTTGATCACTTGTTAAATTTATTTAATAACTTCTTTTTTTTTGCATTTGTAATTACGTTTTTATCTTTATTATTTTTTTTGCTATTTCCCAACATAAATTATTTTCTTCCGATAACATTATCGATTCAATTCTCCTTCTGTTATTCTATTACCTATTATATATAATCGAATTCTATTGAATTATTTAAAATAACTTTGTCTCATTCTCTTTTCTTCCATCAAAATCTATTTTATTAGGTTCATATACATTCTGGTTGATTCTTCAATTCTTTGAGCTTATAATTATTCAATTCTGAAGTGAATCAGTTTTGAGATTTTCTATCTATCTCAGTTCTTTGTTCTATTCAACTTTTATTTACTCTTTGTCAATTCAGTTCTTGTTACACAGGTTTTTTATACGAGAGATGATTTATGAAAAAAGCGTTTACAATCAAATAAACTAAGTTTATACCAAACATTTGGTTGTTTGGAAAGTGCTATAAAAGTATAACTTTTTCTCCAGATGAACAAAAAGAATGATAAAAATGCTATCAAAATGACACAAATTAAGTTCTCTTCAAAAGTAAAAGTTTATTTGTAAACTTGGTTAACATTTTGTGACGCAGATTTTCCCAAATCTTCTTTACAAACTTTTGTTGCATTTCTAGTTTAGATTACGCAGAGCAACTTGAATTTCAGCATCGCATGAAAAATATTGACTTTTCAATTACTCTTTCATTTACAGTAAGTCTAATGGCACCAAATCAGGACTCAATAAAATGTTTGAAACAAATGTGAATTTTACGGCTTCTTGGCGATTGAACCATTTCTTAGTTTTATTTTTGGTCTTGGGTTGTTGTAATGCAAAATAAAATTCTCCTTTCAGGCCTAATTCTACTGATGCGTTATCTAAGTGCATACAAGGCTTCTAAAAACCTTACCAAATTGATCATCATTCCTTTTAGCAGATTTTCCATGTCAATGTTTCCCTTTGCATCACAAAAATTTGTAAGCATGATTTCAGATGCTGAAGAAATTGTTTCCAGTTTCTTTACTCTGAAAGAATCTAAATAACACTATTTCGCTGATTACATCTTTCTTTTTTTCGTTAAATTTCTGCAAAATCTTATCTTCTGCTACTCTATGATCCATTCTTATCTTTTCTTCTCTCACAGTTATTCCAAGCATCGATCTTTCCATTGATCTTCATGGGGGTCGATTTTTTCCAAGGGATTTTATTTCCATGTTTTATAGTCGTAATATTATATACACAGTATGCTGCAAAAAGTCTGCAGCTACGAGACCAAACAAACCTTTATCCGATGTTGACTTGTGCTTAAAAATGGTTTTAAGAGCAAAGAACCATTAACATGTAAGCCTCTACATTAGATGCCTGGAGAAGGTTGTGTTGCCCGGGATCGAGAGGGTGGTTACTGTAAGACTCTACGCCTGAAAACAGGCCTCTGCACTATACCACACAATCTTGGCTGTGAGAAAATTACTGCGACTACATCAGTCCTAAAATCTGGCCACTTTACTCCTCAGTTTGTCATTTCCTTGTCAGTGGTTGAGTGAGAAACCAACAAAACTCATGATATCGCAAAGAGGAACTGAAGAAAAGAGTAGCACAAGCATTTACCCATTTAAACAAAGATGTCGTTGGAAAGGCTTAGCAGGAGATTCCGAAGTTGCCAAGAGGCCGTGGTGGAAGTCAATGGCGGTTTCTTTGAATAAATCTAATCTATTTTATTTCAAGATTCATTTAGTTTTGGTAAATATTACTGATACAGTGAGATTTCAAGTTTTATTTTCATTTTTGCGTAATTTAGACGACCCTTTACCCAACGCACCTTATAAACACATGAATTAGATTCAGACAAACTGTTTTCTTACTTAAGTGTAAGAAGGTTAAAGCAATATAAATTGCTGTATATTATTTATAGTTTAGTTAAACGCCCTCATGAATCGATGTGGTCTATAGTATCAAATGAGAAGGGCTGTTTATATATATGTATATATATATATATATATATATATATATATATATATATATATATAGAGAGAGAGAGAGAGAGAGAGAGATGAATGCGTGTATGTGTTTTACTCATCAAAACTTTGCCAAAACAGTGATTGACCGTCTAGATGATATATTACTGGTGGAAGTATATCTGAAGACTCACTTCTGGTATAAAACTGAGACATTGTATTTCTTTTAAAGCATGCGTTTTAAATTTCAAATTTTAGATGTTAATTTTTTTTAAATATATAGTTTCAGTCTTAATATTTTTCATCACACCTAATAAAATTTAACGGCTTCAGCTAGAGTCGACCAATGGCAAAAGGTCAAAGTTATTAAACCAATAATAAAAGCTCAAAGGTATTAGAACAACAATTTGTAAGAAAGGAAAATAATAAAACTGTTTATATTTTAGTTCTCATAGAATCTTGATACTTGACAGAATTAAAAACATGGCAAGACAATTAGATTATATCCATAAACTGTAAAGAATTAAAATTGTGAAATCGAAATATTTCTAATTCAATCACAATATATTTATCTTTCATTAGTTATATAAGTTGTTGTTGATTATGAAATTATAAACAAGATTTATTCTTATCTAAACGCAGCCATATTTGTAAACAAAATTCACATCTATGAATATGATGAGACAGATTTTTCATAAAATACAAATTTGAACAAACGATTACATCAAACAAAATTTTTTGTATTTTCAATATAAACTCTCTTGAAAAATAACAAAAAAAAATGAAATGTTTTTCTTTCTGCAAGCAATAAATATAACAGGAGCAACTTGAAAAACTATGCCCAAATAATTGCGTTGCTTACATGATCTGAATTCGTTTAAGTCTTGCATTATTTTCTTAGATAAAATGCTCAGTTTTTAAATTGATTCAACTTGTTGTCTACAAAAAAAAAAAAAAAAAATATGGCTCTATCAGATGATTTGATTTAGTGTCAGTCTCCTTTATGTCTATAAAAAATCAAAAATAATCTTTTTGATTTCCGTAATCTTTAAACCTTCTAGGTATTTTCATATTACCATAATTCATGACAAAAGTTATAAATTCACTAAGATGTTTATATGTTGGTCATTATTTTTACTATTTTCTACATTTTTCAGTATACATACTGAGAAATTGCGCTCCAGAGTAATCAAGTATATTTCAAAATATATATATATATATATATATATATATATATATATATATATATATATATTTGAATATTTAGACCACATTATTGCAAGCCAATTCGAACTCCAATATGTGCTATCACTTTCACCTTCGAACTAATACCCTTTAAAAAGGTCTGAAGCAACTTATCTCCCCCAGCTATAAGTTAAATAGTCACACTACTGTTCTTCGATAAGGAAGGAGTTGTCATTGAATAACCTACAAAGGTTGAATTGCCATTAATACAAAGAAACCTAACCAATACTTAGGCCATTCAAACAATGTTACACCATTGAAAAAGAAATGTCTTTCCTTGAAAATTAGTCGAGGAAATTTTACTGTTCATTGGGCTGGAATATAAAGTCTTTCTAATAGCCACAAACTCGCTAAGCTTTTTGCCACAAGACAATCATTACATACGAATAATTACGAATGTTTCCTTTAAAATAGTTCGAGAAAATTGCCTTGTATATTGAGAGAGGATAAGCGCGTATATTACCGGATAGTGAGAGGATCAGCAGAAAAGTTCATAGGCTGACCAAGATACTTTAGAATGTAATCAAATGAGATTTATTTTTCAACATAGTCTCCCTTGTGGTACACATTTTTTCAATTGGTATTGCAGTGATTCAATCTTATTTGTCAAAAAAGTCAATAGCAGATACGACTTCATCATATGAACATTTCAGTCTATGTACTTTTCTGCACACCTCCGTAGGAGATCAGAAAAATAAGAGAGAAAAAATGACTGACTGATAAAGGCATGCACTCATATTAACGTTAATATATATATATACATATGTATATATTCATGGAATATTGTCTGCAACCATGGGTTTCATGGATTTTTTTTCATGAAACCCAGGGTTGCAGACTATATTCCATGAATTAGATATATATATATCTAATATTTATTTGTTATTATCATTATACTCCTTTAGAGTTTTTCACATCAGTGTTAGCTGATGGTCTTTCGCTGGAGTTTGATTGACAGCAAGTCACCTCAAGTCTCCAGGACTCGTCCCACGATTCTGGCCGTTCTTAGCAGTGCTGTCGTTAGGATAGTCTCTGTCCGTCCGCCAATTTCCAAGTCCTCCAGGCTTTTTAATAATCCTTTAGTTATTGTGACTAACGCACCAATAACAATTGGCACAATCGTTACTTTCATGTTCCACATTTTTTTTTAATTCTCTAGCAAGGTCGAGGTACTTATCCTTCTTTTCACTTTCCTTCAGATTTATTCTGTGGTCCGCCGGGACAGCAAAGTCGACAATTTTACAGATCCTCTTTTTTTTGTTGATTTTAATGAGGTCTGGTCTTCTGGCAGGGATTAGGTGATCCGTTTGTATGCTAAAGTCACATAGGAGCTTATGCGAGTCATTTTCTAGGACAGGTGCTGGGTTGTGCATATACCATTTGTTTGAGTGGTCGAATTGAAATTTCCTGCACATTTCCCAGTGGATCACCTTGCCTACCCTGTCGTGTCTCGCCTTGTACTCCTTCTGTGCTAATTTGCTGCATTCGATTATTATTATTATTATTATTATTATTATCATTATTATTATTATTATTATTATTATTATTATTATTATTTACTCCTCTAGAGTTTTTCACATCAGTATTAGCTGATGGTTTTTCACCGGATTTTGAGTGAGAGCAAGTCTCCTCAAGTGTCCAGGACTCGTCTCAGTATTCTGGCCTTCCTCAGCAATGCTGTCGTTTGGATAGTCTCTACCTGTCCGCTAACTTCCAAGTCCCCCAGGCCCTTTAATAATCCTTTAGTTACTGTGTCTAACGCACCAATAACAATTGGCACAATCGTTACTTTCATGTTCCACACTTTTTTTCAATTCTCAAGCAAGGTCGAGGTACGTAACCTTCTTTTCACTTTCCTTCAGATTTATTCTGTGGTCCGCCGGGACAGCAAAGTCAACAATTTTGCAGATTCTCTTTCTTTTGTTGATTATAATGAGGTCTGGTCTTCTGGCAGGGATTAGGTGATCCGTTTGTATGTTAAAGTTCCATAGGAGTTTATGCGAGTCATTTTCTAGGACAGGCGCCGGGTTGTGCATATACCATTTGTTTGTATGGTCGATTATTATTATATAATAGCTCTATCCTACATATTGAGCACTCTCCATATTATATTGCACTTGGTTCGACACTTACCCACAAAGTGACTTAGTGACAACCAACACTCTTATAATATATATATATATATATATATATGAGGGGGTTGGGTTCCTTTGTTTAATGGCTTATCAACCTTCTTGGGTTATTTAATGTCAAAGCCATACTTCGAGAAGAACACCAGTGGTAATATTTAACCTATAGCTGGGAGGATTAATATATATATATATATATATATATATATATATATATATATATATATATATGACACGAGCCAAGAATTATGGAGCATCAGATTCTCTAGCAATGGTTTGTTAGCCTATCGTATTAGTAATTGCATCTAAGTGTAGTTTAGATTGAAATACGGTCGAATTTATGAGGTATCGAGTGAGCTTCGTAGTCGTAATTGGTCTGCCAGACTATCTTGCAAACTATCATTTCTAGATGATGGGCTTAACATACAAGAAAATTTTGGGTCATTTTATTCATAGAGATTAGATTGATCTTAACGACATTCAACCCACCTAAGGTTATTTTATGCGTAGGAGTTTGCAATTCGCGTTCATTGTGCGCTTATATTTACATTCTTTGTGTAGTTATTTGTTAAATTTTTTGTACACCGTCCAATCAAATACGAATAATTTTCAAACAGATCTATTTAACCCACAGATAGGGTCCTAACTGGTAATACCACTCCGGCTCAGAGTGGACCAGGACGTAATGACAAGAAAAGGGTACTCCCTACTCCCCAGATCTCCTGAAATGAACCTTTACCTTCAATGCAGTCTAATGTTTCCCTCAGGATTCCATTTTTGCGGGAAGATGGGGTTTTACCTGTCTCCAGGGGATATAGTCAGGTAATTTTAAGCCTCGCCGATAGAGCAAACGCAAGAAATTTTAACCAAAAATTTTCATAGATATTCCCTGTTCACAGTATATAATCAAACTTATATTAATTAAGGACCTTTGCATAAACACACACAGACACACACGCATATATATATATATATATATATATACAGGGTTTTTAAGAAAATTTATATCATTTCGAAATCTCATAAGTTGACCAATTCTCGTCGTTCAAATAATCCCATATTCGAAAAGTACGAGTCGAAGTAATTCAAAATTCCGTTTGAAGCTTTTTGTATTTTCTTTTCACGTGTAGAAATGGCATTCACTAAAAATCAAAAGAAGTTTAAACATCAAACACAGAATTTGTAGTTGTTTTTCCACATGCTGTTAAAATTTGATATTATGTGAACCAGGATTCGTTATGTTATTAGATAATGTAATGAAATATTTTTTTCTGAAATACCTTATACTTTTGATAAGACATATTTTTTAAATACATTCTATATATGTATATATATATATAGAATGTAATATGTAATATATAAAAAATATGTCTTATCAAAAGTATAAGGTATATATATATATTAGGGATTGTGGCGAAAACCCTATGATATGTAAATATACTAATGTAAAAAAAAACAGGTATTTAGGAGATGATTTTATTTATAATTAATCTATGTTGTTCCATCGGTTTTTATATAAAAACCATAATCAGGGCAATGTTAATATGTGATGTTATATTCAATTTTAAAATGAAGAGAAAAAAATGAGAAAACTCTTAGCTTTTTATTCCAGTTAGTAGCCTTCGGTTTCAAAACTATGTGACGTAATTAGTGTTCGAAATAACAATATAAATCTAATTTAATTAAATTTTATATAAAAAAAACGAAACGTTTAACTCGGCAAATAATTCAACTCTGAATAAAATCATTATTTGAATACCTCGTTTTTCATATTTGTATTTTTACATATATATATATATATATATATATATATATATATATATATATATATATATATGTGTGTGTGTGTGTGTGTGTGTGTGTGTGTGTGTTTTACAGCTTTGATTACATACGATAAATAAGGAATATGCTTTAAAAATTTTTGGTTAACATTTCTTGCATGTTCGGATGAAATAAATAACATTATCCAAACCTTTGAGATCTAGTGTTTCCGATCAATATGGAGATCTGGGGGAAAATTGTGGATATTATGTATTTTAAGATTTCAAATACTTTTAACCCTATCGGTTGCCGTTTCTGCACTGATATAACGTTGTATATTTCAAATCTTAATTTCTAAATTGAACAATATCTTCGGTTAATGAACTGGGATTTTAGATATACCAAATATTTTTAAATACTTTTGTCGTGGGACAACTCACGTCGGAGATCACCATTTATTGCAGGACCCCGACAAATGTGTCAACCCCGCGAACAGTTGTGTGAGTGATTGACAGAATGCTGGACCAATGACAGAGACAAGTGAATAAGTTTAAATTTCAGGTTTTATTGAGCAAATCGTACACGAAAGGTGTATGGTTGTAGAATCGTAGTTGTTGTATCACTTTGGTTCAGTCTCTGTTGGGTGTCGAAAGTCGGTGCCGTGGAAAGTCGTAGACTTGACTGTCTATAAGTTTGTGGTGACAACGGGTCTAGAAGGTGAGGATGGTCTAGGTGCTTGGTGCAGGTCGTAGGTGTAGCTGTAAACGTAGCTGAAGACCTTCAAAGATGAGGATGTATTGGCTGGATGATCGATGTTTATTCAATCCTTGATTAACCGGGGGATGTCGATGTGGCCTCGAAGTACTGATGCTAGTTCGACCAGAGTGGCCACTCGTAGACTAGGGTGATGCAGATTGCTAGAGGTTGGTGAAGCAGGTAAAGCTGGCGTTGGTCTGCAGTTGGTGCTGGATGCTGCGAAGTCGTCTCGTAGTATCTGCCAAGGGGTGTAATTAGGAGGACAGGGGTGAACCATAAAAGACTTTCTGAAGTTAAACCTAAAAAGGACTGGTTTATGACTTTCTAAATTTATCCTTGAGAAGGGCGGTTTGAATGAGAGAGCAGCGGTGATTGATTTGGTAAGTGGCATTGCTGTACTGGGTCCACGGCTGTAATTTGCTGGATTCCACGTTGGCTGCTTTGTTTAGTAGTAAGGACGCAGATCTCACGTTTGGCCGCTTGCTTTTGGGAGAGGAGCAGATACCTCTCCTCAGGCACAAAGACCCTTTATTTGTTAATGCCTTCCACTTGACAGGATTTGACACAAGGTCTTTTTATAAGCTTTGCTAGACGTACACTGGTCATCGACCCACTTCGTGGAATATGTGCTTGGACTCACTCGATATATTGCGTGAGCCCGGCATGGATGCCTGTTTATAGCTTAAACAAGACCCCACAGTCTAGCGCTATACAGTGCTTGTCAATGACGTCATCGCCCACTTGCAAGTGACTCAGCCGAAGCCGGGAGCCATTCAGCCTCGAATCTGTCCTTGACCTTGAAAATCGAAGAACAGATACTTCCTCCAAGCTCAAAGGCTCGCAGCTCGTAGCAATTTACTATACGTTTTGCTTCGATGTGGCACAGGGCCGTATGAATGGGGCACCCAATGAGACTCGAACTCACTCATGAAGGGTTGCTAGTCTAGCTTGCTAACCATTACATCGTCCGAGCTGTCCAGCCCCCCCCCCCCCGTTCATAGGAATTTACGAAGCTTTTTGCTTCGATGTTGCACAAAGCCGAATGAATGGGGCACCCAATGAGACTCGAATTCACTCGTGAAGGTTTGCTAATCGAGCTTATCAAGGCGCCCAGCCCCGCCACTCGTAAATTTTCAGTCGCATCCTGCTGCATTTACATAGAGGTAGCCGTTGCTTCTTTACTGGGCTGAGTGAAAGGGCTTCCGAGCACAGGAAGTTCCTTCATTGAATATAAATAATAATGAAATACTTCATTATACTTTCAAGAGGAAGTTTTGAATATCATGTATTTTATCCTCTGGTTATGGACCGTTTCCAAATAGGTCATGTGTTGATACCAGAAGTTTGTAGACCCCACGTTTTTGTTGACTGACGTCACGAATGACTCAGCGTTTTCTTTAAACCGGGGACGGTTACTATACTTTCAACTACCTGATAATTTTCTCTTGTATTTTACTTTGTGTATGACGTCAGTTATATTTATTTAATTATGTAAACAGTTAATAAGATTTTTTGTGTTTTTTCAATATAAGCTCTAAAGTTAGGAGCCTTATATCAATGTTGTAATTGCAAGTGACATCTTATTTCTATTCAATGTAAATAAATAGGATTATTCCAAAATCTTATTTCATTCTCGAATAATAAGATATTAAAAGAAAACAAAAAACAATGGATGCATAAAAAAGAGTTTCATGATATAGATATTCTAATCTGTTTGCCAAATATGTCTGATCAAGGACAGATTATTACCAAAAAATACAGTTGCTTTATTGGGTATACGAAATCATTAAAAAATTAAAATAATCCTCCATTTTTATCAAATAATTTTCTCGTGGCCAGCTGTTTGGAAAATATTTTTAACCAGTGAAAATTCGACTTTAAAATAGACTTAAAGAGCAAAGAAATTTTATCACTTTTAATGTCGGTTATTGTACTATAAAGTACCGTAAAGAGGAATTATTCGGTATAAGACCCTAACGACCGTTTAGCCGGAGTTTTTGTAGGATGATTTTAGCTGGAGAAGTTGGTTTATTAGTAGCGAGGGAAAGTTTGTTTGTTTAGCGAGGATAGGTTGTAACGTATGTGTGTTTACGTTCTGTTGTTTCTTCGCTTAGTGTTGTTAGTCCCCTCGCTAGGTTGTGCGAAATAAAAGGAGGATGATGAAGTAAGATGGCGAGAGTCGAGATGGATTTTTGTGAATAAGTTTTTATTTGCAGCATGGAATATTGGGATTCCTTTTGGTGCTGCAAGACACCTGAAAGGTTGTGAGTATTGAGACGAAATAGCGTTATGAGATGTTGAGAAGGTTGAGATGGCAGCGTGTGTCGTCGGACGTGAGAGGGATTGTGTTTTGGAGTCACCATGGTTTTTGTCCGTCTGGTGGAGAGGCGTGCGTTGGTCTCCATTAAAGTGGCCCAGAGGTGAATTTAGAGCTAGCGTGTCAAGAGCGGGATTACGCGTCAGATCGACATAGCCAATTTTGGGTTGACATAAAGTTGTGCCTGTGCGAGGCATGTTGAATGTATCTAATTTATATTCAACTGGGATTCCTTGTAAGGAATCCATAAATTAGATGGGTTCCCTCGTTGGTCCATGCTGCTGCAGCTGCTGCTATTCTAGAGCCGCAGTGAGACGTCTGCACTGAGCGGCGTTCTACAGTCAAAGAGGGTGTGTTTGGCAGCTTACAAGATTTGGTGGCCAGAAATGAAGGTCCGGGCTGAATAGGATAAGTCATCCTGATTGGGTGAAATTAAGGGTCGAATTAAATTGCGCGCCAAACAAAATACGAAATTTTTCCCTTCTCTACAACAGTATAGATAATGGGAAAACATCAATTAAATAATGATGATGATAATGATGATGTAAAGCAATGAATATATTTTGTATCAAAAGAAGAAATGAGCAAGTTGATAAAATAAGTAAGTAAAGTTGGCGACCATAGTCGAGGGTGACCAGAAGGCTCCCTTTTCAATAGCTACAAAAACCAAGGTGTAGGGGATGGCCTTACTCCTTTCCCTGGATTGCTTCACTTTACCCTTGATACGTACCTTATATTGCTGTGTGTTAAGCAAGGAGGTATCAAGTAGCATTTTTACACTCATTGGTATGACGCGACTCGGGATTGAACCCAGGTCTCCCGGACCATTGGCGAACACTCTACCCACTGAAGTAGTCTTTAACTTAAATTAGCTAGACATAATTTCATGATTCACAACACCAGATGGAATTCCAAGCGAGTGTTATTTTCATGTTAAGTGTAAATGTTTATATATTAAAGCTAAAAATATTTTTTAATAAATACTGACAAAGAATTGAACTAAAATACAATTATTTACGTCAATGCCAGTAATCTCATATTTCATATAAACTATAACACGAGTCAACAAGAAAAAAATTTTTTAAAGGTGTCGTGACACCAAACATCTTTTTTAGCTAATTTAAGGGCGCTGAATCAGGAAATAGCCTTTCTTTTTCTTAGTAAGCTACCGTTTTTGTGTACAGAAATGCCTCATTTTGCGGGGAAAAAAAGCATTTCTTTCATTTGTTTTCTGTATGTATGATGTTGACCGATGGCAATATTTCTCAAAGTAAAATCGTAGAAACCTCTTAATTCGTATTTAAAGCAACAAATATTGATCTGCTTATTGAGAAATACTGTTTTTGCAATAACAATCAGACCCCAAGTCTTTAAAAATAACACAATTGAAGATATCAAAACCAACAAGTATTTTCATCAAATCATTTAATAAAGTAACGGCAGAAAAAGAACTTTCATGAACCTAAGAACTATGGTCGAGAATTTTCTCTTTCTTCATTGTCTCTCATGTTCACTGTTATTTAAGTCCCTTTGGATAAATCCACAGTTGTCGGCCATCATTCGTTTGTCCCACCGTACTCGGGGGCGCTCTTCCATTGTTTTGATATCCTGATGAAATCATTCTTGCTCTTCACTCTCATCGCCGCAATTATCCGGAAATTTATCTAGATGCTTATGTAAAAAAGGAACCATAATACTCTAATTAGCACCAGTGTCCTGTGGACTTTTCAACAGCTTTTCCACGAACTCCTTGTAGTTTTCAGCCTGGTGATAGCCAAGGCAATTTTCCACCACATCATCAAATGACATCCAAGCGCACAAGTCCAAGTCATTTATTAAATAAACAAATTCATCATCCTTAATGTATTTCCTGGTTCGCCAATGGCCCGGGAGACCTGGGTTCAATCCCAGGTCGAGTCATACCAAAGACTTTAAAAATGGAACTTGATACCACCTTGCTTAACACTCAGCATTATAAGGTACGGTTCAAGGGTAAAGTGGAGCAATCCTGGGAATGGAGTAGCGCCCTCCCCTACACCTTGGTGTAGTAGCTATCGAAAAGGGAGCCTTCGGGTCACCCTCGACTATGGTCACTAACTTTACTTTACTTTATTTTCATGATGTTCCACACGTACAATGGAATAGGTGCATTCAATTGGAATATCTTTAGTTGGAGTTTCCTTCCAACTGTAAAAACAAAAGCTCTTAATATGCTTAGTTTCCTTCCGTAGTAAAGGGGCAAAAGCGATGGGATGAATTTATGGATATCAAACAGAAGATTTTACGATTTCATATTTTTATGTCACCTTAATTATCAAGCTTATTACTATTATTAATAAAGTTTATCAGTTAATTTGAACTTTGGCGGTAAAGTGGAAAAATTCGGTTCTTCTATTTTTTTTCACTCAAAAAGACTTTTTTCTCATAATAATAGTTTATTTTAGGTGGCTGATAAATTGCTCGGCCTACTTGAAAATTAATGGGTTTCTTTGACCTTTATCAACTAAATGTTGCGATCAGCCAAGGTCGTAAATTGATCTTTTTTTCCAAAAATGAGCAATTACAGTACGACGAAAACGGTTGCTAACCATGAAAAACTAAGGTCATTTTCGGAATCAGCACCATCAAATTAGCTAGAAAAATGTGTTTTCTTTCTTGGTATCAAAAATCTTGTTAACAGGTGTTATCAAAAGTATATTCCCACATATTTACATATGACTGAAATAAATAAAAGAAACGGAAATATTTAATAATACTATTGTATGTGTTCAAATTTATATGGGAAATATGAACGGGCGTACATGAATCGTGTTATATCATGCCTGATAGTGATAGTAATGGGTGTCTAAGCGAAGAAATAGATAAATAAATAAGAGAATGACCGGTTAACCGAAGGAATCTTAAGGGCGATCAAAAAAAGAAATTGGTAAATGAATCACCAATCGGTTCACACAAAATAAATTACTCAAATCCCAGACAAAGTGAGTCCTTTGAACCTCACGCAGACCACGAGGTTATATTGGATCCATTGATTTTAAGGAGTGGGGGAGGTGCTCCGAAACGAGATTTAAAATACTAATATTTATGATCTCGTGAAGAAAAAAACAGTCGGTGTCAAATTAGAAATGGAATATGCTAAAAGAAGAGTTGAGGATTATAAATGACTTTTTAATGACTTTTTGGCTATATATACGGGATCGCGTCTCGGTGCAGACAGAGAGTTATTGATCGTCATGCTGAGTCGATAGACAGACGGTGTGTAGCCTACCAAATCAAAAGGTTACCATTTAGTCCTGTAATAAGTCCCGAGAAAGATCTGTTACTTCTCTCTCTCTCCCTTTCTCCCTCTTTCCCTTTCTCCCTCCCTCTCTCTCTCTCTCTCTGTTGTATACTCACAACCATAATTATATCAATAACAACAGTACATATACAAATACAAATACAGGGAAATACAAAATACACAGTCGGACTCTGTTGTTCAGGTACGAATGGTTTATTAACTTCTGACACAGTTCTTAAAAGTCTTTCGTATCATACTATAGTAACAACACCCAAACGCTCGGCATAACTTAATAGTCTTAAATCCTCAACTTCAACTGTCTGCCGAGAACCCAGCTGTCTACTTACATGGTCCAAAGTCAACTCCCAACTGACTCTTTTTCAAAATCTCCAAATTCTTAGGACCATCTCTTCCGGGCATGACGTCATTCACACTCCAGTCCCGTTTCCTATCAGGGGTTTATTATGACAATTCTGATTGTCATATCCTTTGCGCGCGAGCGTAAACTGTACCCAATGCTATGCACCTGAGCTAAGAGCCGAATAGTTCAAAGCCCAACCAAACTGAATGATAAAATATAATTAACGAAAAAGGATTAATTGTCTTTAATTGGAATCATTTTGAGATGAGGCTTCTTAATCGGAGAATTAATTTTTATTTATTGCGGACTTTTTGTCCTCATCTTGGTTGTTTGTTTTTTTGTGTTGTTTTTTCTTTCACTACGTTTCGGCCACATTTCACCTCTGGCCTTCTTCAGGTGATTTACCGCGACCTCGGATAGGAATGCTGAGTCTTGTAACCGTATCCCCCTTAATTACTGCCTTCCATAGTTGTTGGCTATCGCACCACGTTTTTGACCAAGTAAACCTCTGGCCGGCTTGGGTAGGATTTGAAACCGCTATCTTCTGACAATGCTCACCTGGAACCGTAGAGACTCAACGCCTCTATCCACCTCTATCCTTCGGGGCCCGTGGCGCAGCGAATATGGCTATCCATGGAAAAACAATAAAGATACCAGTGACTTGAGGCTCCTTGCATTTGTGTTTGTTTAAAATGACCCATAAGATACCTTGAATCGTGAATCTGCTAACTTTTCAGAGAAATAAGGACCGAACAAAATTTTGCTTCCCTTCGCCGAAGTAACAGGCGAAAATCAAAACTTGAAGAGCACGGCCTCAGCCACTGAAGCGAAGTGAAGAAATCAACTGATAATCAAGAGTCGAGTTGTTCTTAATGAGTTTCACTCTCCACTCTCTGAACAGTCCAGCACTGATCATCCAACATTCAATCGTCCGCCGTGACGTCGATGCAGCACACATTCCTTCGTTGGCCAAGGCTACCCGACCAATATTCATCGTACAACAACACTACATAAATAGAACTTGGCCACCAATACATACATTGTATTATTGCGGGTACAATATATTCATCGTCTTAGAATATATGGAGTTTCAAGGTAATTTATGTTGTTGTTTGGTATCGGACTCTATTCTGGGTTATTCTATTCTTACCCCACGTTATCCTGCTGGTTTAACTTCTTGGATATTAAAGCTGTAAGGAATTATATGAAAGAAGACAGGTAGAGAAGAAAGGAGGCCAATGTATCTTCTATATTTTGCCCTTATTTCTGGGTTCAACAGCCATTCAGTGGGTAGGGAAATTCTTCCGGAATACAAATGGAATGGTTGCATCTCCCAGTCAAGGTATTAACATGTGTTATTCGTTAAGTCTGTTATATGGTGTCTTAATTGTGATTCTGACGAGTCCATTAGTCAGTGTTTTTAGTAATTAGTAAAAGAGGCGGCTGCTACAAGAAGATAGGCTTGCCGCGTCGTCTAGAGACGGACGCATAACGCCCTCCACCAGTAGCAAGAAAAATTTAGGCGTTGTCACTTCGCTGGTCACTGCTGAAAAAGAACAGGCTTCTTTCTTTCGCCGAGAGGGTTCCTTCTTTGCGCATGCGTCGCGCCTTTTCCTGTTAGAGGCTTCTTAGAGTTTCTGCATTTTTATATTTATTTTTAATTTAATTTTGTTTTATTTTCGTTTTATTTATCTTTATCAATTCCTACAAATGACTTGCCTTTTATCGACATAAGGAAGAGAGATACACATTTTTTCTATTCTGGCCCTTTTCATCTCCCCCACCACCACCATCTCATGCGGCGCCCGTAGCGCGCAAATTCGTCTGGCCTCTGCGAGCCCCGATAGTCGATCCTTCTCGTTCGGTGTCTAGTTCTCAACTCTACAACTTTTTCAAAATCCCCAAAATCCTCCGCGCGTGCTTCCGGTGCATGACGTCATTCACATCCACTGGTCAATCTTTCTCTGGGATTTTTATTTTGACATCTGTGAACGACACATCCTCTTCGCGCGCGCGTCAACATCTGTGCTCAAGTTTGCACCTAACTAATTGCACCTAACTAACCCATGTGCTGAGCTGAAAGGTTCTCGGCCTAACTAAACCCAAAGGCAAGATATATAAAACGAAATCCCTCGGCCATTATATTACATTACATCTCTGTATAAATGACCAAAAACCAGTTTCATTTGTATCTAGAGTATTACAATCTATCAGATAAAGGTCAAAAGTAAGTCACCTTGAACGTGTATTATTCCACTTGTAATGGCAGACAAATTTGAGAAACTATCACTTAATCTAATTAATTTCATTTTGAGAGGTTGCAAACACGCCCATTATTTATCAATGAGTTGAACATAGACAACTGATAATATTTAGTAATGTTGAAAGAAAGTAGTTGATTTGAAATTAAAGAAAAATTAAAGAAAGAAATTTTTACTATGTAACCCGTTAATTTTGAAAAATAGATCCTTTAATCTGAATTTCAAACTATTTCTATTGCCACTCACTCGGGCCGATAAAGTTCGACTGAGAGGAACGGTGCAGAATGGAAACAATAAAGAAAACGTTGTTGATATGATTCGAAATCACATCTTTGCCTTTGAGAAACCTGATTAAATGGATCAGCTGCTCTCAACAACTAAGACAAAGGTAACGTGAATTCGATTGATTATTTTTAACGATATATCAACCCATCTAGGGTTATTTTAAGCTTAGGAACTAGGGAACTGTGCTTATAATATTCATATTTTTTATGGAGTTGTCTCTTAAAGAGGATTTTTTGCACGCGGTCCTATCAAATACGAACACTATTTTAAAAAAAATAGATCTATTTGACATACAGATGGGATCCTAACAGGTTTTACGACTCCGGGTCAGAGTAGACCTGGGGGTAATGGCAATGAAGGGGTACTCCACATTTCCCAAATCTCCTGAACTGAAGCCTTATCATTAGTTGCAGTTTCATGTCATTGGGGGTAGATATTACTCCTCTGTACTCAACCTAATGAGTAGAGTGTTCGCCAATGGTCCGGAAGACCTGGGTTCGATCCCAGGTCGAGTCATACCAAAGACTTTAAAAATGATACTTGATGCCACTTTGTTTAACGCTCGGCATTATAAGGTAAGGATCAAGGGTAACGTGGAGGAATCCAGGAAATGGAGTAGCACCCTACCCTACAGCTTGGTGTAGTAGCCATTGAAAAGGGAGTCTTCTGGTCACATTCGACTAATGTCATCAAATTTTTACTTTTTATTACCCCTCTGCAGGAAAAACAGTCAGTGTATTCTAGGCTCCACTGACAGGCCGTCGTGAGTTCGAATCTTGCCGAGATATCGATATTTATTTTTCTGGTTCTGCGTTGTTTCCTCGTTTTCGTGCATTGAAAATCTGAGTGATTTACATTACAATTAACAAAAAAACTAGTGAAAATTAAAAGGAAAAAAATAACCAAAATAAATAAAATAAAAAGATACTCCTGGCGTTTCTTTGTACAAAGTGACGTCATGAGGTGTATAAAGTGACGTCATGAGGTGTATAACGTGACGTCATGAGATGTATAAAATAATATCCTGATAAAATGGTAGACTCGATAATGACACTAGGAAATGAATATTCTTTTCAGCAAAATGCCTTTTAAATCACCAGTATATTGCTTTTTGCGAATTCATCTAATTATGTAGAAATTATGAAGATTTTAAAGTCCTCCAACTGCCACATAGACGTTACATAAATACATACTTATTTGCAATTAAGAGGATATTTCTTTAAACGTACTTAGGTGTTACATTGAATTATTAACATCAATCAATATTATGATCGATTTTAGCAGCGAGAAGGGTTTGCATTATTTGAAAAATTTGTATCATCATTTTTACTTATTTTCTTCTAAAATTCTTTGCAGCTTTTAAAAATGCAATATTTTCATTATAATTATATTCTCCTGATTGAGAATTCGACCAACTACGTTGTAATTATGTCTCATCGCCAGAAGCTGCATATTATAATTCTTGTTATCTTTTTATAAGAATGCGATTAGAATCTGTTGATGAGTTCAGTTACGTGTGTAATTTTTTAAGAATATTTAAACGAACCTTCAAAAGGAATTCCTTGCTTTCACAAAAAGAAAGAAAAAAAAACGTGAAATAGGAAGCAGAAAATGAGCGAAAGAGCCAGAATCCAGGCTTTTAATTTTGGTAAAGAAAATTAAAAGAAAAAAAAAAGACAATAAGGAGAGATAGGGGTACACAAAAATTATAGGAGATAAAGGAATCAATTGAAAATCTATAAGTAAACAGAGAGAACGTAAAAGAAGTTAAAAGAAAAATTGGGAAGATATAAAGAAAGAAGGAAGTATAAAAAGACAAGAAAGAACCAGTTGACAAATCACAAGCAAATTATAAAAGGGCTGAAAGGTGTGAATGTTTAAACATCAGGTAGAGTTTTAAAAAACTTCAAAAGATAAGAGAAAAAATAAACTTTATTTATAACTAGACGACCTGTGAATCTGTTTTTGTTGTAAAGCAGAAAAAGACAACAATACTGATGTATCAAAACAATGTTCTTCTTTTCTTTCCATTTTATTACGCAAAATGTACATATGGGAAGAGTGAGAAGAGATTGAAGACGGCTGAGCTACATACACAGGGATCAAAGTACAAATCTTCGGCAAAACTTCCTGAAGTTTGGGTTGAAATCTTTCTGTTTATATAATATCCCAGACCCCCACTTAAATACTCGCTGTCACATCTCCTCCAGCTTGCCGCTTACGCGTTGCACGTGGACATGCCTCCTATTATTTTTGATCCCAATGCCCAATTTTCGTAGCTGCGTCGGTAGATGTCAAAGGGTCTTCAAGTCAATACCCAACATTGGTTACTCTTTGTAACAGGGACCCATTATAATATTGATTCTCCTTTTTAGGAAGGAGTGAAGGTTTTTTGTTAACATCTCCTATTTAAAACCTATCCATGGGGACATTAATGCTTCTATTCAAGAAAGAGGGAAGTATTATAATTAGCCTTTCATAGTTAACTGTTATCCATGAATATATTGATGCTTCTATTTAGAAAGGAATGAAGTAATTTAATTGGTATTTCATTAACACAAGTCCATAATGATAGTAATTCTTCTTTTTAGGAAGGAGTGAAGGAATCTGATTAGCATTTAATAGTTATCTTCATTATATCGAGAATTCGGATGCTGAAAACACGAATTCATATCACACAAAATTATCATTCAGTTGCCAATTGGGTAGGAAAATGGTTTGTTTTTTTTACAATTAATGTATCTTAAAAGTATTTCTATAATAGAATTATTATTATGTTCTGTTTTTGCAGTCTCACGGTTAACGGTTACATGCTTAATGAACAAGCTAGCAATCTATCTATCTATCTATCTATCTATCTATCTATCTATCAGTTCAGTAAGTAGAGAAATGACATCCAGAAAGTAAATATTTACTTGGCAATTTCGCACAACGTAACTTAAAATATCAAACATGTGATATTCACGTGACCCAAAAAGAGTATAAAAGAGTATATAATTTGTTCTTTTCACAAAGTTAGATGTGTTGAATACTCATTAGCGAGTTTTTCTCCTGTTTTATTTCGTACTTTATACTTGAAATATATTGTGATATTACTCTGGATTTTCCTGTATAATAAAGATTTAACAGTTTACAAACGTTTTAACGTTAGATTTTAATCAAATCATTTTAAGTGTATTAATCTAATGAAAATATCACAATGATCTACTGTTTTTACTGGATCAGGGTTATGGCATATCAACCTTTGTAGCTTATTTAATGCCAAATCCATTTTATACAAATAAATTGTTCTATTTTAAAGAATTCAGTTTAGCATAAGTACACTGTTTAATTGTCAAAAACATTTCTATTTCAAGTTATTCAGTTTAGTTAAATAGTTCTAATTCAAACAATTTAGTTTAGAATAAGTATAGTTTCTGTTTACACACAGTTAAATGTAAAAAAAGCAGTTCTATTTCGAACAATTCAGTTAAGCGTAAACAGTTTAAATATCAAAAACAGTTCTATTTCAAGCAA
The DNA here is from genome assembly GCA_963585895.1 of Sepioteuthis lessoniana. NCBI lineage: Eukaryota > Metazoa > Mollusca > Cephalopoda > Myopsida > Loliginidae > Sepioteuthis > Sepioteuthis lessoniana. The sequence continues at coordinate 8,344,929 of OY757904.1, read as the reverse complement.
ATCGGTTTAGCATAAGTACCCAGTTTAGTTTTATTTGACCCATAGATAGGGCCCTCACAGGTGCTTTGGGCCACAGTGGACCTGGGAGCGATGGCAATGAAGGGGTACTCCGCATTCCCCAAAGCTCCAGCTATACTGGAACCTCACAATCAGATAGTTTAATGTCATATTCAAGACATTCATGGGAGGTGTGTCTTACTCCTTTGCAGAGGTGCAGCCGGTGTATTCTACAGCCCAATCCGACTGAGCAAACGAATATTATGATAACTTTTGTAATATATAGATGTTTAAGAGAAACAGTAAAAAAAAAAAAGAAGAAAAGCAATTAAAAGGTCAAAGGAGAACTGAAATTATATTTTAAAATATTCCACCTGAATAAAAGATAATGTAACACAGAGAAAAAGAAAGAAAATAAATCTTTCAGTTGAGGAAAACAAAATAAAATGAGCCAGAAATTAAAGAAATAGTTGAAATTGCAAAACTGAAAGAACATCACAAGAGCAGTGAAATAAGAATCCTATTTTGGTTAATTCTATTTTGCTTTTTATGCACTAAATTAGACGATGCCACTTTGTAGTGTTGGTTAATGAGAAACTTGCGATGTAATTAATTCGATCGTTACAAGTTGCGCCATTATTGTGACTGTTCACCTCGTAAATATCTACTCTAAATTAGACAATATAGAAAATAAATAAAAGCATCCAGTTCATATGCAAATCACCCCCAAAACTCAGAAAAGTTGATTTTACCCATTTTAATGAAGAATTGAAAATCACCATGTTGTCAACATATGGATCAAAAAGAGTAAAAATTAAAATTGCACTGGAGGATGTAATGATTGTGTAGAAAATATTAATGTATACACAAGAGAGGGAGAGTACTGAGTAGATTAAAATATCTTTCTCTGTTTGTTATTAGATGGCATTAGAAGTGTTTAGTTTTAAATGCATCAAAAAAGAGTGGACATATCATTATACAGTTTTAATAAGTAATGGAAATGTACTTATTTAGTGATTTAAACATTAAAACTAGAAGAAAATAAGCACCATTTTCAGTATATTTTCTTTTAAATAATATTTCTCAAATAATTCGGGAAGTTTATACAAAGAATATTGTGATCAACCGTGTAAAACGCGAATACATCACAAAAAAACAATGCCTCGCGGTCGGATGTAGGAGCTGAAGGTAACAGTGATAAAACTAAGATGTTAATCGAAAAGAATCATCATATCGACGTGAGATGTAGACAATATATTTAGAATATATGAAACAGAACGAGAATCAATTAGACCAAAATTGCTGTGCACGCCACTTTAAATTGCGACTTAAATTGTGATTAATATTGCCCACTCAATAATAACGTTGAACGTAAGATCACGTTGCCTAACCGAAAAAAATCGCCTAGAAACGTGCCAGAAGCCAGTGTTGCATAATGACCTTTGACAGACCATGTTAATTGTAGATTTCAAAATCAGGATATGTAGCTGTGTCTTAAGGTAAGAAAGGGACAGCGGAAATTAATCACCAGAATTGCACCGGAAGGAAAAATATATGAGCGTCAGAAAATTATATAACAACAGACGTTTTTCGACTCCAGCAGTCAACAGTCAGGCAGGGAGAGCAGTCAGCCAAATAGACACGTTACATCAGTTTGGGCACTGGCTCGCAGGGGCGGCGAACCCTTGGCTGAAAACCGGCACTGTATTAAACCTCCCGTGAAAAAAGCAAGGCTCTGAAAATATGTATCTCAACGTGCGTTAAGAAGATATGGTGTTAATGATAGCAATCCGACTCTCTCTCTCTCTCTCTCTCTCTCTCTCTCTCTCTCACACACACACACACATGTCCATTGCGACGTTTCGAATAAAGGAGTTTATATTCTTACAAACAAGTTAGTGATCTGACTTCATCATTCCCGGGTATAAAACATCAGTCCTCATTCAAAGAATGATTCGCTGTTGTAGCGTTACGGGGTCTCGAAGAAAGTTGCTAGAGAAACAGACACACTGAAGTGATAACGAGGAGTTCATAGGAAATGAAAAGTCAGACATGTGGTCACAGAAAAATATCACTCACTTTAATATTGGTGATTCAACTTCCTTCTGGAATGCTCACGAAAACAGTGACGTTGTTATATTCTCATATACATATATATACTGGATACATACCGACGCAATGATAACAGACGCATGATAAACGACAGACGCACGAATAAAGGACGCAGGAAGGAAGGACGCAAGAAGACTTCTTTAGAAAAATATTCACCTCTCACTTTATTGCAAGGGTTCGAAAGGTTTGTTCAAGGGTTGCATGTGAGAGGATGTTGGAGACCGAACATAAACTTCATATTTTGACCCCACTGTTATGACCGTCACGTTGTGTCTTTCTTGTTCTCCTGATGTTGGGGTCTACTCCATCGGGGCTTTCCGAGGGCCCCCTCGGTCGGGTGTGGCCTTCCCTACCACATCTGGTCTCTGCTGTCTGGAAGTTTGCTGGCAACTGCTTCGGGGGTTTCCGAGGTCCCCCTCGGTCGGGTGTGGCCTTCCCTACCACATCTCGTCTCTAACTCTCTGGGAGTCTGCTGGCAACTGCATCGTGGGTTTCCGAGGTCCCCCTCGGTCGGGTGTGGCCTTCCCTACCACATCTCGTCTCTAACCCTCTGGGAGTCTGCTGGCAACTGCTCTGGGACCCAAACTCAACTGAGTTAAATAATAACTCAACGCCCACACGATCGCCTACTGGATCTTTGAAATCGAATGTTTAATCGTCATCAAGCGGAAATAACTGTCATGCAGTTCAGAGGTTACTCTCTTCCGGTGCATGACTGTAATGGCACAATGGGACCTTCACCTTGTCCCATATCATAAGCCTTAATCCGCCCACGCGATCTCTTTAGATTACTGGCCGTTGGAATGTGTCACTTCCTTCCGGTGTATTACCTTGGAATAGTATTTTGGGCCGGGTCGAAGATCAAAATATAACAACGTGAAGTGGTATTATCGAGTTGATGAAGGAAAGATCCGATTGTTTTATAGATCGTCTTCCAACTTCCGAGAAAGAGGTGATTTCAGTTGTCCCCAAATTTCGTACAGTGCCGGTTACAATCTTTTTTTTTTTTAATTGCCGATTAGCTTGCGTGATCCTCCCTCGTAGCCAGCGCGAGAGTTCTTGTAATTGAACCCGTGCTGTTTGTTACACAGCCGAGCTGCCTGATCCCAGATGCTTAGAAGAGGACAGTACAAAGCTAGAGATCAGGTTTATTGGTGGTTAGAGGCGGCCATAACAAGTTCCCTTGAGAGGCTCCCTCTACACAGCTGGGTAAAGATTCACTAGTAGTTAGAGGCAGCCATTATAAAGCTTAGCTCCTGTTTCATTGGTGATGAGAGACAGCTGGGTTGCAGGTTCACTTATTAGAGACAGCTGGGTTGCAGGTTCACTTATGAGAGACAGCTGGGTAGCAGGTTCACTTATGAGAGGCAGCTGGGTTGCAGGTTCACTTATGCCCGTGGTGTAATTGTTATCTTCTTAGGAAATGGACACGGCGACACGAGTTCAAATCCTGGACGAGACTGACTGCATTTCACATAGCACTAATACCCTTGGGAAAGGTATGAATCCAATTATTCTCCCTCCAACTATGGGTAAATAGTAGGGCAGACCATGGTCAGGCAACTAGTCTAGGAGAAGGAAAACTCTGAATTAAAACCTGTTAAACTCCGCTTAAAAACTGACCTTGTGTCATATCCTGCCCGAGCAGAGGGGTTGGTAAATAGGATAACAATCACTATACGTTGTCTAGGCCCCTGTGGTCTAGTCTTCGTTTCCCTCGACGAGCTGCATTCAGGTCGGGCCCTGTTTGTTTGGATATTCCAATCTAGGAAAATCTGCCTGAATGCGCCGGTGTCGCAGTTCAAAACTGTCTGGGCTTGGTACTAATTTCAGTCGTCAATCGTCTAGTCAGGTTCTTTAAAAGTCTTTTGATTCTTACTGCAGAAGAAAAATGCCCTTCCTCTTGAGTCAGTAAGCTGTGGTATGTTTTCTTGTGACGCCTTCTCTGAATGGAATATATTGAGCTTTGCCGATGAAATAAGAATGCCAGCCTTGGTTATGTATAGACAATTTAATAAAAGTGAATAAAAAGCATCGACAATCGAATATATGTTGGCAATCAATTACACAAAAGAATAGAAGACAGCGATCTGGAATCTGATCTAATGTGTCAACAAAATTCAATCAAAAAAACAGCGAATGCCAGAGTTTTTGCTGATGTGCGCCTTTTGCGTGAGTGCTGGTCTGCCTTCTTCCCTCTTTGCTTCTCCTTTATTATCTGTCGCAAGGAATGTCTGCCGTCTAAATGCCGTCTTAAAATCCAACTGAATTTATGCATAATTCTTTGCTCACCGATCAAATTGTTTAAAATAACTCAGTTTTCTATTGTTTAAAGTCCATTTCTTTATGTTTTTGCCTTTTCAGTTAAGGCTACTGTTTATAAAACCAAAATATTTCGGCTGACATTTTCATCAGAAAAGACATAAAAAATATGGCTCTGACCTATCCAATTTCAAGTTCACACCAGGTTTTTTGACAAATATTCTCAACTGGAAAAATTTTAAAATTACCCCACACTATTTCGTCAGAATTGCAGCGTTGTGAAAATTGCAATACTTTCCTCTAATATTATTTTTATTACGTTAGATCAGATGAAATCTTCACTTTTATAACGTTATTCTGAAGGGAACTTTGTGACTCGCTATCGGAGAGACATGATATTACAGTATCTTTATGTTAAGTGAACGTACTAGTCGAATCCTTCGAATAATACACGATAATGCTCTCGATATAATTCTCTCCTGTAATTACTCAAAAACAATATCTTCACTGATTCACAATACTGAATACTTGATACCGAATCCAGAATCAGAATTGAACAGGAATACTTCAGACTTCTTCTGTCTGAATACTTTATATATTAAATATTCATAGTCACATGACCACAGTTGCACAATTCATTCACGGTTACGTTTGCTGCCTGAAGATCCGTGTTCGATCACACGGATCGGTATCGACATTTTCTTCTACATAACAATAATAAACTACGATATTCTCCCAAAGAAAGTTACCTTGTTACAAGAGGCTGCCACTACTCAGCCAGGGACCAGGGTCATTGGTGGTGACAGGCTGCCTCTAAACAGCCTGGGAACAGGTTCAGTGATGTATAGAGGCAGCCGCTACACCAGGTTAATGGTGGTTAGAAGCAGAGAAAAAACAACCAAGGATCATTTTCCCTTGTGTTGAAAGGCAGCCACTACACAGTCGAGCAAAAAGCTGATTGGTCGTTTGAAGCTGTCACTACACAGTCGGGGACCAGAATCAATGGTCGTTAAAGGCGTACACAATACAGTTGGTCTACAGGCTCAGTGCTAGTTAGAGACGTCCACAACACAGCCGAGCACCAGGTTTACCAGTGGTTAGATACTGGCTCTAAACAGCCGGGCTGTAGGTTCCCTAGTGATGAGTGGCTGCCACTAAATAGCCGGGCACTAAGTTTCACTGGTATTTAGAAGCAGCTACAACACAGCCGGGTACCAGGTTCAAAGTTAGTTAGAGACAGCTACAACGCAGACGGGCATCAGGTTCACTGGTGGAGTGAGCCAGCCACAATACAGTCGTGTACTACGTTCCCTGGTTGTTAGAGGCTGCCACTAAACAGCCGTTCAATAAGTTGACTGGTGGTGGGATTCAGACACCATACTGCCAGGCACCAGGTTCACTAATATTTGGAGTTGACCATTATACAATCGGCCATTTGATTCATTGATGGTGAGAGGCTACTACAAAGCACAGTTAAGCAACGGTGGTAAGAAGCGGCTACTTAACATCTGGGCACCGGGTTCGATGGTGTATAGAGCCGGCTACAATATAACCGGTCACGAGGTTCATTGGTGTTTTGAGTCGGCCAATATACAGCCGGGCACGAGGTTTACTAGTGTCGCAGGATCTACGACTTTACGCCGTTTAATTGTTGATTGATTGATTTCAACGACATGTCAACTCGTCTTGGATTATTTTCTGCCTATGTTCTGGAATAATGTTCATTAGGCATTGATATTTACATTTAATGTGTTGTCATTTCTTAAACTTTAGTGCATATTGTTATATATCAAGTATTCCTACCTAATTCTGAGGATTTTATGATTTCAAATAATGATTTCCATTTATTTATTAATTATAATCCCCCCAGCCGGCTGGGGCTGTAGAATATACCGACTGCTCCTCTGCAGAGGGGTAAGACCCCCCCCAACGTGTGTCCTGATATAGGACACTAAACAATCTGATGGTAAGTTTCTAGTAATACTGGAGCTTTAGGGAATGCAGAGTATCCCATCATTGACATCGCTCCCAGGTCTACTCTGGCCCGGAGTGGTAGCATCTGATAAGGGTTCTATCTATGGGTTAAATAGAACTAAACAGTGTTTACTGTTTTTTGTATTGAAACTGCATACTTATGCAAAAGTGAATTATTCAAAATAGAAATGTTTTGATATCTAAACTGTGTACTTATGCTAAACTGAATTATCTGAAATAAAACTGTTTTGACATTAATTCTGTGTATTGCCCAGTCGGCTGGGCAATACACAGACTAAACCTCAGCACAGTGGTAAGAACCCCCACCAATGAGTGTCCTGGATATGACACTAAACAATCTGATGGTGAGTTTCCAGTGATGCTGGAGCTTTGGAGAATGCGGAGTATCCCTTCATTGCCATTGCACCCAGGTCCACTTTGGCCCGAAATGGTAGCACCTGATAGGACCCTATGGGTTAAATAGAACTAACTGCATACTTATGCTAAACTGAATTGTTTGAATTAAAACTGTTTGACTAAACTGGATAGCTCGAACTGTTTATAAGGTGGAGCTGGAAGGAAGTCATATACAATTAACTTCTTCCATAGAGCCAACGATTGGTTAATATAAGAACTGTTGTGTAGGAATTTTTGAAAAATCGATTAAAAAATGTCCCGAATTAGTCAAGTGATAGCGCATTGTACGACTTGTATCCCTGGTGACCTGACAAAATTGTCTTCTTTTAAGCAAAAATATATCACGTTTATTTATTCATTTGTGAAAAACAGAGTATTTTACTGATTTTAGAAAATTGTTTTAGTTTAACATTCATCAAATAGTTAAAATCGCCGTATTCTACAGGTTTTAACCTTAAATATGGAAGAACACCGGTGCGCTTTTAGTATTTAAAGATTAAAAACGCGACTGAAGCGCAGAAAATATATGAACTATTTATTTAAGAAGTTACAAGGATCGAACTTGTTCGAAGATTTATCGCTGAACAAAGCTCCAAGTTCTAATAGACTGGCTGAGGTTGATCGCAAGTACATTCGTTAAGTTAACTGATTTGCTTTAATGGCATATCAACTCTTGACGGTTATTTAATGCAAAACCATGTTTATATATGATTTTTTATGGAATAGTTTGTTGGTAATATTTTAAACGAGCCAGAGCTAATTTGTTTGCACACAGTTAATTGGTTTCAAGCATTGCTATCAAATACTAATAGTTCTATTTGATATTAATCATTTGTTTGCACACAGTTAAATGGTTTCAAGTATAGTAAATGGTTATTTGACCCATAGTTGGCATCCAAACATGTACAACCACTCCGGTCTGAGTAGACCTAGCAATAAAGAGGTCCACCACATTCCCGAAAGTTCCAAAATTGGAGCCTCACAATCAGAAAAATGTTTAGAGTCATATCTATGACACTAGTCTTAACCCTAATTATAGAATGCAATCGACATATTCTAAAAACTCAACCGACTGGGCTTCTATCCCATTGAGACACGGCTTGAAAACAATTATTACCTAACGCGAAAAATTGCAGTTCGGCTCAAATTATCCAAATCAAGACAAAAATTGTTACGGTTTTTCTATGAACCTTTCACTCCTCTGCCACATCAACTTATTACTGTATTTTCGAATTCTCATTCATTCCAGTCTTAATAAATAAATTTCTCGTCATGCACAGAAATTTAATTCCATAGCAGTCGGCAACAAACTATGAATTTATTTTTTATTTTTAATATGGGAAGATAGAATTAAGTTGGCAGAAAGATAACCGAAACAAAAAACAAAAGAAAACAGTAAATATATTGTTGTACAAAGTTGATAATAAAAATGCTACTTGAATGCAAAGTCTTTTATTTTCAGTTGACCTATTTTGGCACCACTGTCTTATTTATTGACCATTTCCAAAAATTACAACTTATATTTTCTATCCTGCCAATGTGCCATAGACTGGACCTAACTTTTTATATATATTGAATACGTTTAACAATATTCGACTGTTATAAATTATTTTGGAAAGAGGCACGATTAACGTTGGGATTATCGTCATAGGAAATGGAATCTGGGACCCGAGTTCAAATCCTGGACAAGTCTCCTTGCGTTTGACACCGTTCTTGAGAAAGATATTGATATATCTCATATCCTTCTAGCTATTGGTAAATAGTAAGGTAGGCTGGGTTTTTTAGTTTTAGTAATGCAACCAGTCTAAGAGAAGGAAAATTCTGCATTTTAAACCAGCTTTATTCCGTATTAAAATTGACCTTGTGCCACATCCTGTTTGTGGCAGAAGTGATGGGGAAATATATACATTATTTTTGAAAGATTCACCGTACATTATGACTCAGTGTGAAGAGAAGAAATATGGTGCCTTTAAATTCGGCGTATTTGTCAACACAATTGTCAACGTCGTGTAATAAAGTCTGAAGACACGTTTCTTTAAGACAATTAATCTTCTTCTTATAGTTTTCTTTAGAAAGCAACAAATCCAGGCATTGCGCTGATAGGATATGGCTTATCAGATTCTCGCCCTTTCTAAGTCATTCATGGAAAGCTTAGCTTTTATCTCAACCTTGTTTGATGATCTCTCTCTCTCTCTCTCTCTCTCTCTCTCTCTCTCTCTCTCTCTCTCTCTCTCTCTCTCTCTCTGTATTCTGGTAGGAATAGCTTCAGTTTTATAAGTTGAGTCAAATGACTTGATGACTCATTGCTGAACCATGTGCTTAAAAGACACTATATGTTTTATTTATAACAAGCAATTCTCAAAAAGTAAAATAAATGAATATATAATATTCATAATGGATCTTTTTTTAGGAAGAGTTATCTCGAAACTTATGTGAATTTATTGTTTTACTATTAACAAAAATATGAGTAGGAAAGTCAAGAAAGTGCCACATAAAAAGAATCTTTTCATTTAAATCATACTAGACAAGCATAAAAACAAAAATTATGAAAGACAATATTTCATTCCTAATATTTTATTTCTAATCACAAAAAATATTTTTAAACTCAAGTAGACCAATAATATATTTTGGACAGACAGATTCTCTACCTCTGATTCAGATGTTAGATTCTGTATAAAAGCTATGTCTAATATTGACTTGATTTGTTTTCTTGATATAATGACATATCAACCGTAGTGGGTTATTTAATACAAAATCCATCCTTGTAGAATAACAGTACTAGAACTATTTAACATACAGCTGGGTGATAAGTGTTCATATTTTTCCTGATGATTTTTGTCAGAAAATGAATGCAATAGCACAATTGTACCCCAAACTTACTTATTACGCCGTCACAATCCAGCACGTTTGCTACTACGCCACGGCGACACCTCCTTGTAAGATAGTGAGCAAATGTTACCGGGATGCGAATAGATAAGTTGTCAGAAAAAAAACAGCCGTCGAAAAAAAGGCAATTTTTCAACATTGCACCCAGTGGCTATGCGTAACAACATATACCCCATCAAGTATCCTGTTTGCTTGTTTGTTATTTAATGGCATATCAACCTTCTGGGGTTATTTAATGCTAAATTCATCCTTTCAGAAGGACTGTGGGAGTACTATAAGAAGGTTTATTTGTTCGAAAGTGAACGTAATGGCGCGATTGAAGTTCGAACGCGCGTACTATGCTATCGCAGTCCAATGCTTTAACCATTACCATACAGGGACATCATCAAGGATACTGTATTTAAAACAGCAGTTAACCAGTACTTGCTGATGTCACAAGACTCGATCGGTCATCTGAGTGGTGACGGAAGCTGAATAAACGTTGCTGTCCAAAGATAGAGGGAGAGCCGGTTCCAGCTTGAACGAAGAACTGACCCTTTACTTTGTGGCTGTTATCCATTCCCTCAACTTCCACGGCCCCAGAAACTGAACGGAAAGAATAAAGCAACAGAGGTCCTAATAGTTGAGATGAATTGTGTTTTCTGCGTTTTTCAACCCCATCAGACGACTGGTCATTACTAACATAAAAATTGTTACGCTACATATAAAGCGAAGTTCTGTGTGGGATTTCGAGCTCGATACGAAATACTTACAGAAGGCCGAAGGACGCTTCGGCTGAAACGTTGTGACTATGACAATAAAGATAAAAACAATAGTTCGAATACTCAAAGTGATAAGAATTATCGAGTTTCATCGCAGAAATTTAGACAACTATTATACGAAAAGTTTAGGTAATCGGATTATTTTCCCGTTTACATTTACATTTTTTGTGTTGCTGTTTCTTGAGAGATTGTTTTCGTATGGTCCTATCGAATACAAATTGTTTTTAAACAGATCTGTTTGATACATAGATGGGACCCTAACTGATACACCAAGTTAGAGTGAACCTAGGAGTAATGGCAATGAAGTGTTACTTTACACACCCCGGATCTCCAGAACTGCTGTCTCAGCAGCAGATATAGTTTAATGTTATACCATAAACACCTCTTTTTTGAAGGGTAGAGTATTAACTCACTACAGAGAAGACATTATATTGTAAGGTCTACCAAAAAGATAATGTAAACTCTTGGACAGTGTGTCTTATGTAAATAACATTTTCACAACTGATTTCAATGTTTCAGTTTCATCTTTAAAACTTTAGTTTCTGGTATTTTTTAACCTAAAGAAAAAAGAAAAGAAATAGCATGCAGCTTTCTGTTTTCCCCTCGTTTCTCGTCTTAACTGATCTTCTTAAATGGTTACTTCAGCGTTATAATGTCTCAGATATGCTCGCTTTACTTTTTTCTTCGTCCACGTAATAATTCCTTTGGTAGTGATGCGTAACCTACAACCAATTATACGGCTGTACGGCAACAAAAAGAATGTAACATTGAAATATAAGAATTCCACACACACACACACACAGAGAGAGAGAGAGAGAGAGAGAGAGAGAGAGAGAGAGAGAGAGTGTCTGATTGAACGCTTTTTCGGGAGAAGCTAACAAACAGTGGTGTAATCAAGCGAATCAATAGCAACAACAAGATACCTAAACACAGCTCCCTTGTTGTTTATTTTCTTTGATGTTCTTTGGGAGGTTGCTAAAAATGTGAAATCTGATTCACTTGACATGAGGGTATAAAGTATTTTCTTTTCTTCTGTTTTTTTGTTTGTTTGTTTGTTTTTTAGATTTGGGCTTTCGTCATCTCTATCTGATATTCTTCGAGTTTCTTCGATCTTCTTGACGGTCCGTCCCATGTCACTTTCCTCGGGGCACAAACATTCTTAGATTTCGCTGGATTAGTGCTCACTCTTTTAGATTTTAGACTAAATACACTATCTTACATACACACACGCACACACACACATATATATATATAAGTTAAGAAAGAGTAAAGAGAGAGTCAGTGACACGAGTTTATTGTCAATTTCTCACTTATGGAATCATCAGAACAACTGGTTCTCTTAAAGATGGTATATCTTGACATACTGTTGAGCGGGATGTGATAAAAAAAGATGTAGCATTTTGACCTTCGACCCGGCCAAAAATGCTATTTCAAGGTGATTCACCGGAAGGAAGGGACACATTCTAGAGGCAGTTATGAGAGGAAATCGCGTGGGCGGAAATTGGCTGATGAAATGGGACGAGGTAAAAAAATTCCAATGGTACACTCATAGACTGATGCACCGGAAGAGAGTGACCTGTGAACTGCATGACAGTTATTTCCGCTTGATGACGATCAATCATGCTATTCCAAAGATCGAGTAGGCGATTGAGTGGGCGTTGAACTATTATATAACTCAGTCAAGACAGAAGTCAGACAGTTCCAGTTCCAGTTGGAGAAGGGAGTTATAGACGAGATGTGGTAGGGAAAGCCACATCAGGCCTTGGGGCATTTGGGCCCTGATGAGTTGAAGTCCGGAGAAGTTGCTGATAAGATGCAGTAAAGAAAGCCATCACCCAGCAGAGTGAGCCCCTGGGCCGCCGGTTGAGCATCTGGAGAACGAGAAAGACACAACGTTGACGGCCATAAGAGTGGGGGTCAAAATGTTGCTGCTTATGTTCGGTCTCCTGCTCCCTCTCACACGCAAACATTGAGTAACCTTTCAAACGTTACAAATAAAGTGAGAGGTACAAATATTTTATAAAGAATCTTCGCTCGTCTGTTTATTTATTGTGTCGTTATGATGCTGTAGATGACGATATAACAGAGATATCTAACTTGTGGGGTATTTTGAGAAAGACTTTGCTTATATTATGAGTTTATTTACATGGCTATATATCAATTTGTGATATGTTGATTTATTTTCTATTTATCATTTTCTAGTGTTTTGTTTGTGTTTTATTATTTTCATTGGAGTCATTAGATTTCAGTTGGTTTATTAGGAACTTGTTTTCATGCCTTCTTTTGGATATAAATTCCTATTGTTTCTTTAGATGTTTCTTTTATTCAGGAAAGGTGATTTCGACAATCGTTATTCAAGGTAAATATTAAAATGTTTTTAGTTTTTGTAAGCTGGTATTACTTTTTTTACTTTCCAGGTGAGTTTTGGTGTATGTTGGTTGGATTTTTTGAGTTTCCATAAGTGTCTACAAGGTGCTCTGCTATCTTCATAATTAATTTTGTTAAATAACGTTCTGTGTCTGCACCTCATCTGTTTTAAGGGGCCTTCTCTTATACTTTTATGTTTTTTTCTGCGTTTTCTTGAGATATATTCTTATATTCTCTATTACCAATATATAACACTCATTATTTATTAATATAGCATAATACATTTATATATATATATATACTTTCTTTAAGAAAAAACAACGAAACCAATCACAAAGGATTATAAATTTATTTCCATCCTGTTACGCATTTTTGAAATTTCCAAAAACACGAAAAAAAAATTAACAGGACTTGTTCAGATCTTTTTGATAAAAAACTAGAATAGACACATAAGAGTGGGAGGGGATAGAAGAGTGGGAGGGGATAGAAGAGGGGTGAAGAGTTACCTCTTTATTAAGCCCACTTCCGTTTTAAATTTAAATTTCGGTTAGCAATGTAGTAAATTTATTTAAAATTTTTTTTTTAAATTAATATTTTTTTTAAATTTACATTTAGACTTAAATTACAGATATTTTTAATTAGATTTAAACTTTAATTAATAATTTCACGTAAAGATGCAGTAATAGACTTATTAAAACAAAAACAAATATTTAATTTACTTAAATATTTTAAAATTTCAGAAATATTTAGAAAGCATTAATCAGTTACACTTTTTATGCGTAGTACATATGTATTATATGCTTTTTCACAATTTTCTATTTAACAATTTATTTTATTTATTCTCAAATTTAACTCTAATTCTCAAAATAACTTTATGCTTTTTTAAAAAAAAAATTTTATTTGTTTAATTATTTATAGTTTAAATTTGGCCCTATGTCTACACCTAGCTATTAGTTTATTTCTCTTATTTAATAATTTTTTTGGCTCAAGAAAAAGCAAAATGTGGATTTTTTCTTCAAGACACAGATTGCACCTACTATCGAAAGATTTTGGGGTACTAGATCTTTTCAATATGGACCATTGAATGTCAGGGGTTAACCCTTTATTTTTTAATCCCCAATAATGTTTTGATAGAGCAGTTTGATTTTTTTGATGCTCATGGGAGAAGGAATATTTATGATTTCCGTACCTAATTTTAAAATTAGTAGATGAAACGCCAATATAATATTTCTTATCACTTATGCCCTCTTTTGGATAAATAATAGCTTGATATACTAAGTTATCTAAATTACACAAACCATCCATTGGACAATCACTTCGAGATTTACAATTACATTCTATTTTTTTACTATTAATATTATTATCATTTACTCGGTTATGAAATTTATTAATTAATTCATTATTATGAATATTTATTATTTGAGAAATATTTTTAGTGCAAGAATAACTTATTTTTATGTAATATATTATCTTGTTTAAAATGTTTATCTATCAGTCTCAAAAAATATTTACCTGCATCTATATTTGCTAGTTTACAAAAAGGGGGGTTAAACCATATAATTTTCCTTTTTCTATTTTTATTTTTTTGATCGTAATTATTATTTTCTTTAGTAATTTCATTTGATATATTTTCTTTAAAATACCTAAAAACCTCTTTACCAGGAAAATTTAAATATTCATTCATGAATGATTTCTTGTCCTGATGGAATTACTCCCAACTCCGGTTTAACTGGACTAAGAATAATATATATATATATATATATATATATATATATATATATATATATATAGTTTGCTATATATGAATATATAATTATCATCATCAAAGAGTACTGATAGAACGGAGTTACATGACCCTTTTATCCGTCCCTAACATGCCCTTCGTCCCTATCGTGCATCACTCCAGGCGGGTCCTCTAAATTTCATCCACTGTCAGCATAGAGCTGATGAATGTAAATCTTTGCTCGTCAACAAACACTGTCGGGTCAGTAAGAAAACGTCATTTATGTTTTTACCCTTACTTTTCCCGAAGAGCTTTGTATGTCTTGTTTGTCTTACATGAATGGACTGAGAGATGGGAGCAAGTGGTTGTACCGCTTACTGTTTCGTGGGTTCTGCTACCGGGATTTGTTCAAAACAGCTTGCCCAGTCGGCTAGGGCTGTAGAATACACCGACTGCTTCCCTGCAGAGGAGTAAGAAACCCAACGAATGTCCTAGATATGACAATAAACAATCTGATAGTGAGCTTCCAATGATGCTGGAGCTTTGGGGAATGCAGACCACCCCTTTATTGCCATTGCTCCCAGGTCCACATTGACCCGGAGTGGTAACACCTGATAAGGGTCCTATCTATGGGTTAAATAGAACTAAACCGTGGTTTGAGTTTACTGGGTTTTTTTTCATTTAAACTGCGTATCTATGCTGAACTGAATTGTTTAAAATAGAACTGTTTTGACATTTAAATTGTGTACTTATGCTAAACTGAATTGCTCGAAATAGAACTGTTTTGAAGTCTAAACTGTACTTTTGCTAAACTGTATTTATGCTAAACTGTATTTATGCTAAACTGAATTATCTTAAATAAAACTGTTTTGACATTTAACATTATTTATTGCCAAGTTGGCTGGGACTGTAGAATATGCTGACTGCACCTCTACAAAGGGGTGATACCCCTTCCCCAAAAGAGTGTCCAGATAAATGACACTAAACAATCTAATGGAGAGGTTCCAGTGATGCAGGAGCTTTGGGGAATGCAGAGCACCCCTTCATTGCTATTGTTCCTAGGTCCACTCCGGCCCGGAAAGGTAGCACCTGATAGGGCCCTATATATGGGTTGAATAGAACTAACTGCATACTTACGCTAAACTGAATTGTTTGAATTAGAACTGTTTGACTAAACTGAATAGCTTGAAATAGAAATGCTTTGAAAATCAAACTGTACTTACATTTAAACTGTGTGCTTATTCTTAACTGAATTGTTTGAAATGGAACTGTTTTTGACATTAAAACTGTACTAACACTAAAATAAATTGTTTAATATAGAACTGTTTTGGCATTTAAATGTGTGTAAACAAAATCTGTACTTGTACTAAACTGAATTGGCTGAAATAGAACTGTTTGAATAAACTGAATAGCTTGAAATAGAAATGTTTTTGACAATTAATCTGTGTACTCATGCTAAACTGAATTGTTTGAAATAGAGCTGATTATTTGTATAAAAATGGATGTGGCATTAAATAACCTACAAAGGCTGATATGCCATAAATCCCAAACAACCAACCAACATCAAAATAGCACGTAATATCAAATCAGTAACAAAAAAGAATCATTAGAATATATATATATATATATATATATATATATTTTACCGTATCGGTAACATATATATATATATATATATATATATATATATGTGTGTGTGGGTGTGTGTTACCGATACGCCTTTAGTGCTGACGTGATAAATCATGGTCTAATAATCTATTTCTACTCTCTTCTCGGGTTATGCGTAAAACTTTACAATCAGAATAAACGTTTTAGCTTGGAGAAATTACTCAAAACGT
The DNA here is from genome assembly GCA_963585895.1 of Sepioteuthis lessoniana. Classification (NCBI taxonomy): domain Eukaryota; kingdom Metazoa; phylum Mollusca; class Cephalopoda; order Myopsida; family Loliginidae; genus Sepioteuthis; species Sepioteuthis lessoniana. The sequence goes on along the minus strand of OY757904.1, from coordinate 8,328,592 downwards.
GCAGGTAGTCGATAGGTTTATTTACAGAGAAAATGCAATACGTAAAGAGAGCGATAGACTTGATGATGTTACACTTGCACACAGAAAACAATCTATAAATACGGCCACAATTCCAATGTAATAAATGCATGTATGCATGGATTGGTTTAGAAAGGTGAATGACCTCCTAAGGTAACACGTCGACAAAAAGCTTCATTGCTTATGTGTCACATTAGATGAGTAAATGTATTTTCCCTTTTCTTTTCTGAATTCTCTTAAATCTATTTCCTGCATCCTCTGACATTAATTTCATAAATGTTTTTACATACTAAAAAGACACGTCTTATGCAAGAATACAAGATCCATCACCGAAAAACGATGCTGAATTCTTTATATAGGTAGCATCATGCGAGCAATGTTCGTAGCAGTTTTGAAGACCAATTCATACATAAAAATATCTTTCATAAGAAGACCATCACCAACACTTAAAAAACGTGCCTGTGCTTTTATATATATATATATATATATATATATATATATATATATATATATATATGTATTGGGGAAAGGAGAATAATCTCACGTCATTTCAATACAGATTTCTATTAACATCAATATTCTGAATATTTAGATGAAAGTCAAATCTTCACAAGCTGTATTTTTCTTCTCAAAAACGTTTTTTTTTTTGTACGCACTAGCGTGAAATAAAATCACACTGCTGCGTCTTGACAAAAGTTGCTGGAGACAAAGACCCTTTTCAAAATTACCAGATCTCGTATGTTTGTTTCTCGCACTCATCGCTAGAGTTCTCGTTTTTGACCCTTTGTTGTCTATCAGACAGATGGTCTGCGACTACATTACAGTAAATGGTTTACTATATTGACTGAATTGGGTTCCGACTGTAACAGTGGTCTATGATTATAATGGCGCCTCTACTGAGGAAGGAATTAATGATTCAAATTAGACTTTCGCTGTTATTTCCTATATATAAATAATTCCAATGATTGATTTTCAGCGTGAACTTCGACTTTTATAAATTATTATTCGTATGTCAACTGGACAGGAAATTGCTTTATTTTCTAAGATTATTTTAAGTGCATTGCTCAAATGAAAATCTTGCCATATTATGCCGTTTTCACTGGGTTGCGGTTACACATATACGAATATAATGGAAAGTTAATTATATATTAACAGACTGTTGCAAAGTAGATTTTCTCTCTTCTAAGCCATTAGACCCCTGCTTGAAATCGTCTATTTCCCCGTTATATTAATTTGTTGTTCTATCCAGTCTACTGACTGATCAACAGACAAGGCAAGAAGAAGCTATCAGCTGTCAGCAGCGATACCCATATCAGATGTTCACATAGAAAACTGTTTCATGGAAAATTTCTTTCATAGCTCTTGAAGAACAGACACAGACAAGAAACTGTATCATATTTAAACTCTTAATAAACAAATAAAAACAAATGAATGTTCCAGTAATATTAGAAACTTTACCGACTTGCTAGAATGTAATTCTAAATTCAAAACCAGGGGCTTAAGCCCCTAATCTCTGTCCCCTTGCTTTGTGGGTTAGTCACAGAAAACAGATGTCTAGAAAGACAAACTTAAACTAACTACAGTGCATCTATATGAAGGCTGATTCCGACTACTGAATGGTGTTTGTCAAGATTCTTTAACTAGAGTAACAGTCGATTGTTTCAGACTTTCGAGCCACTAGATTTCAAATATGCACGGCAAGATATTCTTCAGTGTAGTCTGAAGAATAACTCTAGCTTTATACGAGGTGTATTTAAAGAGTTTTGAGATTGACACTTTTTTTACCAAAACTAGTGAGTGAAAAGTTTTCATGAAAATAGTTCTAATGACATTCAACAATTATTGTGTCAAGAGAGATCAAATTTTGATTGAAGTTGTTTGCGTTCCTTTGTATCAATTCTCTTCTAAAAGGCATGAATCAATTTCTCCCTCAAACAATCGGTAAAATGATCGAGCTGACAACGCTCTATAGACTTGAATGGGCAACCAGTCAAGGAAAATGAAGATTTCTAATTTGGAGTCTCTAACTCTTACTCAAAACCTTTATTAATAGAAACAGAAGTCTTGGGAAAATTGATAAATCATAGTGCAACGATATGAGGTAGATTCCGACTTTGACAAAAATATAGCAGAATGCTACACCTTATGTTGTTAATTGTTGACTCGGACTATTTGTACTCTTGGAATTCAAGTGTACAAGTCTAAATAATATTGGCTAACACAATTTTTAATGACTTAGATCTGATACTTGTATTGGACTAATTGTTGGCCTCCAAATCACAGCCTCAGCTACAGTATGCCTTCGTTTTGTCTCAAAACCCCTAAAATACAACGGGGGTGTCCTTGTGGTGTAATGGTTAAAGCAATGGACAGCGGAATCGTAATAAGCGAATTCGTAGTCCAGTCTCGCTATTACGTTCACTTTAGGGCAAATACCCTTGGGAATGGTATGAACCCTCTTATCCTCCCAGCTTTGGGTTAAATAATACCACTGCTGTTCTTCTAGTTACTGTTATTTAATGTTAGTACTCTTCTAGTTACTGTTATTTAATGTTAGTACTATTATTTAAGGCTTTGGCATTAAATAACCTACAAAGGTTGATATCCCATTAAACAAAGAAACCAACCAAACCTAAAATACTATATTTAAGAGATTTGTGCTTATTTCACCTACAATGGAATGTAAGAAAACATTATTTGATTAATGTTTGTACAAATTTATTTTGTTCAAACAGAACATATTGTTATTGTTAATTGAATTGTGTGCAAATAGTAATGGTAAACAAATTTACATCTGGCTTTTTCTAAAATGTTCAATCTGTGGACAATTTTGGTTTATGCCCCAACAATAGTCTGCCATCTGACCTCTATCATATCTACCTTGATACCTTTCCTTCATAACCTTCAAATCTTGGTTAGATAATAACCTTACTCATTGCAATTCTCATCAAGGTTTTACGGGAAGTTAGCAAGATGGGTATGCAGAAAATGCAACTGGATGTTTATGTTGCAAACGAACATTTTGGGTCTCTTCAATATTTTCTTGACAGTTTTGGTGTTATTCTCAGCTCGTTCATTTCCAAGAAGTTCTTGATAAGATCTTTGAATGATGACCAGGCAGTCTTTTCGAATTATAATATTGTCCCAATGAAATGTTCGTCTTAGACAAGCTGCCGAATCTATGGACCATCAAAACATTGGCAATGATTTCAATTGACAGGCCAGGAATTGCAAAAATGAGATACTCAAAACAATTGCCTTCAGTTGGCAATGTTTTTTTTTATCAATTTTTTTATGAGACCTAGTTTTACGTGCAGTGACAGGAATATGATTTTCGTTATGTCAATAAGTGACTCTTATAGAATGTTGGGATCTTCAGGTTTAAGGTCAGATATTGGAGGATAATTTGTCTCTGCCCAATGCTTCTCTTGAAATCTGCTCTCCCACATGGACAGAAAGCAGGATACTTGATATATTCATGATGCTAACCATGAAAGAATCATAACATTTTAAGATACACACAGATGATCCAATTGTGTTTGTGATATTGCAACAACCCAATGACTCTCTTTATACCTCCTTATTCTTCACGAACACAAAGTTATGCTCAATTAAGACAGTACCTTATAAATTACCACTGCGTACTCTAGATAAACAATCACCATTCATTTGAGTTATAGATTATAATTCCCAATTCCTTCAGTAAACCCTGTATGTTATGCTTATACACTAACGTACTGACACTTCGAAAGTAATGCAGTAATCCACTTTCTAGGGAACGAAAGTAAGATACCTTTGCTCCATTTTTAAGCATATTTTTCTTATTTAGTCTTGAAGCAAAGAGTCATGAAGTCTCTTTTGATTGTCCTAAAAGTCAAGACAAATGATTTAACTCGTACCCCTTACTATCGGGCCCATCTTCAATTTCAAAATTTGCACCATTGCAGTCACTGATCATCAAGAAGGGGTAATTAGGTGTTGGAATTTCAGCTGGACGAGGTATTTAGATATTTAGCTGATGGTAGACTTAGATACTCGATTTTACATTAGTTTTTCTTGTTATATTCTAATTTTTTTTTACTTAAACTAAATTAACCCTGTGCAATCTTTTGGTTCCCAACTTATTACTTGTTTCCTTGGTTGACATCCGTAAACTCTCGACACACTATTTGCACACTTTGTGAGGGACTTGACTTCTAGGACAATATCTGTCTTGATCACGAAGTTTTTCTTATAAAATAGCTTTGCTACACAAATGCGTTGATGCTTGTTTTTTGACTGAAAATCAACCTAAAGTCACAAGATTTAAAAAATTTTTCATTCCTTATCAGTAAAATAATGAAACAGCCACCTGACTTGTTCTATCTTTTTCAGACAAACAATATGATTGTTTTGTTTTTTTTCCAGAGAGTAAGCTATAGAAGAAAATACTTAACGTGACTGAAGAAAACTGGTTGCAGTTTTGAAATCAGCAAATTTTGGTTTAAATAAAGTGAAAAATCAAATTCATTAGAAATTATGTTTAACATTGTTGATCAGTGTAATTAGTAAAAATCTTTCAGCGTTCTATTCTTTTCTTTCGTGCAAGTTTACTTATTTCTGAAGATTCAAAAATGATGAATATATGGCGGACTGGACTTTTCACTTTGGTGGGCAAGAAATCTCGAAGAAATACAATTCTGAACTCAAAACCGAGAGTTAGAATTTCTAACCTCTGCTATTCTGTCTTACGGATTAGTTGTGGAAGATAGAAAACTAGGATGGGGAAGCTAATCTAAAACAAACCATAGTGCATGTAGATGAAGGCAGACCCCGACAAGTGACTGAAGTCTGGCAAGATACTTTAACTTGTGCTATTGTTGTTCTTCTATGACTTGTTGCTGCTATTTAACTATGCAAGTCAAGATAATGCTGATTCCACCACATCACAATTTTATCTTTACTTTTTGCAGTTTTTTCGTTGGTGTTGAGTAAACGGGCAACCTTCTAGGCATATCGTATCAAAGCACGAATAGATAAGTTATCATAAAAGCTAGAAAGACGTGCTGACAAAGTTCAATATCTCTTTCAGTGGGCAAGGTGCAACAAGATATACATAATTTACCAACCCGGAACGAATCTTGCCGAGGTCACAAGCAATTGGCAATCTAAGTGATGATGGGGGCTGGCCAAACGATGTCACGCACCAGTGGCGGAAGTTGGGTGGGATATTCTGTGAAAATCAATATAAGAGGAAAGATTTCTTGATTCGCTCTTTTTTTTTTCTTTGGTAGCTGTGCTATGAGAAAACAAGTATTCACAAGAACGTAGAACGAGGAACATTTCAAAGATACAGAAAGGGTCAGTTCCAATTTTTACAAAGAAATTAATCAGTGCACTGTGTCCATCGTCCATTTTCTCCGGCTTCCACGGCCTGAGAGACTGAACGGAGAGAACAAAGCGAAATAGGCTCTAACTTTTGGGGCTAGTTGTGTTTATATTGTGTGTGTGTGTGCGTGTTTCTCCTTTCCCATTCTACGTATAGCTATCCCAGACATAGCAAATGTCGATGATTACGCTAAACTTGACATTACAAACTTATTCAAATGCTTTAGAGAAATATATCTGTAAATGTGATTGCATTGACTTGCTGCCCTAAAGTAAAGTTATACACTGAGGATCATCAAATGAAACATGGGTCGATGATCTAGTGGGGTTGTTTACTGCCATGTATTCTAATTGCATCCTTAAGATTAATTATTTAGAGATCAAAAATTTCAACCTCTCTTTTATGTAACACTTCGTGGACACCTAAAAACACATGGGTGTTATCCAGAAAAAAATCCCACAATGACTAAAATGATTCAATTGTCAGAATTGAATAAGTTTAGAAGATATTTTAAAACACAACTTGGAGCGAGACTTAGAAATCTATTATCCGAAGGTCAATCACTTTAAAACAATTTCTGATTTGCGCACACGCTGAAATGTAAAAATAGCAACCTTCATCTAAAGAGTTCCATTATCATTTAAAATAGAAACTTGCGAAATGTATTTTTTAAAAAGAGGAGGAAATGTAGAAAAAAAATCAAATACATTGGTGAAGAGGATGAAGAATTATAGAGAAGAGGTCTTTGAGGACCGTCAAGTCACTTTTCTGTCAGTCCAAATTAGACTAAGTGTATGGATCGATGAATATGGCAAATGGCTAGCTTAACAGGAAGCGGGTAGAGGCAGGAGAAAATGACAGAAATGCATTTGAATGATTTGAATTGACGCGTAAACAAAATAAGTCTTCGAAAAAAGGACTGTTTTCTCTATCTAACATTATGCTCGTTATCTGTGTCTCTTTCCTTTATAATAACATTTTCAATTTCCATTATTAAAATCAGAGTGTTTTCGTATTCTGAAACATGTGTAAGTGTTTATATTTTCGGTACGCTTATATATACACATGAGTATTATATTTCGGGGAGATTTACACTTTATTTGTATATGTATTGAAAGGGGGAAGTTGAATATGAGTATGTTGCCCCGGGTGTTTTCATAAACGTCTTCTGCATGATATGTAAAACAGTCACATGTCTGGTCTTAATATTATCATTCAATGTTCCAGTCAGGGCAAAAAGCAATAGTTAACTGATGACTTTCATGGCTATTACTCATTTATTCGAATTCTGCAGCTACATAACCTTCCCAAAATTCCCTAGTGACTCAATTAAAAATAACTTATACAACCATCGGTACTTTAATAGTAGATATGCTTGTTTCCGTATATTCAATTATTTACTAAACTTTGCTTAGTTGTGGCACAAGACAATGTATTTATGCTTTGCTGGTATAGCTTGCTAACCATTACACCACAGGAGGCGCCTAATTTATACAGTCATCTGCGCTTCAATATTTAGGCATGCTTGTTTCTGTGTCTTTATTTATTAGACTTTGCTTTGTTGTAGCACAAAACTGAAAGTATTATTGCTTTGCTGGTATAGCCTGCTAACTATAACACCGCAGGAGGCGCCCAATTTATACAGTCATCTGCGCTTCAATATTTAGGCATGCTTGTTTCTGTGTCTTTATTTATTAGACTTTGCTTTGTTGTAGCACAAAACTGAAAGTATTATTGCTTTGCTAATATAGCCTGCTAACTATTACACCGCAGGAGGCGCCCAATTTATACAGTCATCTGCGCTTCAATATTTAGGCATGCTTGTTTCTGTGTCTTTATTTATTAGACTTTGCTTTGTTGTAGCACAAAACTGAAAGTATTATTGCTTTGCTGGTATAGCCTGCTAACTATAACACCGCAGGAGGCGCCCAATTTATACAGTCATCTGCGCTTCAGTATTTAGGCATGCTTGTTTCTGTGTCTTTATTTATTAGACTTTGATTTGTTGTAGCACAAAACTGAAAGTATTATTGCTTTGCTGGTATAGCCTGCTAACTATTACACCGCAGGAGGCGCCCAATTTATATAGCCATCTCCGCTCCAATATGAAGGCATTCTTGTTTCTGTGTATTTAATCATTTACTAATTTTTGCATAGTTGTGGCAAAAGACTAAATGTTTTGATGGTGTAGCTTGCTAACCCTAACACCACAGGAGGCGCCCAATGTACTTACTAATCTTACCTTAGTTGTTCTACAACACCAAAAGTATGAAAGCACCCAGTGAGGATCAAACTCGCTGAAAATGTTTTGCTAATCTTGCTTGTTAACCATTACACTACATGAAGTGTATATGTTTCTGTATATCAAAATAGACACAGTTGCTAACTTAAGACAACATATATTTACGCGCATGTAAACTTCTGCATGTATGCGTGTTTCCCCCTACCCCCTCTCTCTGACTCTCTGTATATATATATATATATATATAACCGGCTCATCTGCCTATAGGTAGAGTGTTCGCCAATGGTCCAGGAGACCTGGGTTCAATCCCAGGTCGCGACATACCAAAGACTTTTAAAATGGTTCTTTGTACCTCCTTGCTTAACACTCAGCAATATAAGGTACGTATCAAGGGTAAAATGGATCAATCCAGGGAAAAGAGTAGCGTCCTCCCCTAGATCTCGGTGTAGTAGCAATTAAAAAGGGAGCATTCTGGTCGCCTTCGACTAAAGTCGCCAACTTTACTAATATATATATATATATATATATATATATATATATATTATCGTGTATTTCAAAGAAGCAAGGCATGTATGGCTAACTGTATGAAAATGATTTCTAAAAATTAAAAATACATTTATTTAATAAGTTTAAAGCGTTATTTATTTGTTTTATTATAAAGCATTTTTGGGAAACTCATTAGATTTCTATCTTTTGTAATGAATAATTGCAACTTATCAGTAAACATTCCCCTTTGAAAATCTGTTCCTCTAACCCCCAAGAGTCGATTTGCAGGGATCTCTTTTTACAACGAAATCAATGAAATATGATACTTCGAAATATTGGATAAATTTGGATAATGGCTAATGTCAGGGAACATGCATAGCTATCATTATCAGTTGCAGCTAAGTTGGTGAATGAGAAAGGGAATATTTTTTGATTGTTTTTGGCTGCAATAAATGTTGTTTTATAATCCTGTTTCAATTGCAATCGTTTTTTATTTACATAGCTTGAATGGTGAGATTATAATAAATAGTTCAATAATGAAATTCGAAATTATGATAATTCAATCGAATAAACTTTTTTCGAATCAAAAATTTTCTTCGATGCTTCAGTCAAACATTTTGGCCATTTCGCCACGGGCACTTTCCCTCGCAAATCTAATTTTGAAAGTTACACCAGAGGTTAATAATGAATAATACAAACACTTGAAAAAGATTCAGCTGACATTTCGGAAGTAATGTAATACATTCAATTTAATCTTTAATTACTGCTAATTATCTTTAATTCTACCTGCAAATACCTTTATACAGCAACTGAGCTGATTTATACAACTTGTTCATTGAGACTATTTTAATTTCTAAATGCGTAACATATCTTTGCCTTTTGAACTCTTGATCTAAATAGAGGGTTTTTAAAACAGCTCGATATCATTTTGTAATGTTATAACTTGTCCAATGCTGATGATCTCAAATTTTAACAGCATGCGTATAAATTGAAAAAAAAAAGTTCAAAGCAAATGTTTAAATGATTTTTCCCTTTGAATGGCATTTCTATACCTGAAAAGAAACAAATGAAAAAATACATTAAGTATAGAATTTTAAATTATTTTCATACTTGCTATTAAAATGTGAAATTCTTTGAACGAGAATTGATCCAGTTTTTGGATAATGAAATGATATCTATTTTTCTGAAACACACTCTACATTTCTATTTTTAGTTGAAATTCTTGAAGTTGTTTAATATTTCTGACTAGCTAAAAAGAAATGTTTGCAAATACAATGTTTAATCGTGTATTTATTTGTTTGTTTTGTTTTTTTATTTGGATTTATCATCACTCAAACTAAAAACAAAAAGGAGGAACAATGGACATAAATTATAATGAATCAAAAAATACTTTCCTTTCCAACAGGAGTTTTTGCTAGTAAGGAAGTCATTGTAAAAAAATTGAGGTAAATTCATTCATTAGAAATTTCCTTAAAACTCTTTTTAAAAGAAACTGTGTCCGAAAATTTAACAATTAAATGTATATTGAAAATGAATTGTGTGCTGGTTATTCAAAGAGTTTAATGTTGGCTGGATTATTTTTTTTTAATCCAATACATGTATAACATGTATATAATGATATAAGGATTTGTCAAATATTCAATTCGAATGTTACTTTCATACATAAGTAGCTGAAAGAACCTCCAATCAAACATTAATCTTATTAAGTGACCAAAAATAGTTAAAAGACAATCATTATAATCAGCTGCTTAGAAGAAAGTGAGAAATTGTAAAACGTTATATTGATGCAATATATTACTTATGAAGAGACAACAAACATTTAGGGGTCATTATTTGACCTCTAGATCAGTATGTATTTACCCAACCCTTCTACTACTGGAACATTATGACACATTATCAATTATTAAGCGGAGTACAGTTACAATTCAGAGTTTTTCTTCTCGTAAATGAGTTACCGTACAAGGCTAAAAATCTTAGCTTGCCGAAGAATTTATCCATAACTGTAGTTGGTAGGAATCATGTCTTTTACAGAATTCTCTAAACTTTATTTTTAGTTGGTAATTGGGCTTTTCTTACTACGACTACATAGGATCTTATACATGAAGTTATTTTTTCTTACTTTATTTCTTTCTTTTTATGAATAAAATGTGATCAATATAGGTAATAGTTCATATAACTAAGGAAAGTTAGGATAGCCAATGGTGCTTCGTGACTGTCAGTTTCCCGTCAATATGATCATCAAACTGTTGGGTCTGTCTAAGTTACCATAACGTAGATATATATGCTCTATCATCGATATCAAGCAATCTTTACTTTTTTACCACATTGTATATATATTGTCATCCACAGACAAACTGTTTCGTTGTATCACAACTCTTCAGTGTGGCTAGACACGCTGCGCGCTTCCAGCTGGGATCGAAACTCGCCTAACTTTACGCTATACATGGCATTTAACCGCTCAGCCATTTCGGTGACATACGTCACCTCTGGAATTATAACGCATATGTATTAGCTTTCGTTTGTTTACATTTTGCACAATCGGATACCAGAGTGCTCAATTCGTCAGAAGAGCTTTGCATTACGGGGGGGGGGCAGCCGTTAATTCCTTCACCAAATTGCTCAACCCCCGGGAGGGGAGCGTATATATATATACATATATATATATATGCATATATATATTGTCATCCAGCGACAGATCTGTTTCGTTCTATCAGAACTCTTCAGTGTGGCTAGACAGGCTAGATTCCCGAAGCTGGGATGGAAACCAGGTTGACTCAAAATCCATTCAGCAACGAGGAAACTAGCGCAAGTGAAGGATAATGTAAACGGTTATGTATCACAATTGTTTTTGTTTAACATCTATCCGCCTAACGGTTACTGAGAGCTCGATTCACATGAAGAGCCTTGCATTACCCTAATGGCAACACATTTACTTCCCTTGCTAGAGAGCTCAACCCTACAGGGGTAGGGGAGCATATATATATATATATTAGTTAAGTGTGTTTTTTTTTGTATGTCAAACAGCTCAACTAGGCATATCTTATACTGATCAGTTATATATGAAATGAAGGCAGCCTCGTTCAAAATTTGAACTTGGGTTGCAAAGTTTCCGATTTTAATTCGTTAAGATTCTTACAGCTTTTAAATTCTTTTATTGTGTCAAAACAAACCAATTTCCAGATCTTGATTTTCAGACACTGATGTGTATCTATGAAAAATTCTTTAATCTCTTATCATAGAAATCTCAACTGAATTTTCTTTTTATGACAGAAGATTTCAGAGAAAACTTCTCACGGACATTCTAAGTTTTATAATGCTGAATGACTTGGAAAAGGCTTACAGTTAAGTAGCTAAACTTTGTGAATTGATTTTAATGGTTCCAGCTATAACTGCATAGGAAGAGTGCAGCTCTCTGCTTTGGATTGAATTAAAACTTTCTAAAGAAATCCTCAAGGTCAAGAAAGATTGCAAAGTTTAGTCATTCTCTCAACAGAAAAAGAATTATTACATGATGTACAAAGCAAGCCAGATTTTACAGCAAACTTGCAGTTCATTTTAGTTGTTAGCTAAGAAGAATTTTATTGTGTTTGAAAATGACAAGTAATAAAGTTGGTGACCGTAGTCGATGAAGACCCGAAAGCTCCTTTTTCAATAGCTACTACACCAAGGTGTATGTGAGGGCGCTATTTCTTCCCCTGGATTGCTCCCCTTTACCCTTGAAACGTACCTTATAATGCTGAGTGTTAAGCAAGGAGGTATCAAGTACCATTTTTAAAGTCTTTGGTATGACCCAACCTGGTATTGAATGGTCTCCCGGACCATTGGTGAACACTTTACCCACTAGGCCAATAGATAATATTCGAGATTACTACTTCTTATTTATGTGAAATTATTCATTTTCTCCCGAAATAATAATCTATTTGTTTAACCCAGTATATTTCTCAGGACATGATACACACACACACACACACACACACTCTCTCTCTCTCTCTCTCTCTCTCTCACACACACACACACATACATATAGTAAGAATTTAACGCAACAAGCGTTTCCAAATCACAACATTTCTACCGTGCACAATAAAAAAATGTAGAGTAAGAATTACAAAAATAAGACAAGATAACTCGATTGAAAATAGAATACTTAGAGTCATGAGTTATTTACCTGGCTAATTTTTGTAATCAGTGAATATATATATATATATTACTATGTCCAGGTTTAGTCTGAGTATTGCATATAATTGTATAAAAAAAACGCCTCGGTATTTATCATACGACCCACCAGCGTACAAATGTGGTACAAGGCCGTTTTTAAGGTGGGTCCGGTCGCAAGGCCGAAGCCCACACGCCTCCGGCATTGTCAAAAATACCTTCGGCCCCGTCGGCTTTTCCGTTATTAGGGGCGCCTCAGGTGCCAGGTAATTAACCCACCCACCCCGAACGGAGTAAAAGCTTGCGGGGACGGCCTCCTGAGGCCGGACGAAAATCTCCAGTGCCTAGGCACACTCGACCAGATCAGTGACGAGGCGATCACAGCCGGCCGAATACGACCCAAACATAGGAAGAAATGAGGCGAAAAACGCCTCCTGCCTAGTATTTGTCGCTGCCTCCCACCAGACACGACTTGACACAAGGTCAAAAGCCCGAAGGAAGGCCTCCTGCCTTCTACACTGTTCTGAACAGACTTGTATGTAACTTGACGCACAGAGCAACTTTTCTCAATAATTAATTTGCATATTTTGCTTTTAAAATTTTTAATTTAAAATGATAAACGTAAGACTGAAAATTATTAACGAAGTTTTTTTTCTTTTCTTCAATTTTTGTTTTTTCTAATACCTGTTGTATTTTTTAATAAGGGATTGTGTTTTTGAAAACTTTTATAATTATTCTTGTTAGCGTAGTGTTATCATCAAACTTAACCTTCTCGCGAACTAGCAACGTTAGCTTTATTGAAAATCGAACCACCTATTGAAAAAATTCAGGAATTTACTTTTTAAATAAGATAAATGTATTAACTTTCATCATCATCATCATCACCATCATCATGTCGTGCTGGTAGTACGAATATCCCTGACCCTCTCTCGCCACTTTTCCATATCGTTCATCGCCTCTGGCAGGTCTTCTGGATTACATCTCGTATCCTCACATAGTTGCTGAATGTATGTTCGTGCTGGTCGTCCTGCTTTTGCACGGTCATGTGTGGGGGTCCATAAGAGTACATCACTTATGAGTTCGTCCCTGCTTCTCCAGCAGTGTTCTGTATGTCTGGTTCGTCTAACTTGAATAGGTTTCGTGATAGGAAGCAGGTGGCCGTACAGTTGGTGTCTTGTGGGGTGTTGCCGCAAGGACTTGTTCAAGATTGCTGGCAGCATTCTTGTGTAATTGCCGTCTAGCTTCTTCTCGAACCGTTTTGTTAGAGTCCATGTACTGCATCCATATAGCAGTATCGATGTGACCGCTGCCTGGAAGAAACTGCGTTTCTTTTTATCGGTTAGGTTTGATTTCCATATAATCGATAGCCTATTGATAGCTGTCCATGCCTTCGTTAACCTCGTGTCGAAGTCCTTTTCGGTTGATGCGACGCTGCTTCCTAGGTAAGTGAATTTGTCTACTAGTTTAAGAGGGGTTCCATCTAGAGTGGAGATGTCACCAGTTTGATTATAGCACATATATTCCGTTTTGTGTTTATTGACATAGAGGCCTATGCCTGCGGCTGCTCGTTCCAAACTATGCAGTTGTGTTTCGGCTTGGTTGGGTGTATTTACCAGTATCGCTATGTCATCGGCGTAGTCGGCGTCGATAATTGTTTTTTTTTTTTCTTTATCAGCTCGAAGCCGTTCTCTCTGATTTTGTCTATCGATGTTCTAAGTACGTAGTCTAGACAAATGATAAAGAGGTACGGAGCCAGCGTGTCCCCTTGTAGTACTCCTGCTACAATGTCGAAGTATTCTGTGTCTCCATCTGGTGATCGTACTTTTACTTTGGTGTTTCTATAGAGAATCGTTATTGCTGCTACGTTTTTTTAGGTATGCCATATGCTAGTAAGATTTGTTCCATCTTTCCTCTGTGAATGGAGTCGAAGGCCTTGGTAAAGTCGACAAATATTAATGTCGCTTGTAGTTTTTTTGCCCGTACTCCTTCAAGGATTCTACGGATGGTTAGAAAAAAAAATTAACCTTCATAATCAACTACTTATGTGACGAAGCCATATCTTTTTTTTTCTGTTCATGTTTTTTGAATATTTATTTTACTGTGAGGTTATATTACCTTTACTTTTGAATTGATTAATTGATTTTAACGGCATGTCAACCCGTCAAGGTTTATTTTATGTTGAGAGGTTAGGAACGATTGAAGGTGAATAATTTTCAAACAGATCTGTGTGACCCTTAAGTGTAACGCTAACAGTTTCTACCACTCCCGGTCAGAGTGGTCCTGGGAGTAAAGTCAATGAAGGGTCTCTCCACACTAATCAGAATTGTTCTATTCTCCAGTGGTGGAGATTACGGTATACACTGCTGATGAGACCTAATAAGGTCGAAATAACTGTTCAATGTTCCCGTATATCGTTCGTAGGTGTTCGGCGGATTTTCTGGTCATAGTAATTCAATTCACTATATTGATTCCTCTTCTTAAAACATTTTAAAAAATAAAAATATGTACACCGATATGTTTGTTGTGATTAATTTAGAAGATGTTGAAATAGAAATAGAAATCAAAAATAAATTTCAGAATGCTATATATATATATACTGAATTTGTCCAGTTATTTGGTATTTATTCCGTAGAATCTACTAGTATATTTAGTGTTCATTTATATTAAATAATCAATGGCGGATGAATGTGAAAATATTGTATTGCTTGTTTTGTTGGTATTTCAGCCATTAAGTCACACTTTTCGCCATCTGACAAATGTCACGGAAAATAAATGTAATCACTTCAGCGATTGTTTCGTTATGTCTTAGTTGTAGTGGCATGCCTGGTACATCATCATCATCATCATCATCATCTTGTCGTGCCATCAGCATGGATATCCCAGACTCTCTCTCGCTACCCATCCCTATCGTTCATCGCTTCCGGTAGGTCCTCACGTCTACACCCCTGATCTACACAGAGCTGCTGTATGTAGGTTCGAGCTGGTCACCCCGTTTTTGCTCGGCCATGGGAAGGAGTCCATAGGAGTACATCACTTATGAGCTCGCCCCTACTTCTCCAGCAGTGTCCTGGATGTCTGGTTCGTCTAACTTTTAGTTTTCGTGATGGGAGGTAGGTGGTCGTATAGCTGCTGCTTTGTGGGGTGTTGCTTCCAGGGCTTGTTCAATATTGTTCGCTGCATTCTTGTGTTGTTGCCGTCAAGTTTTTTCTCCATCCGTTTAGTTAGCGTGCAAGTGGTGCATCCATATAGCAGTATCGACACGACCGCTGATGCCTGGTATAGTAAATAAATATTATTTCTAATCACTTCAAATTGAACTATTTAAAGTCTTCAGAATTTCATTTATTGTCGACAAAGTATATATTTTGATAATGACAACTTTTAAATTAGGAGAAAAAGAAAGAAGCTAATCCTACACTGATATTTCTTATGAGTTATTCTATTTTACAGACATCTTTGATGTATTGGGATTTGTGTGTTTTCCTTAAATACTCGGTAACATACGAAGTAAACTCCGAAAATGAAACACTTTTTATTTCCATGGAAATAAATTACAGGGAGCACTATAGCACTTTGGAAAAGAGAAAGTTTTCAGCAACAAAACATTATTTTCCCTCATCAGCATTGATATTGTTAATACCATTATCTATACTTTTTTTACCAGCGATAAACAAAGAATTGCTCGCTACTTTCGTCAAGTTGTGCTTTCTTTTTTATGTTGGCCTATAACGACTGAGATGAATTTTTGGATATACGTACATTTATCCATCACTTTCACCACAAACAGAATGCAACACAAAGTTAATTTCTAAATGGAGTACGGCTAGTTTAAATTCAAAGTTTTCCTTCTTTTAGACTGTTGCCGTAGCTAAGCTAAAAAAAACTCAATCTCTTCTATTGTTTAGCAATAGATGGGAGAAAATAAGATGTGTTAACGCCTTTCTCAAGGAAATTATCGCGAAAATGAAACACAAACGGCTTCATCAAGAATTTGAACGCGGGTCGCTGTATCCATTTCTTACGACGATAACCATTACACCACGCAGTAAATGTAAAATATTCATCATCAAGAACTCATAATTGTTTTCTTGTGGGAAGATAACAGGTACTGGGCAGTCTAGCATAATGGCGACTGGCTAGAAAGTAGAGTTGTATCACTAAATTCTTCCAGGGAGTTTGTCCTCATCGATGTTTGCCCAATGTTTACTGAGATCAATAGATATGAGTACACTAAAGTGACGATAATGCATGTCAGAATTGACAATATTGATGTAAACAGCAAGCTGTATTTAACTCAGCCATCAACTCACGAAATGAGGAGCGCCTCAATCAGCTCATGTCAGCGCTGCCGGAAAAAGGTGGATCTCCTCTGCTGGCACAGATTTTTTTCATAAGCGCGGCTGTTGTTTATCACTGGCGAAAGTTCATAGCCAATGGAATTAGATATATGGGTAAATTGTATTTCGTAGTCGAATAGTTGCATTAACAATGATTTTATTGTACCCACAGGATTTGTTGTAGTTTCTGTGAAGGTTAATTGGAAGGATTACTTTCGCAACGTCTTTGTATGGATATTTGTTGGTGGAATACAGTCACGAGTGTCTTCGAAGCTTTTTTCCCCAAAAACAATGCCTCTTTTGCAGTCCAGTTTATTTATTATGAAACAATGAGAATTTTATAATTAAGTCGAAAAAAAAGCTTGAGAGAGAAAGAGAGAGAGGTGGGGAGCAGAGAGAAAGAGAGAGGGGTGGGGAGCAGAGAGAAAGAGAGAGAGAGGTGGGGGGAGGAGAGAGAAAGAGAGAGAGGTGGGAGGGAGCAGAGAGAAAGAGAGAGAGGGGGGAGCAGAGAGAAAGAGAGAGATGATAGAAAAGCTCTGAGCAAGTTTACAGTAACGTGTACCAAACGATATTTATTGTTACCGCAGCATAAGTTAAAAAAACACTAAATTTGAGCATCTGAAATCCATACTTTAATTAATACATTTCCATTGAAATATTTTGCTTGCCAAATGTTTTAATATAAAAACGTTTATACTTAATTAATTTGTGAATTCGTTCCTGATATAAGATTCTTAGAGCAAACTTTTCTGAATGTCAACAATACAGTCAAATTAATGTCACACTCAAAATACTATAAAGTTGGTTGGGTTTTATGGCATATAAACTTTTGTAGGTTATTTAATGCCAAATCCATTTTTATGTAAATAATCAGTTCTATTTCAAACAATTCAGTTTAGCATAAGCACGCAGTTTAAATGTAAATACAGTTTAATTGTCAAAAACTTTTCTATTTCGAGGTATTCAGTTTAGTCAAGCAGTTCTAATTCAGCTAATTCAGTTTAGTATAAATACAGATTTTCTTTACACACAGTTAAATGTCAAAACAGTTCTATGTTAAAGAATTCAGTTTAGTGTAAATACAGTTTCAATGTCAAAAACAGTTCTATTTCAAATAATTTAGTTTAGCATAAGCACACAGTTTAAATGTAAGTACAGTTTGTCAAAAACATTTCTATTTCAAGCTATTCAGTTTAGTCAAATAATTCAGTTTAGCATAAGTATGCCGTTAGTTCTATTTAACCCATAGATAGGGCCCTATCAGATGCTATCACGCCGGGCCAGAGTGGACCTGGGAGCAATGGCAATGAAAGGGTGTTCCGTATTCCCCAAAGCCCCAGCATTACTGGAACCTTACCATGAGATTGTTGAGTGTTGTATCGAGGACACTCATTGGTAGGGGGTCTTACCCCTCTGCAGAGGTGCAGTCAATGTATTCTACCGTCCTAGCCGACTGGGCAAAATACTATAAAGACAGACTTCATTATTGGCAGTTAACCTACCAAATAGAAACAGTTTGTTTAGGCAACATTTGTGCCTCCGAAGAGAATGAAATGGAAATAAAGACAGCTAGTTCATATGAAATTTCCATTATTTGTAAATTGTGTAATACGAGAATTTCCGTAATTCTAGATTCACAACTGATTTCCAGTTCTTTCGCTATTAGGCAAATAGATCTACACCTCAGTGTAATCGATACTTTCCTAACTTCTACTCCTAGTCAATAGCTTAAAGTAAAATGAGATTAATGTATACACTTTATCAAAAGTATGCGTAAACTCACCTAAAGTCCTCACTTTTTATTATTTCGAAATATTCAGTAAATTTGATCTATGAATCAAATTTATTTATCCTTTTTTCTGATGGTGAGGTTCTAGCAGTACTGGAGCTTTGGGGAATGTGGAGTACCCCTTCATTGCCATTGCTTCCAGGTCCACTCTGACCCGGCATGGTAGCGCCTGATAGGGCCCTATCTATGGGTTAAATTGAACTAACAGCATAGTAATGCTAAACTGAATTGTTTGAATAAACTAGATAGCTTGAAATAAATGTTTTTGGTAATTAAACCGTACTTACATTTAAACTGCGTGCTTATGCTTAATTGAATTATTTGAAATAGAACTGTTTTTTGACATTGAAACTGTATTTACACTTAACTGAATTGTTACATATAACTGCTTGAACAGTTTGAAATAGAAATGTTTTTGACCATTAAACTGTGTACTTATTCTAAACTGAATTGTTTTAAAAAGAACAGATTATTTACATAAAAATGGATTTGGCGTTAAATAACCTACAAAGGTTGATATGCCATAAAACCCAAGAAACCAAACCTATTTATCCTTTTCACCAGATTAAAATTTTGCTATGGAATATGTAGCAAAAATAATTATTTAAAACATATTTAAATCACATCTGTAAAACATACACAAAGACAAGCTTAACTGAAGCAAATGCTTTATGTTCCTACTGTTACGCCGCCATGTGCCCGGCGGGATCGCAGGGTGCTGTTCATTCCTGCCAAGTCAACCAGTTAAAGCAGGGCACCGACGTTGGCTGTGGTTTTCTGACGCTATTTAATGTCACAGATATCACCAACTCCCTAGCTGAACCAGATTTTAAAGCCACCAGGTGGGTTATAGGGGAATTATTAAAAATCAACACAGCTAACTGGCTAGCTTTTCCCCTCAAACACAAGGTCTTCGACAAATACAATTCTTCTACAACAAAATAAGGACTCTGAACTGCCGTGTTTGGGTTAACAAGATTAATAACAATATTCTTTTATTGAATAAAAGAAAGAAACAAAGAAAAAAAACAATTCAGGTAAAAATCAGGAGCAAGAAAGTCTTTCTGTATCTCGGAAGAACCTCCATTAAAATATTCGTATCCCGGACGAGGTCCCCATCTAATATATGTTAATGGCGGAATGTGGGAATACAGTTCGTCAGCTGTAGACACGTTCCGCTTTCCTTAGGACTTAGGGATTTACTGGTTGAGCTCGTGCTCCAAATCTCAAGTTTATCATTAAGGGGATATTCCCTCTTCTTTCTCCTCTATCTTGTCAGAGTTATTCCTTCCACCCGTAATTTGTCTTTATTCACGCCAGTATGAATATAGCAAGATAAATTTGAATATACTTTAATTGTATGTTCACTTACTTGAAACTCTGTGGAGTTTATTCTCCTCTCTTTTTCTCTCGTTATTGGGTTTCCATAACACATTGGTAGAAGGATACACGTCTTATTTCAGATAAGACCAAGATTAACTATTGTCCCTTTCCTCGTGGACAAGTCTTTTCTTTGGGTATTCGTTTAACGAGGCTCACCATACCTCGGAGTCCGAGTTCATTCAAAGGGGTAGCTTTTTCTTTTCTCTCAGTGTTCTCTGCGCGGTATGACTATAGAATTTGGGGTTTTTCCCTATCCCAAATTATGTCTTCATTTTTCAACGAACCAGAAGGCAACTGCTTATGTGTCTTTATCCTTCGACGAATGAACGGCAACTGCTTAGTTTCCGTAGTTTTAAAATGTACCACGTGTTGGCCTTTTTGGTGGTTTCTTCCTCAGTACCAATCATGGTGGCAGGTCTGCTTCTCCGCTGACGCATATAAGGCCAATAGGGAGTGGGGTTCTCCCATACCCATGTCAGCTTGTACTAATAGAGAGGTTTGAAGAGAAACGGTCCTCCCACTTCC
This sequence comes from Sepioteuthis lessoniana, assembly GCA_963585895.1. Classification (NCBI taxonomy): domain Eukaryota; kingdom Metazoa; phylum Mollusca; class Cephalopoda; order Myopsida; family Loliginidae; genus Sepioteuthis; species Sepioteuthis lessoniana. Next base: position 8,308,292 of record OY757904.1, on the reverse strand, counting down.
ACCATTCTGCTTCATACTATAGTCAGCTGGACCAGCGCGTCATACCCTCTTTCCTCATAGCCTGGAGAATGTATTATGGTGTCATATTTCCTCGTTACACTACCTTGAACGACTACTAAACTTATTTATGTATAACACGCACTCATGTATAACACGCATCCCGACTAAATCTCGTATATTACACATACTGATATTTTAGAGTTTGTCGCAACTAAATCTAACCTAAATTGTTCAACTGTTTATCTGTTTTTATTGACTAAAAATAAGAATTCATATAGTTTAAATTATGTCTTAAAACACAAAATTTACACAGTATTTAGAGCGAACACACGGACATGTACTCAGAAAAATACAAGAAGCTTGTGGCGAAAATAAAGTCACATTAAGTGGAACAAAACTATTAACAAAAACACATTCAAGCGGATATTTCTCTGTAATAGCGTAAAACAGGTTAGTCTCGAATATCTGTCTGGAAAAAGAATTAATTATATTGTTCTCATGTATAATAAGAACCCCTAACTTTTGTGCAGAAAAATCTGAAAAAATAACGCGTTTTTTACTGAAATAATTAAGGTATCGCATATTCTAGTTTCTTATCATAACTTGTAGTTAGAAGTTCGATTTTGTTAAAGGTCATTTTATCTTATTTTTTGGAACAATATTGTTCCACTTCTTGAAGATTTGAAGGTTTTCTTTTACGCACTCTTCTATTCACCCCACAAAGGTTTCACGATGGCAAAATCTGGAGACATTTGGCCTTTTTAATTCTTGATTTCTGTTACATATTACATTGCAAAATATTAATGCATTGGAAATGATGAATAAAATCAATTCTTTGTTGAAATTGATTTAAACCGAATATGCGAAATTTTAGAGGGTATGCGTAAATTTCTGACCAGAAATGTAAAAAAAGATATCACGTTTCCTTCAATTTTCTCCCTCTTTGTTGATATTCTTTAACGCTTATTTGGACCTCATCAAAAAATACTAATATGAAACGTTTCCCATTCTGTGATCTGGAAATGGGCAGAGCCAGTCTGTAGATTAAACAACGTTGATTTTCTGTTCATTATTAATTTCTAAAGAAAAGAGGTTCCACAGTCTTTTACTGAAGAAAGCTGTTGAACAGATTTGCTGAATCGTTATCACGGTGAATTCAACCATAGTTCTTCCGCCCTGAATCAGCCACTTACATATTTAAAAAAGTTTTATCCTAACTGACTACAGGTGTATTGTTTTTAAATAAAGCTTGAAATCAAGCTATTGCCTTGTTCGTTTTTCATTATAACAGTAATAGCGAAAGTTGCTGTAATCCAAAAACACTTTCTCAGTGATGAATTCTCCCGTGTAAATTCCAAATTGCTCAGCCCCTTCGAACAGAGATCAAGGTGGGAGGAAGTGAAAAACTATTTTCTCTTTTCCAAGCTCGACTAGTTTCTTCAATTTTTATTGTTTTTGACGCCTACATCATTGAGATTTGCAAATAAGAGAAAGAAGAAAAATAACATATAAAATGTCTATCATCTGATTAGTTTATTTTGGTGTACATGAGTGTTTTTATTATGGTAACAGGAAGAGGCAAGAATTGTGGGAACGATTTAATTTAATTCATTTATTTTATTTATTTATTTTTATTTATTTATTTATCATTTTTTTATGTGAGGTCCTGAGATGGGATTGAAACGTATAGCCGAGTGATATATGAGTATCTGGCATCAGCACGCAAATACTTTACACCCTGATTCGGAGCCCTTTTGATGGGGTTTTTAGACAAAGAGCAATAAATTGCATCAAGCTTGGCCATCAATTCTTCCGGCTATAATTTTAGTGTTTGAAGCACCTCGCCACAAGCAAGTTTCATGATAAATCATACCATTTTTTATTTATTTCTTTCCCCTCTTTTATTTCGAAGCTAATCTCCTTTCTCCTAAGATGTAAAAACGTGAGCAAATTTGGTAATCTCTTTTTATTAAATTTTTTAAATCTAATTTTCGATGTTATGCTTTACATTCATATAAAAGTCGGAGCCTATTTACGCTAATGATACAGTTTGGTATCATTTGTAATGTTTCGAAATTTTACCTTCGAGTCTCGATTCACGTGTAGCAGGGGTAATATGGCACTAGCACTCTCTGAGATAAGAATTTGTATTATTAATAAGACTGAGAGCTTTTTGTAATCTTGGGCATATGAACTAACCTCTCAATTTTCAAGATTGCAAAACTACTCATACACAAACATATATATATATATATATATATATATATATATATATATATATATATATATATATATATATATATATTCCAATCATCCCTAAAAATCTATATGTGTGGGTGAATTGAAGTATTCCTATAAAATTCAAATGTGAGAGGTTGGCTCATATGTACATTCAATAACTTTCAAATTCTCTCCACTGCCTCTCTCTCTCTCTCTCTCTCTCTCTCTCTCTAGCTAGCTAGCTAGCTCTGTCTCTCTAATATATATATATATATATATAAACCAGAAGATGCATTAAAAAAACAGTACCTTGAGACATTAATGATTCTGTTGTCTAAAATATTCACTGTGTCGTCATTATGATCAATAAGGCGTTGCTAACAGCACAAAATTCTCAAGACTCTCTCTTGTCATCCGTCTCTATCGGCCATTGCTCTTGTTAAGTCGTTGATACAGCATCAAGTGTCCGCACAGAGCAGATGAATATTAATTATTGCGTGTCGGCCAAAAATAGGTGTGTCTAAGTACAAAAGTTCATAGGAGAACATTGCTTATGAGTTCATCCTTACTGCTCCAGCAATGAGGCGCTTGTGGTATAAAGATTATCGACTTAGAAAATTAAATACGTGACCTGAGTTCAAACCCTGGACGAGGCTGTTTGGATTTCACTTGGCCTTCATTCTCTTTAAAAAGTTATGAATCTCCTTTTCTACTCTCAACTATGGGTAATTAGTAGGGCAGATGGAGTTCTTTAGCCATTGTTAAGCAAAACTCCAAATTAAAACCAGCTGTACTCTGTTTAAAAATTAACTTTGTGTGGCAGAGGAATTGGGTAAATTTATCCATCTCCAGTTGTGCCAAGAATAATGTTTAAGTAATGTTAGTAATACACCCGTAAAAATACAAGGGAAAATTATTTTAAAAAGTAGATGTTTTGTTTAGAAGAGATGCACTATCAATATAGCTGGTGTTGTATTTATCAATTTCTGTATTTATCCAACTCGTCAGCCATGGGTTGGATGGGTCAATTATTATGTAGAAATTAACAGGTTCGATTTCAGAAATTTCTTTTTTCTAAACTGATCATCATACCAAAGATCCTAGTCTATTCTACTATTAACTTATTGTTGGGTTATTGTTATTAATTTAATTCATACCTTTCCAAAGGGAAATTAGCGCTATGGAAAATACAAACAGCCTCTTCCAGGTTGGATTGAACATTTCAATCCAATTGAAAATAGAGAGTAGTCCTCGTAATGGAGAGGCTAATGTGCTGGCATTCGGTGTAAACGAGTTTCAGTCTCCAATCGTGAAATTACCTTAATTTCTGGACTAATACCCTTGGGAAATGTATGAATTCATTTACCCCAAGCTGTGGGTTAATTAGTACCACTAGTGGTTTTTCTGTAAGGATGGCTCTGGCATTAAATCGCCCACGAAGATTGATATACCATTAAAGAAAGAAACGAAACCAATACTAATAATTTGTAAACAGATCGATTTGACCCTTAGATTTGTTCAATAGATCTGTTTTAAAAGAACCTCCACTCCGGGTCAGTGTAGACTATAGAATAATTCCTATGAAGGAGTACTCAAAACTCTCCTGGTCAGTGTGGATTTAGAAGTAATTCCAATTAAAGAATAATCCACACACTACTGGTTAGTGTGAATTTAGAAGCAATTCCAATGAAGGTGTAATCCTCACTCTCCTGGTCAGTACGGATTTAGAAGTAATTCCAATGAAGGGGTACTCCAAACTCTCTTGGTCAGTATGGATTTAGGGGTAATTCCAATGAAGGGGCACTCCTCACTCTCTTGGTCAGTATGGATTTAGGAGTAATTCCAATGAAGGGATACTCCAAACTCTCCTGGTCAGTACGGATTTAGGAGTAATTCCAATGAAGAGATACTCCAAACTCTCCTGGTCAGTACGGATTTAGAAGTAATTCCAATGAAGAGATACTCTAAATTCTCCTGGTCAGTATGGATTTAGGAATAATTGCAATAAAGAGTTACTCCACACTCTGCTGGTCACTGTGGACTTAGGAGTAATTCCAATGAAGGGGTACCCCACACTCCCCGAGGGCTTCAAAATTCTTGAATCACCAATGAATCCAACCAGTTACTATTAATGAAAAGCTAAATTTGGGACTACATCGCTTTAGTCCACATCAAAGTTATCACTGTGTCCTTTCCCTTTTTTTTCAGAACTCAGCAACGTTCTATGAATGGATCGCCATCACTAGCCTCACTGCATTCTGCATAATCTCGTCTACGTTCTACAACCTTACCTCTTTCAACTCCACTTTAAGCTTTGAGAAAACTCTAGAGTCGTAGTCAGACAAATAAGTTGAGACTAGTTGGTGCAATATTTTGCATGCTTTCTCAATTCGACAAAAACATGAAATTTTTAAAATGATATGATACTATCCGTAAAATCGGTGACATCCCAAGATCTTTGTTTTTTTAATTCTCAAACCGTCAATCGCAGATTTTCTTTATTTACATCCTGTACAGTGTCAACCTATCCAAAATATGGATTGCTTTCAATAGATTTCAAAACAAGTTTGAAGTGACGTTGCCTAAATTTTATCATTGCGCAGGGAATTATCACCGAAAACTTCTTAATTAAAACATTTCAGCGGATGTTCATGTATAATCATCCATTGGGAATGTTTACCAGCTTACACCAAGATTGTACGGCCGATTTGAGAAAGATTCCTAATAGAAGAACACTTTTCAGACGTCTTTACACACACACACACACACACACACAGACGCACACACAGACACACAGACACACAGACACACGCACACACACACACACACTCATATATATATATATATATATATATATATATATATATATATATATATATATATATAAAGTTTTCCATTAATTTCAGATAAAGTTAACCCGTACTTGTAAAATTAATTCACACGTGGAAATATACAAATGCCTACAAACAGAAAGGTGTTCACATTTATTATTATTATTATTATTATTATTATTATTATTATTATTATTATTATTATTATCATCATTTCATTTATAACGTAGGCGTATATTTTTGCACCTTGAAAAATCCTAATAGATTTTACAGCATCACCTTATAATTTTCTCATTTTCTACTTTAGCTTTTCACTTAAATCATGAGGCAGACATTCAAATCAACGTATTCTAATTTAATAAAGCCTATATATATATATATATATATATATATATATATATATATATATATATATATTGTTGATATGGACATATTTATATATTTATTAGTCTGTATCCAGAGAAGCATTGATTAGTTTCATACATTTTATTTGATCACTGAACACGAGCGTTCTTCCTACAACGTAGAGCAGCAGACACACCTGCTTGTGCTGCGTCTTGTTGTCAGATAATGGGATCATTGATTATAGCAAATGTAACGGGAAATCAATATGATGTAACATTTTGTATAATGTTTGTCTATTGGATTTATTACCTGTTGAAAGACAAACAAAAGTTACCTATCCTTTAACAATTGTCTATTTATAACTTCATCTTTTGGGAAAGCTTCAGTACCTAAACACAAAACGAGGATCTTCATTATTTTGTTAATTTTTCTCGGAGCCAAGATCAACACAGAATATAATAAAAGAGAAAAAGTTTTATCCTCGTCTACATGCAATGGGCGTAGACGAGTTGGCTACTAATATAGATCAATGCTCAATTTAGAATTGACTGACGATGAGAAGCTTTCAGTACTGTTTTTTGAATACAATAAATTCACTACAAGATCAAAGAAACTAGCACGTTTTAACTAGGATTTAAAGTGTTATTTTTATTATATTTATTCCATGTTCGCCTATACAACGAGGTTTGTGCAAAATTTCTAAGCCTTACCCCAAAAGGAAGAGGTATAGCCGAACATTTTTATTTGGACAACAGACTATTTCTCATAAAACTAGAAAAATTAAATCAGATTTCTGTCTTAATTTCTGTGCAGGTGATGCCCATACAAAGGTGAGAACGTGTGAGAAATCTAACATCTGATTAAGGCTTACAACCTTTTGAACGAAATTTATATGCACTGATAGTCTCAATCGCCATATATGCTTGAGAAACTTTGAGTTTGAATGAAAAACGCAGAAGAAAACTGGGCGTGTTTCATTACTATGATAATTGTTAATAGCTGGCCAACCTGTTTTGGGTTATTTTATTTTTCTCACAGTCTAATCGAATACAAATAATTTTTAACAGATCTGTGTGATGAATAGATGGGGCCCCAATAGACGCTACCACTCCATATTAAAGTGGACCTGAAAGTAATGGCAAATGAAGAGGTACTCCACATTCCCCAATGTCTAGAAGAGTAGTCGCACCGTCAGATGTGGTTCGGTGTCGCACTCAGAACACCTTTTTTTGACAGGGACATCTTACTTCCCTGCAGGGGATACAGTTAGTTTATTCTAAGCCCCACCGACAATTCGATTTTCGCATGAAACACATTAAAAATATTGATATATAGACTCCCAGTAAAAATCAGTGACATCACCAAGAAGAAAAGATTTAAATAATCTGGTCACGTGGCATACTATGGCAATTTGTCATACAAAAACAATTTTGCCTACAGAAGACCGAATAGACGACCCTCAAAGGGATGTAGAACTCAAAATAATTACAAATAATAGGGGGAAAGAATAGCAGAAGATATGAAATGAAGGTCTTATTCGGATATATATGTAATGAATCTTTACTGGATGATGATGATGATGATGGTGGTGGTGGTGGTGGTGGTGGTGGTGGTGATGATGGTGGCGGCGATGGTGGTGGTGGTGGAACTTGGGAGCAGACAAAAAAGATGGTACTTAGTATGTACGATTGGGTAATATTATCGACAGGGAATTGTGCAAGAGATTAAGATTTGACCAAGCTCACAAATAGTATTTGCACAAATCAGTCCAAGAAAATGAGATGAATAAAATTCTCAGTTCCTTTTAAATACCTGAAGATTAGACGTGTTGTTAATTTACAACTCGTGAATTTTGCTGTTCAAGTGGACCATTAAAAGCTAAAGAAAGGAAAACGATTTTTAAATTACTTGGATTTTACCTGCATTGAAGAAGCAGTTGAAGAAGAAGGTAATGGTAATACTAATTATCGTGGGTAACCTTATGACAGTCCCAAAAGGCCTAGGGAACTCGAGATAAGAGGAAAAATCGAGACTATCCTGACCTCAATTCTATTTGAATTAGCTAGAATACTTAGAAGAGTTCAGGAAACCGATTTGTTGTCACTCAGACTTCAGTTAAAACTCACCAGTAAAAACATGTATGAAAAAATCTCAATCATATTTTAATTAATATATTGCCCATTTCTGAGAAACTGTTCGGAAGAAGTTCTTTAATTCAATTAATTGAGTTCATATGACTTTTTATTACTCTCTAGTTATTGACATTTCAGATTATCATCATTAAATATTAAAAAGTACATGTGACAAGCCTTTAGTTACCCAAGGGATAGTGAAATCTACGGACAAGAATAAATCTATAATCAATATGTTTGTTTTTGTTAAATTTCTTTCTTTAACGGAATATCAACCTTCGTAGGTTATTTAAAGCAAAATCTATCTTTGTTGAAGAACAGTAGTGCTACGATTTTACCCTTATCTGAGGAAATAAGTGACTTCATTCCGATCCCATGAGTATTTGTCCGTTAGTGAACGCAATACAGAGAATGGAGTTCGATTTCGTTGTACAGCAAATTAACAATCATAACACAGGGGTTTTCCTTATTCAGTATGTTCAAAACAATTTAACGAGAATTGAGACAATTTAGAATATTCAATCGTCTGCATCACTTCTTTTGCTGGGGTCAATTTGATTAAAATGTCACCTGTTGTTCAACAAAAATTAAGAACAACACTTACTGGAAGGATTCATGACATTCCTAGGGGTGTTAGAGCGGAAGAGAAGCCATTTTGTCTCGGAATTGAACTTGTCTGGTTGAGTAAATTGCCTAAGATAACCACTGTTACACCGAGCATCTTCAAGGTGCAGACACATAAACACATACATACATACACACACACACACACATATATATATATATATATATATATATATATATATATAGTGACAATATATAAAGGGGAATATATATATATATATATATATATATATATATATATATATATATATAGTGTAATCGGATGGAAAGTCAAACCTGGTTAAGTTGTCATTATAAATTTATTTCGACGGAGAATATTATTATACTGTCCGTCTCATCAGATGCCTTTTTACATGCTTTTCTCGGGTTTCCATCCGATTACACTATATACGGTCTGAATGTGAATTTTGTTATATCCCTGCGAAGGAATAAGGGATAACAATAGCCATACATTGAGCGCTCACATAGATTTATATGATATTCTTCATATATTCTATAAAAGAATAATCCACACACACTGTTTTTGGACGCTGACTGGATATTATAATATATATATATATATATATATATATATATATGTGTGTATATATATATATATCTGTGCTACTGAGTGGAGGGTAATTTTGAATAGTATGTAGTTTTATATTGCGTTTTATTACGCTAGACATTTTTAAAGATTTTATATCATCACGTGTTCATGACGTGCGCTGACGTTAAAGCCCGTGTAATCTGTTATCAGTAGTATAAAAACATCTTTAGTTATTGAATATATCTTCTGCGTTGCTTTACAGGGTTAATGCTATTTTATTTATAATTGACTTTTTTTGCTTTATTATTGTGGCCTCTAGTATTAGTAATCTTTTGGGGGTGTTTTTGTCCACACACACACGCACACACACCCACACACACACATATATATATGTATATTTATATAAGTATAATTACAGTTTGTTTAAAAAGCTAAAAATTTTAACGTGAGTTTAACAATTAAAACAGCAGAGATAATAGTATCAATTCAAATTGTTCAATACAAAAAAAAAAGAAGGTAGAAGCAAAATTGTAAGCTGGCATTTACATGTCTAATCATTAATACTAACTTGATGATCAAGAGAATGTGAAACTTAATGCTGTGGGTTGGGTGATTTTCTTTTCACACACACACACACACACACACTCACACGGAAAATGTAATTGCTCTTTCATAAATATGTGTTTCTATTTACACACGATTAAACTTAGAACAATCACAGCTGGAATTTTTGATAAATGATCACATTTACAGATCAATGCATGTTCAAATTCTAAAATAAGTGGTGTATCAATAGTATTATTATCGCATGTTGATATGCAATATATACATTCCTTGGGCGTTAAAACAAGATTGTACTATATTCTTTTGATCGTACAGATTGTGGATGCCATTCACCAATAGAATATTTTAGGCACTAGACTTAAAATGTATACAAAATATTTACTAAACCCAGTACACACATACGGTATTAGTCAAAATTATTATCAATTTTATTTCCTAACAGCATATAAATATATATATATATATGTGTGTGTGTGTGTGTGATTTTTTAGCGAATAGTTTGTTGTGTTGGTAACATTTTAAACGAGTCGGAGTCAGTTGTTTTAACACAGTTAAATGATTTAACGATTTTTTTTTCATCACTAATCATTCAATTTGATATTAAATATTTGTTAGCACACAGTTAAATGGTTTCAAGCACTTTTATGTAAAACTGATAATTCAATTTTATATCAATCATTTGTTTGCCCTCAGTTAAATGGTTTCAAGTATACAAAATGATCACATTGTTCCCTTTGACCCATAGATAGGACCTTAAAAGCTACTTCAGGTGAGAGTAATGGCAATTATGAGGTACCTCACGTTCTTCAATGCTCCAGGTCTGGAGCCTTAACTTCAGACGCAGTTTAGAGTCATTTACTTGACACTTGTTGGGCGAGGGTTAGTTCCCTGCAGATAAGCAGTCGTCGTATTCTATAGCCCCAGCCGACAGAATGAATAGGTCCGCAAGTGAACTTGTTAGATCTTGGGTGTAATGTTTCTAGGTATTTTTTTATCTATAATTAGATGGTCCGTTTTCCTAATTCATGGGCAATATTACTGTATAGGTTTGTGACCTTAAATGTAACCATGAGTGCGTCGGGATAAGTTTTTTTTGTAGTATGGAGTCTAAAAAGTGGATATCATCTTTAATGTAGCTTTTTAGTTTATTTAGAAATGGTTGTAGTAGATTGATTTAACAAAATATAACACTAATGGCATAAAACTGATCCTAGATAATAATTATATCCAATTCGGCAACATAAATTACAGCCAAACCCTAGGAACATCTATAGGGACAAAAATGGTACCAACTTACGCCTTCCTAACATTAGCATACTTTAAAAATCTTTTTATAAAATCTTAGGTTAAAAATGCAAAAACAATACAAAAAGAGAATTTATCGGATCATGGAAAAGGTACTTAGATGACTGTTTCATATTTTGGAACTGCTATGAGGCAACATTAACGATTTGCATGACTTACTTCAAAACCTACACCCGAAGATAAAATTCACAATAGAGCCCACCAATTTTAGACATTCTCATTAAAAACTAAAATATCCAAATCATCACATTTACCACAAACCTACAGACACCATACAATATCGATTTTTCAAAAGTCATTACTGCATAAAATTCATCCCTTACTCCCTAGCACGTAAAATATTCACCATAGTCATAAACAAATAGCTCCGGACAAACTCACTAAAAAGAATAACGCATAACGTGTATCCAGTAACACTAATAGATAAAGGATTTGAATTAACAGAAAAAAATACCATAAAAAGAACGACGAACTCCTCCACAAAATGGCAATGAAGAATTCTTAGCATTTGTCTCAACATACAACTGAAACAATTCGGGAATATGCACGGAAATAACATAAAAACAATAATAGAATCAAAAATATACTAAACACAACAAAAATCATTAAAAGCAAACGACAATTAGAAATTTAATACACACACTATCCTCATCTAAATTTGGGGACTACACAATGTATGGAGTCTTAGAATGCAAAAATAAAAACTGTGGAGTATGTATTATAATCATTGAAGGAAAACCCTATACCTTCGAAAACACAAAAACAACATTCAAAGTAAATAAAAAATCTAAGCTGCAACGTAGTCTACATAATCTAGTGTTGCAAACGTGAAAAAGTGAATCGACTTAGTCTCTAAACAATAGAGTCTCTTTACATAAAAGCAACATTACATGACCAGAAAATTGAAAACTCTGTTTCAAAACACCTTCACGAATGCGGTAATGGATTCTTTTAAGTAATGCCAATATTCCAAATTGACGTCTGCTAGTTACACCAAATAAAAGAAAAAAAATTTTGTGCTTGTCTTTAATTGGAATCATTTTGAGATGAGGCTTCTTAATCTGAGAATTAATTTTTATTTATTGCGGACTTTTTTCTCATCTTGGTAGTTTTTGTGTTGTTTCTTCTTTCACTACGTTTCGGCCAAATCACCTGAAGAAGGCCAGAGGTGAAATTTGGCCGAAACGTAGTGAAAGAAGAAACAACACAAACACTACCAAGATGAGAAAAAAAGTCCGCAATAAATAAAAATTAATTCTCAAAAGAAAAAATGTTCATAGATAAAGTTAAATCTACATTAAATAGAGCCTAACTTTATGCACACACACACACACATACACACACAGAAACAAACACACATGTATGCATACACACATAAACAGAATAAACATTTACGCACACACACACACACACACACACACACACATGTACACATACACATACAAACACAAATCAATACTCATACAGAGGGAATGTTGCATTCAATTCCGGGATGAAGAGAGAGGAAGGAAAAAATAACAACCCTGAAAATATATATGAGTATACATGGATGTACGAGCATGTATGCAAATGTGCACAGAGAGAGAGAGAGAGAGAGAGAGAGAGAGAGAGAGAGAGAGAGCGAGAGAGAGAGAGGGAGTAGACCCATATAAATAAATTAAACAACAATATCTGGAGAAGCAAAAGTTTTCACGGACAATTAACTCCAACGGGACATTCACAGACATAAATCGTGAAATTAACAAGAATCACACCCCGATCAAAACAGTCTTCACTTTAATAACTAGAAGTAATGACTACCCTAATTAGTATTAATCTCCTGAAGAAGACCATAGAGTTTGAAACATGTATAGAGCACAATCATATGAAATAAAAACCTAAAGTTCGAAAGTCATTTACTGACCTATTCATTTTAAAATTCTTACTTTTCTCTCGTTAGACCAACAATACATATATATATATATATATATATATATATATATCTTGCTGGAACTTCATATGGCTTGAGACTATGATGATTAAGCTTGGCTAAATTGCATAAAAACAAAATGAAAACGACTAGAGACACACCCGAAATCTCATGAAATCCTGGATCTTTTGAAAGATTTCAACATTAAATTCGATGCAGAATTACGTTTTCTTGTTCGTAAAGACTTTAAGTCTTCCTTGTCTGTTCTCTTGAGCCTAAAACACACGCTATGTCAATGAGGCTAAAAATATGCTTATAGTATCCCATGAAGAGGAGAAAGGACTCCCTCCCACCAAAAAATGAGGTCCTGGTATGACTCTAAATTGCATCTGATGGTGGGGCTCCAAAGCTTGGGAAAAGGAAGTACTTTTTCATTGGTATTACTCCCAGATTCACTCATATTAATATTATCATCATCAATATAAATAATAATAATGATAATAATAATAATTATAAGATGTATATATATAGTTATCATACATGTTTAATACTCTATTCAAATTACATTTGTGCCTCACATCGTATATTTTATACCAAGAAATCTTTTTAAGCTTCTTCTTGCAGTGAGAATATATTCAATTTTGTTGTTAATGCAATGAAATATCATGAGTACAACTAATTGCAGGAAACTAATGCCTAATCTCGAAAAATATATTTCCAGAGAGACTATCTATTCCCATTAATTTTTATAATGCATCTGCTGAAATTACTGTGGAAGCTATTTAATGATATCGCACGAAAAAGTCAGCCATCTATGGCACACCTGAAGCCAATACTTTGCATAAAGGAAAACAATTTTTTATTAAAAATTCAAAATACTTTTCTGAATATTTACAAAGTAAACTTATTTGTTAACTATGAAATATTGATTTTAAGATTGAAACTAACGCAAATATTATTTATGCGTAATAAAGAACATATTCAACATAGGCAAGCATTCATGTGTTGCTTACCAATAGCATTTATTAATGTCATATATATATATATTACCCTGTATGTGTTTTGACATTACTCTTCCTTCCAAGACATCTCTTATTTTGTTAGAATTAATTATCAAATTACCCTTGCTGACAAAAAAGGGGATTGAAGTTTCTTAGAAAACATATATGCGAAATCTATAAAAACGTACAATCTAAAGAATGAAATTAACCTGTATATTAATACTCTTGTAATTACCTACCTATTTTCACTTTCTGGATTTGGTTTGTGTCACATTAAGGATAGAAGACTTGATAGACGAAGGCTCAGTAAAACTCAACGCCGCCATACCTACATATTTACGCTTTAAATACACAGATCAGTGGGAAAACTGGGTGATGAGATTAATTTTACCACTCCAGCTTTCCTCTTTACGACTTTGCTGGTTCACCTCTACCAAGCAGTGCTCTCTACCAATCGCATTGCTTTCGCTGAAATATTCAGCACGGATAGAAAAGGTATGGTTTCTTCTCCTCCCCCACCTAATATTAGCTATGGGAAATAGCAGGGACAAAATTGGTTCTTTAACTGTGTTAGAAGAAAAACGCTGAATTAAAACCGGCTGTACTTTGTTTAAAAATTAATATTGTGTTACATACTGCTTGCGGTCTAGAGTTTGTGTAAATACCTATTGCAAAAAAAGAGGATATTATTCGAGTAAAAACAAATTGACACAAGTTCAAATTTCATCCAAAGCTTATCCTTTATCATTGTCTCAGATATCGTAGAAATCGTTATTGTAGAAATGACAGAATTGCAATGAAAAAAAGGAACTAAAATTTAAAAAGCAAAGAAAAAAAATACTAGTAAAATTATTGATAACGAAAAAAAATTTCCCCTAAAAAATAGAAAGAAATAAAATACGCAATCAACTTAACTAGAGTGTAGATCACAATAGCAGCAAAGATGGCACCAAGAAGATCGAAGATGATGTATTAGTCAGTTACAGGTGATTTCTACGATACCAGTTGCTCCCATAGTGTAATTGGTATAGCTGCTGGGATAATAACCAGGTTTCCCTGAGAGTTTATCCTTTTTTTATTGTCTCACACTATTGTAAAAATTATCACCCGAGTAAGTTACGATAAAAAGCGAGTAAAATCAAAAAGACGAAGGAAGAAAATATTTGTCCCAATTAAATATAATAATCTATTTTTATAAATGTATCAAAAAGTAAATGAATTAATTGATATTATGAGTTCTAATTTCTACATGTCAGACACTGGTATTTAATGAAATATGTCTGAGTCAGAAAGTAAGATAATTCATAATTAATTAAACGGGTATATATGTTGTGTAATGGTTAAGGAGCTAGGGGGAATAGATTATTGCTGGTAAGTTCGATTCTCAGTGAGTGCTGCACACTTTCGGCCTTGTACCACCACTAAGATCCGTTTTGTAAAGAACTAATATTAAGACTGATTCTTTGATTTTAGTGGGTGTCCTCGTGGTGTAATGGTTAAAGCGATGGACTGCGGAATCGTAGTACGCGAGTTCGTACTCCAGTCGCGCTATTACGTTCACATTCGGGAAATGGTATGAACCCCCTTATCCTCCCAGTTAGGGGTTAAATAGTACCACTACTGTTCTTCTCGGAGAACGGCTTTGGCATTAAATAACCTAAAAAGAGTTGATATGCCATTAAACAAAGAAACCAAACCATCATTTATTTTAACGGCATGTCAGCCTGTCTAGTGTTATTTGATGCCTAGAGGTTAAGGAATCGCATTCATTATACATTCGTATTTATCTTTTTGTGTGGTTGTTAAGTGTTTTTGCACACAGTTATATGACATGAAGAATTCCTAAAGGATATAAGTTGCACAAAATCTTTTGATTTCAAGCAATCCTTTCTGATGCTTATAACTATATGCTTTAAGTAATAATTTTTATTTGCTAATTGTCATTTATTTTTGCATTGTCCGAGCGGGTAAAGTGTTCGCCAATGGTCCGGGAGACCTGGGTTCAATCCCAGGTCGCGTCATACCAAAGACATTAAAAAATGGTACTTGATACGTCGTTGCTTAACACTCAGCAATACAAGGTACGTATCAAGGGTAAAGTGGAGCAATCCAGGGAAAGGAGTAGCGTCTCCCCTACACATCGGTGTAGTAGCTATTGAAAAGGGAGCCTTCTGGTCGCCCTCGACTAAAGGGAGACAACTTTACTTACTTTATATAGTTTCAAATAAGTAAAAAATAAAGTAAAGTTGGCGACCGTAGTCGAGGGTGACCCGAAGCCTCTCCTTTCGATAGCTACTGCACCAAGTTGTAGGGGAGGGCGCTACTTCTTTCCCTGAATTACTCCACTTTACCCTTGATCCTTACCTTATAATGCTGAGTGTTAAGCAAGGTAGCACCAAGTACCATTTTTTGAGTCTTTGGTATGACTCAACCTGGGATTGAACCCAGGCTATTGGCGAACACTCTAACCATTATACCGATGTCCGGTAAATAACTAAATCCTTAATAAACCATTACTACTTCAAGGAACTATTCTTAATACAAATAATTTATTGTTATATGGTATCAAGTGTTCCAATGGAATACGGATAATTCTTAAACAAATCTATTTGTTCTATAGATAGTACCCTAACAAATACTGTCACTCCCGGTCATTGTTGTCTTAGAAGTAATAAAGGGATTCTCCAAAACCAAATCTCCAGAACTGAAGCCTTCCCATTAGATAAAGTTTTGTATCATACTCAAAACCTTTTTTAAATAGGATCTTATCACTTTTCAGGGGACAGAGTCAGTGTAGTCTAAACCTCATCGATAGAACACATCACGTGATGCAACGTTTATGTAGCTGCACAAGCTGAACATTAAGCGTTACTTAAGCAATTTCCATTGGGTGCCCCGTATTTCAGCCCTTTGCATCACTTAACTAAATTCAATAAATGACAATGATGACTTCGACAGGGTACCGATAAAACATATATACTGCAATAATTTCTTTTCTAAACATTATCTCAACGCCAATGTATTAAAGGAGTTCCTGTGGCGTAGTGGTTAGCGTACAGGACTGCAACCTCGTCGTAAGCAAATTTGACCAACTGTTGCGTTATTAAATTTTACCTTTACCCACGAAAGTTGATATGCAATTAAACAAAGAAATCAAACCAAACCATGCCAGTATATCAGAATTTAAGAAATTCATTCAGCTGACACATCTAAGATTGTGGAATTAAGCTCTCATAATTTGGTAAATAATATTTTGATTAATGTCATTGAATACTAGCGCCTGATATGTAGAAATTAGAACTCATAATATAAAATTTAGTTGATCCCAAAGTGCCGTCTAATGTTCATCGGATGTTTGTATGCTATCATGTATATATAGGGACATGCTAGTTGTCATTTCCACCTGTTTGTAAACACTCAGTCACATGATGTCCCGAGGATTGCGGCTGAGTCAATAAACTGACTGCAGAGATCCTCGGCTGAGAATAAACTCGCGAAGCTGCCGATACCTGCTTCAACACACTTTCTCGCCTATCAGATAAATATCATAAGCTTAGAAGCTCACATTTCCTTTTGGAATCCTTTAACATTTAAGGGTTTATTATGATATAAGAGAAACCAGAGACGGATAGAAAGATCTGACACTTCTTGAAAATACATCTGCTAGAGTCGAATCTCTGCTACATAGGCTGAAGCAGGCAGCTAGAAGCATTAGTCTCTTGGTGAACATAGATAAAACAGAGTTTATGTGTTTTTAATCACGATGGTACCATCTCCTCATCAAATGTAAAACCTCTGAAATTAGTAGACCAGTTCATATACCTCGGTAGCAATATCTAATCTACTGAGAGCGATGTAAGACATGTACTGTTATTGACAGGTAAGACATAAACGGTTATTGACAGATTAACGACCCTAAGGAAATCTGATCTCTGATAAAATAAAGCAGGAATACTACTGTAAGATGGCACTACTTGGACATTAATGCAACGCTTGGAGAAAAAAAAAGCTTGATGGGAACTAAACAAACATCCTACTTGCTAGTTTAAACAAATCCTTTAAGCAGCACCCAAGAAAACAACAACTGAATGGTCAATAACCTCCCTTCTCACAAACCACCCAAGTAAAATGAGCACGCCAGGCTGGACACTGCTGGTGAAATAAAGAAAAACCCAAAAGTAATATTCTCTTATGAACTCCTACACACTGACTCCCACACATGGACATGGCAGCATGTTCATTCATTAGCTCTGTTCGACACTGGATGCCGTCTTGGGGATTTAGCAAATGTAATGGTCGATAGAGATAAATGGCGAGCGAAAATCCAGGAAATCTGAGCTGCCATCGTCATACCTTGATAATAATGGAAAAAAATCTCGTTTAAAAATAGCAGAAGAATTAACTCCCGATTGCATGTCAATAAAAGTTTTAACTTTAACAAAAACCTTTATAAATGTTCCAAACGTTGAACTCTGTTATTAATTATTCTTTACTCTGTTTACAATGCAGACGACATTATATTTCTCAATATATCTATTCATGCAAGCAAGTAAAATTATATAGCTCAAGCAGACCGTAGACAATAGCAAACAAGTGATGCATTGAATGAGAGAATAATACACAAAAGAGACAGTAAATGTACCTAATATATCTAATGATAAAAAAATACAATCTTTTGTTTGCCATAGCGTAGAAATCTATCTGATTTAAAAATTTAGAATGAGCAAAATATAACATTTCTAAATGGGTATTTGCGTACACTATGTGTTCTCTAGTAAAAATATTTTAGATGATTACAAATACTGGTAAATGCTAGGGTGAATAGACAGAGAAAAAGATATGAACTAAAAAGAATGATAGTAACATGATTTGTTTATGAGCTAACGACTTCAGAAGAAGACATTTCTGCTGAATATATTAATATCATGTATTTATATGTGAAAATATATGAGGTTTTTGAATAAAACATAACTATAAAATAACTTCCGCATTTATATCTTTATATAATGTGCACACTTATGTGCATGCAAATATGAGTCAGAGTCAAAGTCTTAATAGAATTTTGCAAGAAAACAAGAGAAGATAAATTTATATGCTCGCTGATTGCAAAGCACTCGTAAATATCTTTGTGTGTATGCCATCATGTACAAAATGTACAAACTCTAAGAGATCATTGTTACTCATATGTGAAATTAGTTGTCGTGTGTATTCTTCCAAGTGATTGTTTCAGCTGAGAAAATTCCATTGATTTTATAAAACAAGTTATTCGTTGTGTGATAAAAAAAAAACATTATCAAGATGAAACTGAATTATCTTAATTTTAAAGACGTCTTTGCGAAGTTCAGACAAATCAGTGCCGATTTGAAAAAATAATTTCGAAATCAGTTTCGATTCTTTTGGAATCCCAGTTTTGGCAAAACACAGAATTGTGCAAGTGTAACACATTCACTACTCACCACACTTACACACGTATGATATTTTCTTTTTGCATAAACTGAAAATACATCTCAATAGTTTAATGTGAGGACGTGGAAGCCATTAAAAAAGTACGACGCCGTAGAGTCCTACAATATTAAAAGAATTGGCTAAGAGGTGCCTCGATCAATGATGAACTCGGTGGAATAAACGGGCTGAATGACAAGTGTGCCATAATGAAGAAATATGGAAGCGCACACAGTGGAACGATTGTCGTCACCGGAAATACAATCGATGACTCGAGTTCAAAAACTGGACGAGGCTGCGTTACACTTCCTGCAAATGTCTCTTGGAAAGTCATAAATCTATCTTTCTCGAACTACCACTGAATAAAAAGTAATGGAATACTGGTTAGGTTATCAAGGCTAGTAGAAGGAAAATTCTGAATTGAAACCAGCTTTAATTCACTTGAAAAAATAGACTGGCAGAGAAATTGGAAAAATATATATTTTCATGAAAATTAATATTTCATTAAATTGAACATTTCTGTTTTAGCAACTACAGCCTGAGTTTCAATGCTTTCTCGGTTCCCCTTATACATACATGCATACATACATACATATATATATATATATATATATATATATATATATATATATATATATATATATATATATACTGGGCCGGCCTTAAGCCAATTGTACCAATTGCTTCCAATTGAGCTTCGAGCCTAGAGGAAAGCCTTGCAAATCTAATCTACTTATCTATTCTCGGCTAATCAACTACACTCAACAACACAATGCAATATATACATGTTCCCAGTTGGGCCCTGCACTTTCTAAAGCTGACCATATATATATGCCTGTCTGCTTACCAGAGTACGATTTTTAACAAACCTGTGAACGCAGATCAATTCGCCTGTTTCATGAATTTAATTCTCTCTCCTGATGCCCCACCTTTATGGTCCTACATGAAATAAATTCAGTCTGATATATAGTTGAGAAATGGAGCAGAAAGCAGGTCTATTTTTAGGTTTGCACTCATATTTTTATATCCATTCAATGGAATTTTTATATCTAATTATTTATTTAAATGACTTTTGAGAATAGATTAGGATGTTGTAATTAACAAAGCTTTTTGCTTAGATGCTGCACAAAGCCGTGTAAATGGGGCACCCAATGACACTCGAACTCACTCGTGAAGGTTTGCTAGTCTAGCTTGCAAACCATTACACCACCCGTTGTTTTTTATTTATTTAATGGCATATCAACCTTCATGAGTGATTTTATGCCATAGCTATCCTTGTAGAAGAACACTAGTGGTACTATTTAACTCTTAACAGGAGGAATAAGGAAGTTCATGCCTTTCCTAAGGGTATTAGTCCGAAAGTGAACATCATAGCGAGACTGGGGATTGAACTCTCTAACTATGGTGTCGCGGTCCAACACGTTATACCACTACGCCACGAGAATTTACCCATAGGGATGTGTATACTGATGTTTGAACAGATATAACAATAGAAAAATCAGGTGTGAAAATGAAATGCACAGGAAAAGAAAAATGGAAATTCCTGAAAACAGATTCATAGTTGAAACTGAAAACGACCAAAAATGAATGAATAAGAATGAATAGAGAGAAATAAATCGTAGCTTCTGCCTTTCAAAGCTATTCCATATTATAATTATTCAATTTCTGTATGAATATTATCATAACATAATAAAAGCGTATATTGTGGTGATATTGTAATACCATTAAAAGGCAAAAGAATAAAGAATAAAGCAGTTTTCAATCCAATTTGCTTATAATTATAGAACAGAATTTTCATATTCCCTCACTCCACTCATTATCATTTCTCAATAGAAATAACTATTAAATATTACTTATAAAGTACGTCCTCTTAGGTATCCATTTTCAGTCTGTATTATAAATGTTATCAAAAATGGCACACTGTCGCGAGATTTCATATAGCGCAATATTATTAGAATACAATAAAATAAAGCAGTTTTCAATCTTACTGGTCAATAAATGAACTCTGTTAGTCTGTTCCGTAACCTATAACTTAACAACATCTGGTAGTTAGGTTCCACTTCTAAAACTATGAGGGGTGTGAAGTACTAATTCCCTGGCATTACTCCTAGATCCTCTCTGACCTGGAGTAGTAATACCAATTTGGATCCAATCTATAAGTCAAATAGATCCGTTAGAAAATTATTTGTATTAGATAGGAATACTTGATACTATAACTGCGTGCAAATTATTTGTATTAATTAACTTGGAGCAATGATTATTTATTATTTAATATTAGTTACTTGAACCGACATCACTCTATATAAACAAATGATTGTCATCAATTAGTGATAGTCACTTTAAACCATATAATATGGTATGAATTATTACAAGATATACATACGTCAAACCATACTACTGTGTGCAAATTATTTGAATTATATAGAAATACTTGAAATTTTATAACTGGAAACAAAAGATTAACGTCAAAGTAACTTAAAAATAACTGCAATGGGTGGGAAAAATAAAATTATATTTATAATCATTTTGAACTGAACCAAATTTCGGAGTTATATGACCCCCAAAAGTGTTGATATGCTGTTAAACAAATCCACCCAACTAACCATCGGCTCATTATCGTTTCTTCCTAGAAATAACTATTAAATACCCATTATAAATCCTTTCGCCTTATTTATTTTCAAACAAGAATATAATAATGCAAATTTTGTATGTTACCGTAACACAGGAAGAACGGCACCTCGTAGCGAGGTTTTTGTTTGCGCAATACAATTCAAATGCTTCTGGATAATAAATTACTTTTTTGTTTAATATGCAAAGTAACAACAACAACAATCCACCCTCCGAAACAGAAGAAAATATTAGAAGCAGAAGAGAGAGAGAAGAAAATGCCAAGCTATACCCGTCCATGAAAAGCGACAAATTGTACGTATCCAAAATTTGTCCTCGTATAAAATAATTGGAACTAAAGTCGTGTTTTCTTTTGTTACTTGCATTCCCTCGTCTATGTTTTGTCTATATAGAAAAATGGATGCGAATGTTGTTAAATTAGTTGATAAGTAGTCTACGAAACAGTAACTAAGAGAGAAGGAGTAGACGGTTGTCAGCTAAATATTGAATATAGAAAGATAAAAAAGAAGTAAAAAAGAAGGAAAAAAAATTCGTAGTCAGGTGACGAAATTCAGAATAGATACCAGTAAAGAGGAGTTCACCATCCAAAACAGAAGCGAAGAATAGCAGCAAAAGAGAGGCAAAAAACAAAAGAAACGCCACGCTATACTATGTCCAGAAAAACCGATAAACTGTATGTATTGACTTCAAAATTTGTCCTTACTTTAACTATTTGAAACTTAAGTCGTGTTTTATTTTGTTACTTGTATTTCCATATCTCTAAGTTTTTCTGTTTTGATATATAAGAGCAGATACTATTAATTTAGTCTTTAACATGTTCCAGTCAAAGCCAATAATCCCTGTAAAAAGATACAGAAGAGTTAAATGTTATAGCTCAAGGGACCTAATTGCTCTTGGTCTGAACAATAGAAAAACATAAATAGCAAGACTTTTAACGAAGTTAAAACTTGACAAAATAAAAAAAAAAACGTCACTGAATTCAAAAATGAATATCACATGAAGCCATGGGAAGCTGCATGGTGGGTGTGAAGTAAGGCGTCTATAGATGGGAGTAGAAAACCAATTTTTTTTTACTTGCTAATGGGTTCTCTTACTGTTATGTCCTCAGAAAAGGACATAGAATAAATAAGACAAGCACGTACTAAGAGAGATGAATAAAAGTTGTATATTACAGAAACAAGTAGTACAATGTCGCCAGTGTCGTACAGTCAAATGTTATATGTTTATTGGAAGAGTCCATTTTATATCGAGGAAAGGGATGATCCCACGTCACTTACTTAAAGAGTACTTTGATCTGTGACAAGTGCACAGATTTTAAAGAACCCCAGGGTCTGGTATAGCCACATTATACTACCCATGATAAAAATGAGAAATCAAAACATATCACCAGGTGGGAGCCAGAAAACAGGTCTGGGTGTCATGATCGGCAAGTACTCCCCTGATAGTCAACATGGGAGATCCGATCGGCATCCAGCGAATGTTGGCTGTCCTTTTTTCAGGTACACGAACGACGACCTATGTAACAACAAAAACCAGAGACATTACCGACAATAGACAAAGGAAGACAACAAATTTGCACTTAAGTGTTTTTTAGGAGCATCTCTACTCAAAGAGGGTATAGGAAAAGCAATGATAGCAAACTGAGAAGAATGCGCTAGATTTCGGACAAGCCAAAGACTCGCTAACCAAGTTGGGATGACAATAAAGAAAGGTTGATTTTCTGACCCAAAATACACCTACAAATATATTGGGAACCAAGGCAACAAGATACTAATACAATAATCAACGCACCAAATACTGAAAAACAAGAACAATCTAACCTAAATGAGCCGGAAAGTAATAACAAACAGAAAATTCACACACCAAAACCACGCAGAACGAACACTAACACTAACACGAGAAGAAGAAAAGAATGTGGAGAATTACGTCTAAAAAAAGACAAGATTACCATCGCTAAAAAACCAAGACTGGAAAACTGTCAAGGCTAAAGCTGAAAAAATAAATGAATTATTAACATTTATATGAAAGAATAACATCACGGAATTAAAAGAACTAATCTATGCCGGAGCGAAATTAGTCTCTGATAAAATCGGTGTTTCCCTAAAGAACATGAACAGAAGCACAAAACCTGGATGGGTAATTCGACTGGAAACGCTGATAACAAATGTTCGACAGCAAGCAAAAGTGATCAGACAGAGGGAAAACACTAGAACATGTTGGGACGGAAACGAAAAAGTAATACAAGTCAAACGCACAATACAACTTGAAGAACCCAGAAGGTACTGACGAAAGAATGAAGACTAAAAAGATATAGAAACAGGTTAAGATAATACTGACAAGCAGGACATTTCAAAACAACGAAAAAAAATTCTACTAGAAAGTAGGGAGAGAAAACAGGAACACAACAAAGAGTTATAAGGACTCCAAGAAGGAACTAAGACGAAAATACACCTTGATTCACGTAGAGCAACACTCAGAAAAATACTAAATTGCAAAACGCTTGGCCATGATTGCATACATGGACATTGACTTAAAAGATTTACTTCTATCCACGAACGAATGGTTATCGAAATGAAACCATCAGCTTACACTGGTGAGAAAAACTCTGAAAATAATAATAATAATAATAGTAATAGAAGAGTCCTGGAGACTTGAGACTTGCTGTCACTCTCACTCCAGTGAAAAAACATCAACTAACGCTGATGTGAAAAACTATAATAATAATAATAATCCACCAAACTACAGAATTGTTAGGATCGGCCAGAATACGGAAAAGTGTCCTAGAAACCTGAAAAATCTTCTTGTCATTCAAAATACAGTAAAAGACCATCAGCTAACGCTGGTAAGAAACATTTGTATAGAAGCAAAGATGATCATGGAGAAGTGTCGATGCAAACAGAAAAATCCAAGTATGGCTTGGATTGACAAGAAAAATTCTTTTGATTGCATCCCTCACGAATAGATTTTAAAACTTCTGAACATTTTTTTAAATATCCCCAGTTATAATATCATTCCTAAAATATAATATGGATATATGGCTAACAGACCTCAGATTAATTCATGAAAAAGGCATGCTTACAACTAATTCTCTGAACAAAGGAATCTTCTTTGGAGCCTCACTTTCTCCATAACTTTTTTGTATAACTTTTACTCCTCTCTCCATATAATTTGAAGGCTCAGACCATGGATATAAAGCCACTACTAAAAAATAAACCATTAATTCTATATGGATTATTTAAAGTTATAGGTAAAAAAAGATGACGATTTATGTCTACAAAGAACTGTGAAATGATTAAGTAACAACATAGGGATTTGGTCAGGAAAATGTGCAAACGTCACATTTAAGAAAAGTAAACTCTAAAAATAGTCATCTTCATATAAGCACGGAAATTACCGTGTTAAAACATCATAAAAATTAGGAATATTTAGGAATTGATAAAGCGAATAGTATCAAGCATACTATAAAAAAAGATAAAGAAAAATGGAATCCCATAGGAGAATCAGTGGAATATTAAGAACAGATTTGAACGCAAAAAATTAAGTTATAGTAAGGAAAAACCCTGGCAATACCAAGACTGTCATGCAGTTTTAATATAATAATATGGACGTTAGCTGAAATAAAAAAGATAGATACTAAATTTAGGAAACTAATTAGCTGCCACAAAATGCATCATTTAAGAGCAGAGGTAGTACGTCTCTACATCAAGAGGTAAATTAATGGAAGAGGATTAATCCAACTAGAATTAACCAACGAAGCAACTATTATAGGATTAAAAAATACTTCAACACTTCGACAGGTTGGATGCTATTGTTAGTAAACAAAAACAAGAAGCAAAAGAAAGAATAACCAATTTGTAAAGAAAGTAAGAAATTTCTCAACCAACTCGACCACACATTGAAAAAAGAATAGACATAAAAGATAAAACAATAGAGATATCAAAAACATAAAAAAAGAAGCAAATGCACAATTACTAAATCAATTAAAAATACTTAGAAACAAAAACTTCTAGGTGGACAATACACACTAAGAATTAGAAAATCTGATACAGAAAAAGACTAATCAATGGCTGAAAGGTGCTAGACTGAAGGCTGAAATAGAGAGGTTAATAATATCAGCACAGTGCTAGAGCCTACCAACTAGAAACTATCTGGCAAACATTATAAAAACGGGTCGAATCCAATATAAAAATATAAAAAAATTGAATCAATTGACCTCTTAGTGTTCTGCTGCCTCATCCTAACACCAATAGAATATAAAGAAAGATACGATAGAATAAGACATTATATTCATTAAAATGTATGTAAATACCATGGAATATTGGATTGTGAAAAATGTTACAAACACCAACCAATAACAAAAGCTAAAGGAGTTGCAATACTCTAGGATTTTGCTATTCGAACTGATAGAAAAATAAAGAACAATTGACTAGATATAATCGTTATAGAAAAGAAATAAACATAACTTTTAATTAGCATTGCAGTGCCAACAGATAATATCATATCAGTCAAAAATATAATGAAATAAATAATGCAAAGACTGGAAAATAGAAAGTGGAAAAGCGAGTCACCTTAAACCTAAGCCCGTTTCAGTAATAGTGGAAGCCCTAGGTATAATCAAGAAAGAAACTGACGAACGCATAAACAATATACTTGGTTGTCCCAGTCTATATAAAACAGAAATAAATTGCACTTTGTTGAACTCTTTAAGAATCTCCAGAATATCATCCAAAATATCTCCCAAAAGAGGCAACAAAATCAGGTGTTTGATAGGTTTGTAAGAAACTGCACATAAAGCTAAAAATTAGAATTATTATCTTTAGTAGTAGTAGTAGTTAGTGATGCCTATTCCTTCTCAGTCTTATAATCATAATTCATCAAGAGGGATCATACTATCATCTATTTTTTTAAAATGTTTATGTATTCATTTATTTGCAATTAAATATAATATAAATTGTTTAAGTGGTGAATGACTCAATAAGAAGTTTAAGTGTTGCATTTAGCAGCCTTTAAACAAGACATTTAACAATAAAAGTTAAGTTAATAAGAAAATAGTGAAGTTTATTCTAAAAGACGAAAAGAAAGATGAAAGGCATGTTTTGATGTCAAATATTTAAGAGAAAGAGACAGGAAAATAATACAAAAAATGTTTTTGAATAAAGTTATCAATAAAAGATGTTTTGAAAAGTTCTTGATTCAACCAAGAAGGGAAAAACCTATTTTAAGTCACATTGATTTTTTAAGGAATAGATAAACTTGATGAACAATATGTCAAATATGATGAACTAAGAGTTGAATATGTGAAGCTGCATGTTTCATGGCCGTAAGCCATTACCATTTTGGCTGGGCTGAGAACTTTTCACCATCTTCTTGTAGAACCGATTAAAAAAGGAAAGTATTGACAAAAAGAAAAAATAGTAGAAGAAAATGTTAGAAGCCTAAAAGCAAGAAAGATTTAAAAAAACAAAGGTTAAAAATCAGTTTAATGACAAAGAATAAAGTAGAAAAAAGAGAAATATAACGAAAAAGAAGAAAAGAAAAAGAAATAAATTTGCGTGAAGAAAGGAATCTATCAAAGACAAGAAATGAGTACATGAAGAAAAGGAAAAAAAAAAAGACATTTCAGAAATAAATAAAAATACAGATTAAAGATGCAGAAAGTCGTACTGAAGACAAAAGTCATTTTTTTTTTTTTAAATCAATCAAGCAAGAAAATAAACAAACAAAGAAAATGATGCAAAAAAATGTTGAAAGAAAGAAAGAAAGAAAGAAAGAAAGAAAGAAAGAAAGAAAGAAAGAAAGAAAGAAAAGAAACGGTTGTCAAGGGGCAGATTTGTAAGCTGATGGTATTGGGAATCGTGGCACAGCGAATCGACTTAACACGGCAAATCGACTATGTTGTTGATGTTGTCTCGGCGTTATGCATTTCTGTAGTTAAGGTAGCGGTAGCATCTTCTATTCTCAAAATGTGTGATCCTCGGCTTTTCGTCGAGGTGTGCAGCTAGCTTTCTCTCATCATTACATACTCTCCATTAATCTCTTTATTCTCTTCCTATTGCGAAATTCATTTCGACCCCTCTCTTATGTTTTTTCCAATATATCAAAACGCACGCATACACAAACATTCAAACGTTTGTTTGTTTTTGTTTGGTTTTTTTTTTTCGCTTTCTCTCACACTCTCACTTTTATTATCAACTCCTACTCTATATACATACGTACTTACTTACCTGTCTACTAAACTACAAATTATTTTTCGTTGCCATTTATTTTCATCTCAGTATTTCTAACATCATAACACTTTTTTTCCTCTTCGTATGTTGCATATAGTGCAACTTCTGGTGCACATTTTTATTTTCCTTTTTCATTTGCCTTTTTTCCTTCTTTTTACCAACTCTTCTTCTACCACATTCGCTTTAACAACAAATGGCTGTCTTCACTTTTCTTCAATGTGTCACAGCTCTTCGAAACTGTCAAAGCAAATTCACAAGTAGATGTAACAAAAATCGCCAAGCAAACGATGGATCTGATACTCCGTTTTTTAAAAGCAAGGTACGTTATCATTTTAACACTGCCGGCATTTAACTTTAGCACCTCATTTTATTTGTCTTCTTCTTCTTCTTCTTATTCTTCTTCTTCTTCTTCTTCTTCTTCTTCTTCTTCTTCTTCTTCTTTGTTATTATCATCTGTATTAAGAGCATATCTTTTTCTTATATTTGCTTGCTACATTGATGTACGTCAGTGTTGCACAACGAACCGTTCTTTTAAATTTACCAGCACATCAAACAACAGTGTTTTTTTTTAGATTCAACAGCATTTACTGGAAAAATACTATTTATTATATTAAGCACGCAAAATTAAGATTTTCAGTAACTTACATTATTAAGATATAAGTAACCAGAACATAAGGCACACTTATACAATTATTACTTGATACTATAACATATATATATATATATATATATATATATATATATATATATATATATATATATATATATATATACTTGTGTGTGTAACACGTCGCACATAAGTACGGCCCTACAAAATTTTTAGACTTAATTTTCTACTAAAATAATGAGACAAGGATTTTATTATTTCTAGCAGAATAATCGGAACGAATATTATTAGTTAATATTTCTTTCAAAACTCTACATCACTGAAACTTTATTTTTTAAAAATGCATTATATATAAAGATTTATCCTTCGTTTGACTCTTTTTATCTTTGGACATAGAGTTTCAAATCTGTAAACTTTGGTAAAAAAATTATATCAAACAATATTCTTTTTGAGTGGTTGATATCCCAATAGGAATAATCCCAATAGGAATAATCCCAATAGGAATAATCAAAAGAAATTAAATCATGATAGATAGATAGATAGATAGATAGATAGATAGATATATGCACATATTTTAGTCTAATTCACGCAAGGAATTATATATATATATATATATATATATATATATATGCATATGTGTGTATGTGTGTGTGTGTTGCAGAAAAAATAATCCTGCTACTTTTGGTTTAAAAGAAAAAAGTATCTTTTCTATAATAATGATGGACGCTACACACACACACACACACACACACACACACACACACACACACATATATATATATATATGTAGTGTTCCTCATATCTTTATACATATATATTTATATATATATATATAGAGAGAGAGAGATGCACGTACACACGCTCCGTACATACACACAAATGCATATCCACTTGAAATAAAATCCTTTGGGGATGGTCGATGAAAAAAACTTTTTTATCAAAATCGGTTTCAGTATACTTATTTATAGACGATGATATATATATATATATATATATATATATATATAATGATGGGAAATAAATCTGCAACACACTTAATCTGTGTTTTGATTTACTTAGGATTATATATCCGGGTAATAAGAGCTGGATTACAGCAAATGTTCATATATTGAGAAAAATACTTGTATAGGTTCCGCAATAAGGTGTGTATCAGCAATACTTAGACTACTTGCCCATTGTGAACCCAGGTTAAAATCAGCATCGCCGTTCTGACAATCGTAATTTTAATTTCCATTCGTTAATGTGTACGTTCGTGCTCTTACCCGTGTTAAGTGAATATGCCAAAGTGATTTTACGAGTCGTTAATTTATTCTACCAACTATATTTATATATGCACAAATATATAAACATATGCAGATCTATACATACATATTCAAGTATCAAAGATTTTAATACACACACACACACACACACACACACACACACACACACACACATTTAGACTCTTTTACATATACATGCATATTCCTGCACATAAATATATATGTATGTACATATATATGTATATAAAGTATTGAAATATTTAGAATATTCTATATCTTATAAACTGACAAATATTTCAAGACTATTTAAGCAAATATATATATATATATATATATATATATATATATATATATATATATATATATATATATACATACATATTCACAAACATATCTATTAACATACAATTTTATACGGGAACACATTAGAGAGGGATATTCAGAATAAACGGAAACTTTTTTCGTTTGGAATATATGTATATAACTGTTTGCATGACTTCATAAAGATTTAAAGATGCTTTACACATATATCCTTAGTTTTAATAAGTTTTCAAAGAAGGTTACACATAAAGAAAAAGAAATAATAATCCTTCCTATACTAAGTTGTTAAGATTTACTTAACATTACTTAAATACATATATAAATATGGAAATGTCTACATATACCTATATCTCTCTATATACGAAGGTGGGCTGAATAGTACATATGATGACGTCGTATTTGACTTTTTTTTGACAAATGGGATCCAAGCACTGCAACACCGATTGAAGAAGTGTCTAGACTGCAAGGGAGACTGTTAAAAAATAAAATTCATTCAGTTGCATACCATATAGGATATTTTAGTCAGCCTCTGAACTTTTCAGCTGACCCTTGTATACCAATCTAAACGTATCAATATTTGTATAAATAGCATATTACAAACATTACGTTTAGCTTACATTGTTTTGCTTGTTGTTTTACTATTGTTACGCACTTGAATTTTCATGTACGTCAAAAAGGTTTACTGGCTGTTATCTATCTATCTATCTATCTATCTATGTCTAATGGAAGTTAACAATCCCTCTGGATGAGCAGGATGTGACACAGGGTTAATGATTTAAGCGCATTTTAACAGGTTTTAATTCAGAGTTTTCCTTCTCGTAGACTGGTCGTCATACCGTACCAATCCCCTCGTCGATAACCATTATATATTTATATATACATATATATGCTCACACACAAGGGCATATACTTATACATACATATATATATATATATATATATAATAAGGATAGTGGGCTTATTGTTGTTGTGTAATGGTTATCAAGCTAATTTCGGTAACCAATTAGTAGTGTATTTGATCCTGACAAACTGCCCAATACTGACGGCCTTGTGCCAAATTTAAACCTTTTTACAAATTTAGCGTACCTTTGTAATGGTCAGTGATCGAAAGCAGTAAACTATGGATAATGAGTTCGATTCTCTATTGAATGCCCTATATTTCTGGCCTTGTGCCACAGCTAATCTTTGTGAATTGTATTTTATATCTATTCTATATGAAAAATTAATACCCAAGAATTAATTTCTTTTAATAAAAATACTTAAGAAAATTTATCTAAATCTAATTTTTAAAATACTTTCTTTCTTTCATCGATGAAATATTTGACTATTTTCCTCTCATTCACTTTTTCTGTATTTATCTACCGTGATGATATTTTGTATTATTTTTGTATTATACATATATATCTGAGTGTGCGTATGTGTGTGTGTGTGTGTGTGTGTGTGTGTGTGTGTGTGTGTGTGTGTGTGTGTGTGAGTGTGTGTGTGTGAGAGAGAGAAAGAGCGTATATATATATATATATATAGAGAGAGAGAGAGAGTGATGGATGGGGAGGCTGAGAGTTAAAAAGACAGAGACAGAGGGGTACAATATAATAATTTTGCCCAGAATTGACTCTTTTTGATCAGCCTTGG
The DNA here is from genome assembly GCA_963585895.1 of Sepioteuthis lessoniana. Classification (NCBI taxonomy): domain Eukaryota; kingdom Metazoa; phylum Mollusca; class Cephalopoda; order Myopsida; family Loliginidae; genus Sepioteuthis; species Sepioteuthis lessoniana. Next base: position 8,276,713 of record OY757904.1, on the reverse strand, counting down.
GAATGCATTTAGAATTTCTTAAACCTTCCATTTTCTGCTACATTTTATTTATTTATTTATTTTTTTAGCTTAGAATTAATTCATACAACGTCACCAACTTTAAGAATTTTATTTATATTTCTAATTACGTGAGGCAAATGTTTTCTTGAGCGGAGCGTGGAAAAGTAGTTTTTTTTTATTTCGTCTCCTCTTATAGCACAATAACACTTGCAAAATCGTTTTTCTAAAATTCAGCATCTTCATTCATCCATATTTACATATATAAATGTATAAACTATTTGAAAGATATAAATAACAGAACATTCTAATTGTATATACATTTAACCTTCGATGTTATAAGTGATTTTCCTTAAACTGAACGCAGTTTCATTGAATTTACATCAAACTTTTGAGATGTTCCTTCATTTATGTTCAAAAGTTTATTTTCACTTCTTCAGGTATATAATAATTCTTTCGAAACACTTCAAAAATTCACTTATAATCACCCGAAATAAATCTCAACAAGAACACACGTTTGTTTTTTGAAAATGACAGAAGAAAATAAGCCCAAGGAAACGGACGCTTGAATGAGATTAACATATTAGGCAATTGTTTCATTTGCTCTATCATTTTGTTATGTGACATTAATATTTTATCATAAATGAAACACCATATTTTATCTTAAAGCTGATACGCACGTCAATTATACACTCTTTTTATTGGAGTTGCATCATTCATCAATTGCCATATATATATATATATATATATGTATGTGTGTGTGTGTGTGTGTGTGTATCACTTATGCATATTTACCAACCCCTACGCTCGGGCCGGATATGACACAAGGTCAGTTTTTAAGCGTAGTTTAACAGGTTTAAGTTCAGAGTTTTCCTTCTCCTAGACTAGTTGCCTCACCAAGACTGAAGAACCTAGTCTGCCCTACAATTTACCCATAAAGAATAATTGGATTCATACCTTTCCCAAGGGTATTAGTGCTATGTGAAATGCAATCAGTCTCGTCCAGGATTTGAACCTGAGTTCGCCGTGTCCATTTCCTACGACGATAACCATTACACCACGGTACCTCCCCTGTGTGTATCACTTATGCTTAATATATATGTGTCTGAGATAGTAGAGTTCATATAAATGTCAGTTGGATACTTGCATATTAGAAAATAATTTTCATTTAATGAATGAATATGCTGCATCACCAATTTATTTTTCCTCGCTTCTCTGAGAGCAAATCAATTCTTTTAAAAGATCTTAAAAGCTTTTTAAAAAGAAATTTACTTCGCAAAATCTTTTCTTCTGACGATGACCTAAAATCGAAATCCGAAATATTCCAGTGTGTCTCATCATTATTCTTCTTCTTCAAATATATATATATATATATATATTAGAAAAATATCCCATCATCGCCTGGAATAAAAGACTGGAAAGTTTATATCAATAATGATCGTATGTATGATAAACATTTTTATGAAGAGTCAGTGAGAAATGTGATATTTTTATGAACTTTTTCAAAAGAAAAATGAGGGATGGTTTTCCCTAAATTTCATTGTTTTTCATTTGAATAAAACATGGTGGCATGTAAAAAATATTCAGGGTGTCATTATTTGCATTGGTACCACTGCATTGTATGATGTAAATATCAGAGTCAAATGTATAATAGTTTCTTTCTTTAACTTTATCAAGCGAGACATTTTTTCTGTGTCAAAATGAACTTGAGTGACCAAAAAGTTATTTATTTTCAACTTTTTTAAAAATATATTAACTCATTCCCTCAGGCTGTCCGTTCATGTCAATCTTGACGTTCTTACTTTATTCTATAGGAAGTTCCCTTGGATTTTACACCTTTGTAATATCCTGAATTAGATCTTTGTCTTTGATGTTATCGTTCGTATATGTATAGATGGCTTCTTAGACCAAAATCAGAAACAAAATGAATGCTGTAAGTTGGACATGTGATATCATCACCATCATCTGTGGTATTGTGGACAATGTTCTTATTAATATGCATATGCAACTGATTCCTGACTGCATTTGGACTAAAATGTCTTTAAAGCCTCTAGGTTTGTCGATCAGCAGCCAGAGTTTCCTGTCAGTAAAAATGCACAAGTTGCGTAATGCATTGAATAGAGTATATTCTGATACTCTTTTTGCATTTTAACCTGTTTGTTTCTCTCTTTGCTATATGACCTCAAATATTTCTGTTCAATACTAATAATTATATTGAATCGAGTAATTTTTTCCATTCAAAACGGCTGGAGAAAAAGTTAGACGGCAATTACACAAGAATGCTGCGAGCAATATTGAACAAGTCCTGGAGGCAACACCCCACAAAGCACCAACTATACGGCCACCTACCTCCCATCACGAAAACTATTCAAGTTAGATTAACCAGACATGCAGGACACTGCTGGAGAAGCAGGAACAAGCTCATAAATGATGTACTCCTATGGACCCCCACATATGGCCGAGCAAAAGCAGGACGACCAGCTCGAACATACATTCAGCAGCTCTGTAGGGATACCGGATGTAGCCCTGAAGACCTACCAGAGGCGATGAACGATAGGGAGAAGTGGTGAGAGAGGTTCGGGGATGCCCGTGCTGGCGGCATGACATGATGATGATGATTGGTTATTTGTTTGCACACGGTTATATGGTAACTAATAATTCTTAGTAAAAAATTATTGATTTAAGTTGTTATTCTTAATCCAGTCTACAGTTACATGGTATCAAGTATTCCTATCTAATACTAATACTTTTGAACAGATCTATTAGACCAATAAATAGAACTTTGACCGGTACTAACATTCCAGGTCAGAAAGGACCTGAGAGTTATGGCAATGCGAAAGTACTCCAATCCTCCCTAAATCGCTATAACTGGAGCCAGAGCCTCACTATCAGAATCAGTTTAGTATCATACTCAGAACACCCCTTTTTTGGTGGAGGAGTATTACCCCTCTTATGGATATACGATCAACATATTCTAAGCCCCGCCCAAAGGGCAATCGTTTTTTTTTTTGTTTTTTTTTTGTTTGTTTTTTTTACTCTGCTAGCTGAGGCATGTCTTGCTCAGTTCTGCACCACATCTTCAAGATTCTCGGAAGAGGAAAGAATATTGTCGATACTTTAAGGAATTCACTTTCTTAAGTTCTTGCTTTCCTATTCTCAACGTCTGAACTGCCTTTCCTCTGATTGGAAGGTCGAAGAACAGCTGAACACTTTTTTTTCTCTATATTGATGCGCACTCCACCAGCTTTGTGGTATCGATTATTAAATGTCAATGGCCAACTGGAGAGACAGGCGGTCTTGAGCCGGATGTGTTGCCGAGGCTATATACTGTAGATTAAAGATGTTCCATGTATTTTTGCCTTGAGTCACTGGAGATTGAATAAGCTTCTATTTCGTTAGTAGTTGATGATGTAATCATCTATAATCAGTTCGTAATGAACAAGGAGATTAATATCTGAAAGGTAAAGGCTCAATATGATTTCGGCTAGTATACAGCACACTTTGACCCCAGTATATACCTCAAAAGAATACGACACTTGTCCACCAGCAATCTCAAGCTGAAATCCCATTTTAGAATCTTCTATGCGCTATGGTGGACAATAACATTCTTTCATTACCAAAGATTTTTTTCCCGTTGACGTTGTTAAACCTCTTTGCTTGAACAATGATGACAGAGAACAAGTCTGGGTATTGTTCAATGGGTTTCTTCACAAGATGACGAGCTACAAGAACCAAATCCGTAGTGTTTAGGTCTTTTCAAAAAACACATTCGGTTTCTGGTCGGAGGAGTTTGGCAACATAAGTTAGTATCCACGCTAGTAAGATACGAACAAAAATTTGTTATGCTATATCCAACACCGGTTTTAGATTCCACAGTCCATTTTGTTCCTTTTTTTCTTATAAATCATTATAATGATCGGGTCTTACATGGGGTGGAAACCAAAAATCATCTTTCCAGAAAATTATCATTTTATACAGACGGTATGTTATAGTTCGATTCCAAAGTTTGTAGTCTTCACTATTAATTCTATTAAGACCAGGAAACTTGTTTGTCTCTATATTCGGCGAGTTAAGAACTTCGATGTTTGGTAGAATTAGTAGAATATCGACCAAATATGATACAAAAGAGTTAAAGGTTTTCAATGTTGTTTTCTGATTTACAAAGTCCACTGATTAAAAATGTTTTTATGGGCATATATTCTGTAGCACTGAGTAAGACAATCCTGTTGAATTCAGAACTATACACAGTATTAATTACAGCTTAGTCGTTCTGTAGAACATTCAAATCAGCATAATATTTCAGAGCTTTCATGTTCCACTATTCATTTTACATGTCACATAAAGAACGTTATGATTCAAATAGCAAAATCCCTATCGCCAGGTTTTTGAGGTATTGTATAATCAATCTGGTACCAATGTTTAAATCTAGGGTTTATTCCATTAGATTAGTGTTTGAATCAAGGGTTTATTCCATTAGGTTAATATTTAAATCTAGGGTTTATTCCATTAGATTAACGTTTGAATCTAGGGTTTATTCCATTAGATTAATATCTAAATCTAGGGTTTATTCCATTAGGTTAATGTTTGATTTTAGAGTTTAGTCCATAATGTAATTTTTTAATGTAGGGTTTATTCGATAATTTAATGTTTGAATCTAGGGTTTATTCAGTAAGATTAATGTTTGAATCTAGTGTTTATTCCATTAGATTAATGTTCCAATCTAGGGTTTATTCCATAATCTAATGATTGAATCTAGGTTTTATTTCATTAGAATAATATTTTAATCTAGATTTTATTCCATTAAGTTAATGTTTGAATCTAGGGTTTATTCCATTAGATTAATATTTCTATCTAGGGTTTATTCCATTCGGTTAATGTTTCAATCGAGGGTATGTTCCATTAGGATAATGTTTGAATCTAGGAATTATTGCATAATTTAATGTTTAAATCAAGGGTTTATTCCATTATATTAATGTTTGAATCTAGGGTTTATTCCTTTAGGCAAATGTTTCAATCTAGTGTTTATTCAATTAGGTTAATATTTAAATCTAGGGTTTTTTCCTTTAGGCTAATGTTTCAATCTAGGGTTTATTCCATAATCTAATGTTTGAATCTATAGTTTATTCCATTAAGTTAAGGTTTAATGTTTCAATTTATGTTTTTTTCTCCATAATTTAATGTTTCAATCTAGTGTTTATTCCATGATTTAATGTTTGAATCTAGGGTTTATTCCATTCGGTTAATTCATGGACATAGAGTTGCAAAGGTGATAAAGGAAGACAGTTTTGTAAATTCACTAGTTTGTACTTTGTGTCTGGTGAAGCTGTTCATATAATCGATTTTCACATCTTCTGGTGAATGAAGAGTCAATTCATAACTGACCTACAGGGATTTTGGAAGTTTCTTCTAGAGACTAAAAGCCCATTCCATGAATTCACCTGACCTTTTTTGAATAGGGTTAATTCTTCTCTTATTTCTATGAGTGAATTTCTATTCGCTAAACAATTCTGTCGATGCTATATTTTTCTAGTTCTGAAGCCTCCATGGCTACCTGTGTCGATGAGATTGATTTATGAATATAATTTTCTTTTTGAAGCATTGGGTATGCGGCTGGGTAAAATATATCAGTGAGATAAATGCCTCAACTTTGTACTTTTCGGGGTCACGCTTGATCAACGTGTTACACCTCTTAGCTTTCCTCTGATACTTGTCGTCTGGGTTGACTATCCCTTATTTGTGCATATTCTCTGCCTGACGAACTTGTTACTGGCTATGCGATAGTATGGTCACCTTTGAATAAGGCTATGTCAAATAACATATGAGAATGATTACTCTTGGATTAAACGATCCTCATCCGACAGTAAGGCTTCAGTTCAGTGAAGAATATGGAATTACTCGGGGTTATTGCACTAGTTAGAATCACATATAAGAATCGAATGGATCAGTATGAAATAATCTATCAAATTATTTTGTACGTCATTTAAACATTGACTTTTAAAACTCTTAAAAATTAACATTGCAAGTAATTATGAAGAATTTACTTGTTTCAAACGGTGGTGATAACAGATTGTATAGCGTATTTAACTGTTAAACTGACTTCGGCATAAAATAAGCCTTCAAGTGCTGAGATGCCGTTAAACCAATCAATAATTAACGAACTTATCATTATCATCATCAGTGAGTGCTGATAGCACGGATTCAATTGACTAAATCTCACCATCCATCCTTATCATTCATCGCGCTAGGTAAGTTTTTTAGACTGCACCCTGTGTCCACACAGAGTTTTGTTAGTCGACCAATACTGGTGTACTGCGTATAAACTCATTGAAGGAGCTCACTTACGAGTTCGTCCCTACTTGCCTTTACGATAACTCAGATAAGAGAGTTACAAAGATGGTACCATCTCCACATTAAATGATAAGCCGTGTCTCGGTAGCAATATCTCATCTTCTGAAAGTGATATCAACATACGCATATGAACAACAGACTACTACGATAACTTCCCGTGAGCAAGGAATCGGCTGGTAACAGGCAAAATCTAACCACTTAAACACTTAATGGTGTTACCTGGTATTTAAGGGTTACCTTAACTAAAGAAAAGCTCAAATATCCGTACTGCATCTATGCACTTGCAGACTTCGAATAGTTAGATATCTGACTAGTTTCTTCAAATTGCATAACTGCTGCTTGCCTTAGGTTTTATGTGCCACCGGATCTTAGTTGCGCGAAGCAATATATTTGTGTGAAGGGGTAAAAATGCAGTTTTCAAGTTTTAAATTACTTTAAATCGGTTTCCATAAGGTAGTTTAAGGTTACGACTTGGGACAGTAGATGAGAACAGTTTGAGATTAGAGTTTTTCTCATGTTTTATATTTAGTTTAAGTGTTAATAAAAACTCATTTATCTATAAGGTTTCTACAATCTCATGTCTAGAGAGAGACTATATGTTGTGATGCTGACAAAAGAAAGACACGGGGAAAGCAAAAAGGTTGATGGAAAAACATATATATTCAAGAAACAGAAACAAGATACAAGTGAACCTGGTTAAACAGTAGTTAGTTAATAGGAAGCTGAGAGTTCAGTGTGGTAGTGACTATCCGTCTACTACGCAGATGGTATCACACGTGATTGTGTCACGTGGATTTGGTAAATTCCGTCTAACGCTCTCGTTGACGTGTATTTATGGTGGGAAAGTCCATTATGTAGGGGGTACAACACTATACAAAACAGTTATTTTTCCAAAAGAAAAATTCAAGTGTGCTGACGTTGAAAACACTGAAAATGAAAATGCATATTCAGAGTTAGCGTCAATATCAGAGATCTTCAATCTTTTGGATCACGAATCAATTTAATTCTAAGCAGTTGCATCACGACCCATTGACATATATAATGTGCAAATTACTCGCTCACACGTCTTTTATAACTTGAAACAAAAAATGATATTGTATTTTCTTTGCAATGCAATACATAGTTACATAAAATATTCCTGTGACATTTTGGTTTAATATGACTGAATTCAAATTTGATAAGTGACTTGAAGTCCTCATAAAATGACCTAGAAAAGTCGTGGAGAAATTTGAAATTTGTCTGTCTATCTGGCTGTTTATCTTTCTCAGTTGCACAAGGAGGTTTTGATCACTGAGAAGCAAATCTAATCTTTCTAATTACTCAACGATCTATTTTATCTCAAAGGGAATAAGACAAATGAAAATGAACCATTTCATATCCTCAAGGATCAAACACAACATAAAATGTGTCGAACATACGCTTTGTAGTGTACGCGTATGGACTGTCTTACCTGCTACTCTCTCTCTCTCTCTCTCTCTCTCTCTCTCTCTCTCTCTCTCTCTCTCTCTCTCTCTCTCTCTCTCTCTCTCTTCGCTGCCAATATGGTAAATTCAGCGGTCTCATAATCTGATTATTAGAAAAAAATCTGACATATAATCACTATAACGGATGATCTTTCAATTTTAAAATATTTGCCGAGACAGAGTAAATTCCATTGAGTCTCAGGTGGGTTAATGAATTGCAAGCTAGGCTATCAAACCGTTATTTTCGCAGGATCTTTAACACCAGTTGTTTTTATCACTTAAGTTTTATTTATTCACTAGATGACCAGTAACTGAGTCTACTTTCTACTGTAGCTCTTGTCCATTATGGTATTTCTGGTTTTATTCTACTTATTATTTCATTGTTATATCTGTCGTATCTATTTCATTGTTATATCTGTCGTATTTATGGTTTTATTCTACTTATTATTGTTATATCTGTCGTATCTATTTCATTGTTATATCTGTCGTATTTATGGTTTTATTCTACTTATTATTTCATTGTTATATCTGTCGTATTGATAATTTATGTAATTAAAGAATTAGTTTTAGCACATACATGGACTCACAAAAATTATTCATTTGAAAATTATACTGTAATTTGCTTTATTCTCTAAATTAGAACATATAGCTTTCATAAAAACGTCACTGTTTTTTGGGCTACAGCTACATCCATCCATCCATATATATATATATATATATATATACGCATTTGTGTGTTCATAAAGCATAGCAATAAATATAAAATATTAAACAAAAATTATTTATGTGTATCACTTCTGTTATTATCTATATTTTGTTTTATAAAAGAAAATTGTTTTTCAGAAGTATTGCTTGTTGATTCATTTATTTTTTTTTAGTTGTAGCCATTTTTCTTGACGTCTGAACAGTCTAAGATCTAAATAGCCTCAATTCATTATATAATTGTGCTCAGCTGTGTACACGTATTGAGTTAAATTTATAGCTACAACCCCCAATGTATTTTTTATCACACATTGTAACTGTATAACTAAAATTATCATTATAATCGTTTACATATATGTAATCGTAACACGGTAAAAAAATACATTCTACCGAGGTTCTATTTTAATTAGAGTGATACACTTGAAATTCTCTTAGAGAGTAGGGGGGTGTCCTCGTGGTGTAATGGTTAAAGCGATGGACTGCGAAATCGTTAGTACGCGAGTTCGTACTCCAGTCGCGCTATTACGTTCACTTTCGGGCAAATAACCTTGGGAAAGGTATGAACCCCCTTATCCTCCCAGCTATGGGTTAAATAGTACCACTACTGTTCTTCCAGGAGAATGGCTTTGGCATTAAATAATCTACAAAGGTTGATATGCCATTAAACAAAGAAACCAAACCTAACCAAACCAAATCATCTTGGAGAGTAAAACAATGTTCAACCCAATCTGAAAATGTATCATAATTTTGTTCGCGAAAAAACGTTCGTGATAATTATCAAAATTTTCGACATAACAAGATTACTATGAAATGCCCATTAGAGTATTTCCTTGATATTATTATGGACCACTGTTTAAACGAGCTCCAAACAAGTCCACGAGTATATATATATATATATATATATATATATATATATATATATATATATATGGTGCATTCAATAGGTTTCCAGACTTTTTTTGTACAGGCATTTAAAATTGGTGTAGACTCTTGACCATTCATTATGTTATTGCTATATATCTTATGAGATGACGGATAAATTTTTATGATTTCAGGTTCAAATGAACACCTACAGCAGCAATTGGAATACACCCTACTAAAGCCTGATTGTCACAGCTGGTGAATTTCAAAAATACAATCTGGACGTGAGGACACTTTAGAAGAACGATATGCAATAAAATTATGTTTTAAACTTGGAAAAAATGCCACAGAAAAGTATGGAATGCTTCAAAATGCTTTTGGAGCATCTTGCATGAATCGAGCATCAGTTTTTGAGTGGCATCAGAGATTTAAGGGAGGCAGGGAGTCTATGAGGGATGATGAGAGGTGTGGAAGGAGTAAGGAAGTCAATACACCAGAGTTGATTGGCCAAAGGGTTAGGGTTAGTGTTACTATGTTGAGGTTTCAAGGGAATTCAGGAAGAGATTCCGTCGGAAAAGGCCAGCATTCTTCAAATCGGGTCAGACGCATTTCCAGCAGGATACTGCACCAGTCCACAACTCCATCCTTGTCACAGACTATTTGAGCAAGATGGGCATCAACACAGTTCCTCAGTCTCCCTTTAGTCCAGACCTTGCTTCCTGTGACTTTTGGTTATTCCCTAAGCTCAGAGCATGTCGTTATGAGCCAATTGAGGAGACGAAAAAGGCTGTGACGAAGGTCATTAACACGCTCACACAAGAGGACTTCCATGGAGCCTTCCAGAAGTTGTTGGAACGGTAGAACAAGTGCGTTGCAGCCGGAGGAGATTACTTTGAAGGGGACTAGAGTTTCATGTGTGTACTATCCAAAAGCATTTTGAAGCATTCCATACGTTTCTGTGGCATTTTTTCCAAGTTTAAAACATAATTTTATTGCATATAGTTCTTCTAAAGTGTCCTCACGTCCAGATTGCATTTTTGAAATTCACCAGCTGTGACAATCAGGCTTTAGTAGGGTGTATTCCAATTGCTGCTGTAGGTGTTCATTTGAACCTGAAATCATAGAAATGGGTCAGTCATCTCATAAGATGTATAGCAATAACATACTGAATTTTCAATAGTCTACGACAATTTTAAATGCCCATACGAAAAAATCCTGGTAACTTATCGTATGCACCACACACACACACACACACACACACACACACACACACACACACACACACGCACATATATATATATATATATATATATATATTGTCAAAAATTATTATAAACAAACTGCTGTCATATGTTAAGAAAGATGATTCGTATTGAAAAGAATAGAAGTAAATAATGGAAATGAATAACGTGAAGAGATCCCACGGTGTGGAGAAAGTAGAAAAACAAAGTGATCCATAAGTGAGGAATTTATAACGAAGGAACGTCCACGTAAAACGTTTCGGTTTTAATGAACCTTCATCAGGACTTTACGATGGGGAAGCAAGTGTTGATAGAACAAGGATGGATGTTTAATAAGATATAATAATTCACGAAAACAAAAATATATGCAAAGAAAGATCATATAACCGTTCAACAATTCAATCTGCGTTTTTTTTTTTGTGGGGGGGGGTCAATAAACTGTCACGTGACTGGTACAGGCCATGATGTTTAGAACTTCTGAGAGATACAACAGAAGAAGAAGAAGAAGAAGAAGAAGAAGAAGAAGAAGAAGAAGAAGAAGAAGAAGAAGAAGAAGAAGAAGAAGAAGAAGAAGAGCTTGTTTAAAACCTATATTACAACTGGTGCTCCGCGATACCCTCTCGTAATTCAGGGTTTCATGATTTCACACTTATTAAACAGGCAGATATTAAAAATAGCCACTTCTAAGGTCGGAGATAAAATGACTTTTTATGCATTGTTTTGCTACTTTTTAAGAAGCACTCGATTATATATGATAGAATTTAATAGTATACTAAGTTATATCTCTATTGATATCTATTGATATTTGTGCAATTATAAGCAAGAAAAATAAAAGTCGCAACAGTTATGTAATCATTTTAAATCATTGTAATAATAACTTAAGATAAAGGAAACGAGGTATGTTTTGTCTGAGTTACACAGAATTCAAAATAGAATCTAGAAAAAATATTGTTGCTGCCTTTGTGTAAGAAGCTAATATCTGCATAAAACCTTTTTACTCTTTCATAGTATACTAAAATATGCACCCACTGTTTGATGCCAAGAAAAATACACGTATATTTTTGTACATTTTGAGGACAAAACCGTAATAATTTTTTGAATCAGGAAGATTATTTTTGTTTAATCTTCAGATTGTGTATAGTGTTAATATTTTTGTATATACTACCTTCACTCTTGTCTGTAGATCAAGAATTTTTATGATCTAAGTTTAAAAAGATAATAATACAGGTTGTTTATTAAACACTGATTTATTCTTACTAAAATCCTGTCTTGGTAATAGTCTCTACGTTTTCACCGTTGTGCAGTCCTGTCTGCTTTAAATGCTTTTATATTCAGTGACGAGATATTAGTCTAGGAGATATAAGTTTCAGCCAATCATTCCAAATTAGCTGATGTCCATGCAGATCCATCGTCTGGGTCAGGTAGTGAAATACAGTGAAATGGATCAAAGGACGAAGTAACAAAGAATTAATTAAGATATGTAGTTTTATGAGCAGCGAAATGAGTCTAGCCCCGTAAATTGAATAAAGAGTCAGTGGGCGCGCACAACAAGCATCTGATGTAAGATGTAGAGTACCTGATAACGTGTAACCATAACAACAGTTCGTACAAATTACTATACGGGATGCGTTTAAAAATATGGAGTCTAAAAACGACTATACCAAGACATCTGAAAAATGAATGAAAAAGTTTTCTTTAAAATAGCACCCTTTTGGATTTGATATACTTATTCCTGCGTGTTTTCCACCAATCAAAGCACATTTGGAACTTCTTTTTCGTATGGTGTGAACTTGCACCATTATATTTCTATTAATCGAAGATCATTGGAAACTTCTTTTTTTTTTTTTTGGTATGGCGTGAAGTTGTGCCATTATATTTATATTAATCGAAGAACATAGGAAACTTCTTTTATTGGTATGGTGTGAAGCTGTACCATTATATTTCTAATAATCGAAGATAATAGGAAACCTCTTTTTTTGGTATAGTGTGAAATTGCACCATTATATTTCTAGTAATCGAAGAACATTGAAAACTTCTTTTTTGGTATGGTATGAAGCTGTACCATTATGTTTCTCTTAATCGAAGAACATTGGAAACTTCTTTTTTGGTATGGTGTGAAGCTGTGTAATTATATTTTTAGTAATCGAAGAACATTGGAAACTTCTTTTTTGGTGGGAAGGGTATTGTCTGAAGTTACATTTCTATTGATAATCTCCACATTCTCAAATCTTACTGTTGAGAAAATTCAGTTTGGGTAAGAAAAAAAGTCGCACCAAGATGGTTCTGGTAATTATAAGGGGTTCTAGACTTTCACAGTTTTGCGTTTTACTTAATACCACTAATCAAAAAATACAAAGAACTAACTCGCCAAGATGACAGTGCCATAGGAATTCTTCTAGTCTCTAAAACCATCATTTTATCGTATAAATAGTTCCGAAGAGCTTACCCACATGTCGCTGAGTCGTAGAATATACTGACTGCATCCTCTGCAGAGAAATACAACCTCCCAAAAAATTGGATGCCCTGGGTGCGAAGCTAAACTGTATCTGATGGTGATGCTCCAGTTCTGGAGCTCCGAGGTGTATGGAGTACCCCTACATTACCATTACCCCTAGATTTTCTCTGACACGGAGTGGTAAAACCTGTCATGTTTCTATATTTGTGTCAAATAGAACTGTTTAGATTATTCGTATTCAATAGATGTGTGTGAAAAAATCTATTAAGAAACAACTAAATACAATAAAATCCATTCCCTAATCTCCGGACTTAGAATAACCCTAGATGGGTTGGCATACCGTTAAAATTATTCAATCAATCAATCATATGTCTTTATTTAAATTCACAAATTTAAAAATGATGCTTCCTGATAATTTTTTTAATAAATCATATAACGTCGTCTAATAATGATAATTACTTGTACATTCATGCTGATGCACTCGAAAAAGATTTTCAAATTTAGTATAAATGGTGTAAGAATTTAGATACACATGGATAAACCTGAGATTTGGGATCATCCAACTGATCTGTAATAGTGATACATTTTATAAGATGAGAATAATGCACATATAGGGTTATTTGCATCCAGTATTTTTTCAAAGATGTGAAAAGTTTCTTGCATGATCTCATATGAGTGTTTATGAGATAGAAAGAGATAGGGAGTCTTGAAAACGTGAGAGGTATATCTAGATAGAATCAATACAACTAATGGTTGAGTCGACTGCCTGAAAGATTAGAATAAGATTTTACACAAGAACATTGGTAAAACATAGAACTAGAAACCTGCAAACAGAATCTGCAACAACACTTTTTTTCCTCGGCTTATCAGTCAGTTCATATCGATTTTCTTTTTATGTATATGTGTATTCTTAAGTTTCGACTCTAAATATCACTTGTTTTTATTACATAGGCAGCAATTACCAAAGATTTCAATGTCTAGTTTTTAAAATATATGTAAATTGTTATATCTGTCAGAGAATTGCATCCTTGAATATTAGCAGTTGACACGAATAGAAAACCAACTTTGAAAGTTTTCAAATATCAGAAAGCTATTTTTTATCTTCATGCGATACGACTCATGGGTTTCAAGTGCCTTTTATGGGATTTGGTTTGGAACAGCCAATGCTTCCGATAGAAAATGATAAGCGAAACTCAGAGACAATTTTTGATTTTTTTATCCACTTTTATCTTCATACGATACGACTCATAGGTTTCAAGTGCGATTTATGGGATTTGGTTTGGAACAGGCACTGCTTCCAATAGATGATAAGTGAAAGTCTGAGACAATTTTTGATGTTTTTTCAACTTTTTGACAAAGAATTTTAAGCAACACCTCCTTTACATATTACTGTAATCTACCAAATTTCTGAAGATTTAATTTGCCTTGTAAAAGATAAAATACAACACAATAAGAATCATCAACTTTACCCTATACAAGTTTTTTACTCCATTTTCACTGACAGCATTCTCCTTCCATCTCCAGGACTTTTCTAGGTATCCTAGTGATTTTAACAGTGCTGTGGTCTGTATGGTATCGATTCTTAATCTTATTTTCAATTACACCAGTCTCTTTTCCTTGGGGATTGTTTGTGCCAGTTAAAATTGGTATCACTGCAGCATTCATATTCCTTAGATTTTTAAGCTCTCCGGGAAGATCAAATCATGCTTTTATCTTTTCGTTTTCTTTCATATTCACTCTATCGGTCGGAATAGCAAAATCTTTTCTTTATTTTTCTTTTTTATTTGCTGATTTATTTTGTGAACACTAAGTCTGGTCTTCTGGTTGGGACAGAGTGATCTGTTCTTATATCAAAGTCCCAGATAATTTTCTTGGTCTCATTTTCTCGGACAGATTCTGGTTTATGCATGCACCATTTGTTTACATAGTCAAATTTTAATGTCTGGCACAATTCCCAGAGGATTTCCGTCCATTTAGTCGTGACTTGTCTTGTATATCGTTTGTGCAAGTTTGCTGCATTCGCTTATTATGTGATTTACTGTTTCATCTCTATCTCCACATAATTTACAACTGCTATATTGATGGGTATTATCAATTTTTGCATCGTTGTAATTTGTCCTTATGGAAATATTTTGTCCTGCTATTAAAAAAGCGATTCAGTTTCTTTCTTGAGGTTTTCCTTCTTAACCATAGCCAGTACATCTCTTGTACAATCTTCCAAATTTGTCCCTTGAATTATCCATATAGTGTTTTTTCTCCCAGTTTTCGTTTTCTAGATTTTGTTTTACTGTTTGCCGTTACTTTTGGTTTCTTAAAATCCTTCTCTAGGTTCTTACTCTTGACCTAGGGTGAAGGAAAGTAGTGATTATATGTATTCTATATATTATATTTTTACTCCCTCTTTTTGGTGATATTTTTCAGCCATCTTTATAGTATTCTCCTAAGTTCCGCAAAGTAAAATTTTTTGTATTCTATTCAGACTGGGACTGCCAGGAATTTTATTAATGTATTGATCTGTGCCTTTCTTGATCCTACCCAGGAGCGGGGGCCTCTACTTCTAGTACAGAAGTAGTTTTAAGTTTCCAGATCTTGGTATTTACTTTACAATATTCTTTTATGGATATATTATTACTTTGACATATCAATCAGAAGTCATGTTTTGCTTTTATTGCCCTTGGACACTATATCTGGTCTATTGCTCTATCAGTTTGTACATCAAAATCCTTTGGCTTTTGTTATCGTGTCTGGATGAGGCTTATAGCATTTTTCACAATTTAATATTCCATAGTATTTTCTTTAATCGTCCTTAACCACTCAATCTGGTCTATTGCCCTTTATTTTTCAATTACTTTGGATTACAAAATCTCAGAGAGAATAGTAGATCCTTTTGCCTCTGTTATTAATTCTGGTTGGTGTTTATACCATATTATCTTATTATTAACCCTTTTTAAAGTTTTTCTTTTTACACCAGCGTTAGCCGATGGTTTCTCACTGGAGTTTTAGTGAGAGCAAGTGTCCTCAAGTCTTCAGAACTCTCCACAGTATTTGGGACGATATCAATTTAATTTGGGTGGTCTCCACTTCTCCTTTTATTTCCAAGTCCTCCAGTCCCTGTATTTTTTTGGTGTCTGCACCAAGAACACCAATCACAAATAGTATCACCGCCACTTTCATCTTCCACGGTTTTTTCAATTCCTTAGCTAGGTCGAGGTACTTATCTTTCTTTTCACATTCTTTCAGTTTTACTCTGCTGTCAGCCGGGACAGCAAAGTCCACTATCCGGCTAGTTCTATTTTCTCTACTGATTTTAACAAGGTCTGGTCATCTGGACGAGATTAAGGGATCCGTCAGTATCTCAAAATCCCTGAGGGGTTTGTGCGTCTTATTCTCCCGGAGAGATTCTGGGTTGTGCAAATACCATTTGTTCGTTGGGTCAAATTTAAATTTCTTGCACAGTTCTCAGTCGATTACCTTTCCCACCCAGTCGTGTCTAGTCTTATACTCTTTATGTGATTTATCATTTCGTCTCAATTACCACATAACCTACATCTGCTGTTTTGTTGAATCTTATCAATTCTTGCTTTGATATGATTGGTCCTTATGGTGTTGTTTTGTGCTGCTATTAGAAGTGATTCAATTTCTCTCTTGAGGTTTCCATTTTTTAGCCACATCCACGTTTTCACGGTTGAGATGTTGCTTGTTAGTCATGTAAAACACCCATACAGTTATTTTTCTTCCCATTTTTGTTTTCTGGTTATTTCCGTTTTGTTGATATTCCTGTTGTCAGTATAGTTTCTGGTGGCTGTAATCAGTTTTCCTCCGCGCCTTTCTGGGTAGTCTTTGAATAATTTTATCGATGCGTCAACGCTATCTTCAATGCTGGTAAGTTCTCTCCTCCTTCTTTTCTTGACACATATGGCAACATAATCTCTTGGATAAAAGGCCTAATGCATGGTCATTCGTTTTCTTGTTCCGTGATCCATTTGTCTCAGTTCTTCTCTTTTCCACTTCAAGAACGGTTTCGAGTATCTTACCAGGGGGGAGAGCGGTGCATCCCAGGTATTTAACCTTTTTATAAGGTTCCTTCTAAGTAGTTTGATTTCTAGTCCTTGAGTGGTTTTTTTGTTCTCGTTAGGTACTCTTTTTTAATTTTTTTTTTTTCCTTTCCACTTGTTTGATGGTGTCCACTTCAAATATTCCCGAGTATTTATAAATTTTCTTTTCTCAGAGTGTTCTGATTTTTTCTTGATTTGGTAGTTCCGTTCATTCCGTCATTTATCGTTTTCCGCTTTTCATTTCTAGCCGGTCGATTTTTTTTCCTATGCCAAATTCTCCCCCTATGTCCTGACTATATATTCTCACAACCTGTTTTAAGGTTTCCATTTTTTTTTATCGTTTTAGGGAAACAGTTTTATGTCAGTATCCATTAGGTGATTGATCTATTCTTCCGATTTACTCATTTTGTATCCGCCTGTGCATATCTTGAGACTGTGATTGGGTGGTATCAATGCTATTACAAAATTAGTAATGGTGATAGCGCATCTCCTTGGAATATACTTCTCTGGATCTTTATCCCAGCTAAGCTTTTTCCTCCTGCTATCGATTCCACTCTTCAGGTTTCCATGGTTTTCTCGTAAAACTTTATGACTTCGTCGGGTATTTTGTATATTTTGAGACAGTGTAATATCCATCTTTTAGGGTTCATATCGTAAGATTTTTCCGTCAATCAACACGATAGCAAAATTTTTCGTTGGGTTTTACTCTCGTTAAGGATGTATTGATCAGTATATAATTGCTCTCCTGTCCCTCTGATCCTCTTGTGGCTTCCTTTCTCTTCCTCGTAGAAGAGTCTACATCTGATCGATAAGTAGTAAATCTCCTCCCTAATTTGTGCTGTTAGTATTTCCATATCTTTGGTAGGCACGTTATGGGTCTGCAGTTGTTTGGGGCGGTTCCTTTGGGAGGTTCTTTCTGGATCAGGGTGGTCTTTCCTCAGGTTACCCATTCGGGTATCTCATTTTCTGAGGACATTTATACATTTCGGTAGCCTTTAAATCAATATCCGTGTATGTTATCTCGGCCAAGTGTAGTTTTATGAGCATCGTGGTGTATTTTCACCTTAGGACATTTTTCGAGTATTGGCAACTCCTTTTTCCATGTTGTTTATCTATTCAGTTTTTGTAACGATCTTTCCGTTCCCATATCTTGCCATCAAATCTTGTTGCCTCCTTCCCATCCGGTTGCTGGTATGTCTTCGCTCATTCTTCCCTTGCTTGTTGGTAGAATTTTCTTTTGCTGTCTTTGAATTTTATGTTTTGTCCGTATTGTTTGGTCCTGTCTCAGTATCTTTTTTGTCTTCCTTCTTTTTGATTTGTCTCTTCCAGTTGTATTTTTCGTTTTAATTGTTGAGCTTTTTCTTCTTCCGAATCTATTTCCATGTTCCGTCTCAGCATTTTTGCTTCTGGTTGTAGCTTGTTTTTTTTTATCTGTGATTCTAACCTGATTTCCCATCCGTGTTTTGACTTTTTGTTTGTAATATTTTGGGGTATCCTGATATTTCCACAAACTAATTTCGCTCCTGCATAGATTAGATTGTTTAATTCTGCAATGTTGTTCGTCAGAACATTTGTTAATAAGTCGTTTATTTTTCCGGTTTCTGATGACTGTCCCCCAATCTTGGTTCAAGAGGGAAGGTAATGTGATTTTCTTTTTCAGACATGATACTTTTCATGATCTCTACATTCGTATTTTTTCTTCTTGAGTTAGTATTTGTGTCACTTGAAGTGTTTCGGTCAATATTATTAGCGTTTGGTTATGGTTAGGGGTTTTCTAGTTTGTTTGTTTTTTCTGTATTTAGTGTTTCCGTTACTTTATTAGAAGGTCTATTGACACGGTTCCCTATATATTTGTTTGTGGATTTCTAATATTTCAACGTCAGTAAACCAACCTTTCTTTGATATTGTTCAAACCTGTTCAGCGAGCCTTTGGTTTGTCTTAAATCTAGCGAATTCTGTCCAAATTTCTCTCATTCTTTTTGTTGTATCGTGGTAAGAAAGAGATACACAGTGAAATAAAGAGTTAATTATTTATTAACTGAAGTAGTGCAGAACCCCCGTGCTTAAGAAACACGACGTCTTTTATACCTCCGCGATACTGGAATCACGTGGTACGAGCCATTATACAACACTTTTTCTATGCCCTCTTTTTGTAGGGTTACTCCTAAATTAACATCACTATAGCTTGTTTTTTTTTTTTTCTTCCCTTATCTATTTTCTGTGCTGTGGTCTCTGATTTGAGTTATTCATTTGTTATTCATTTGTGCATCTGAAAGAAAAATAGCTTGTGTACAGGAAAGAAGAACAGCCAATATTCACAGGATACCGATCAGGTCTTCCGTGTTGGCTATCAAGGGGTGACCTACCAATCATGACATTCAAACCTGCTGTCTGGGTCCCACGTTGAAATATGTTTCGATCAGTCATTGTTCATGCGTAGTATATTGTTGCTATACCAGATCACGTGGCTGTTTATCATATTTACCAACCCCTCCGCTCGGTCAGGATATGACACAAGGTCAATTTTTAAGCGGAGTTTAACAGGTTTGAATTCAGAGTTTTCCTTCTCCTAGACTAGTTGCCTCACCAATGCTGAAGAGCCTAGTCTGCCCTACTATTTACCCATAGCTGGAGGGATAATAATTGGATACATACCTTTCCCAAGGGTATTAGTGCTATGTGAAATGCAATCAGTCTCGTCCAGGATTTGAACTCATGTCGCCGTCTCCGTTTCCTACGATGATAACTATTACACCACAGGCACCTCCTTCTTTCTTTTTTTTTTACCAACCCTTCCGCTCGGGCAGATATGACACAAGGTCAGTTTTTTTAAGCGGGGTTTAACAGGTTTGGATTCAGAGTATTCCTTCTCCTAGACTAGTTGCCTCACCAAGGCTGTTTATTATCAGCGCGCTTGACACAAATGTGACAATGAGACGTTATGGTAAGAGTGCTTTTCAGCGGTTCACAAAAGAAAAAAGAAATTACAAATTGGTTAAGATTTGTCTTAATTAAAGACCACAGTGAAGCTATTTTTACAATCAAGCTCTGACAATTAGTCAAATTTATTATTATTATTATTATTATTATTATTTTTATTATTATTATTATTATTATTATTATTCTACTTGTGAGTTTTTCACATCAGTGTTGGCTGATGTTATTTCACAGGGGTGTGATAGCAAGTCTCCTTAGGTCTTCAGAACTCTACCGAGTATTCTTGCCGATCTCATCAATGGTGTAGTCTGGAGGGTCTCGACTCTTCCTCTGATTTCCAATTCTTCCATTCCCTTTTCCAAGCCTTTGGCTACCGTTCTAAGTCCGCCAATTATAATTGCTATTATCGTTACCCTCATGTTCCACAGTCTTTTTAGTTCTCCGGCAAGGTACAAGAATTTGTCTATCGTTTTGCTTTTTTTTTTATTGGTGGTCCGCTGGGATGGCAAAATCCATTAAGCGGCAAGTTCTCTTATTTCTTATTTTTTTAATTTTTTTGTTAATCATCACTTTGTCTGGTCTCTTGGCCGGTATAAGATTATCTACTTGTATCTCAAAATCACACATTTTCTAGAACGGAATCTGGTTTGTCTCATTTTCTAGAACGGAATCTGGTTTGTCTCATTTTCTAGAACGGAATCTGGTTTGTGCCTATATCATTTGTTCATATGATCGAATTTCAATTTCTTGCACAATTCTCAGTGGATCACCTTTCTTACCTATTCATGTCGTCTTATTCTCCCTTTGTGCTAGTTTGATACATTCGTTTATTATGTAATTAATCTTTTCGTCTCTATCACCACATTACCAACACTTGCTATTTTATCGCGTATTATTTATTTTCACTGCTATTAACCTTGATCCATCTCTATCTTAAGTTTTCTCTTCCGTAGCCATATCCAGGTCTTCTTGAGTAAGATTTCTCTAGTTTGCCGTCTAAAATACCGTTACAGTCATTTTTTTCCCATTTCTGTTTCATGGTTATTACTGTTCTATTTGTCCTTATGTTGTCAGTGTTAATATTGGCCGCTGTAAATGGTCCTTCTCTGCCCTTTGTAAAGTAGTCTTCGAGTCCACATATTGATGCATCCACACAATCTTCAAAGTTGGCGAGTCCTCTTCCTCATTCTTTCTTAGATAGATAAAATCTATGTCATCTTTCGGATATAAGGCTTTATGCATCGTCATCAACTTTCTTGTCTTCTTGTCCATTTGTCTGAGTTCTTTCTTCATCGATTTTAAGATTGGTTCCGAATATCTTACAAGGTAGACTGCCTAGGTGTAAGTTCCTTTCATGAGATTTCTTCTGCTGAGTTTGGTTTTGAGATGTTTTCTTATTCGTCTGAGACACTCTTTTCTTTCATCTCCGCTTGTTTGATGGTGTTTGCATCCAATATCCCAAGTACTTGTAATTTCCTTTTCTCCAAGAGTATTGATTCTTTCTTGATTTGGCAGGTCTATTTCTTCCCTTATTTATCTGTTTCCACTGTTAATTATGTGTATGATACATTCTTCTACACTAAATTCTATTCATATATCCTGGCTCTATAATCTGATTTTTTGTATTAGAATCTTCATTTCTTTTCCATTTTTTGCAAACAGCTTAATGTCACCCATGTATATAAGGCGATTAATCTTTTCTTGTGATTTTGTAAATTTGTAGCCCCCACCACCGTGCACTTTCTAAGTTTGTAATTGAGTGGCATCCTTGATATTACAAATTATTATAGCGGCACTGCATCTCCCTAGAAGATGCAACTTTGGATTTTCATCTCCGCTAAAGTTTTTCATAGCTTCCTTGATGAATTTGATGACTTTGTCAAATATTTGTACATTTTCGAACAATCTACTATTCAGGTCGGCAAAACCGCATGATAGGTCGTTTTATAATCAATCAACGCCATGGCTATATTTATCTGCCTCGGTTTTCCTCTTATTAAGGATGTAAAGTAAATTACCTGTTCCTTTTTTCCCCACTTGTATCCTTTCTGGTCCTCGGAAAACAGTCCGTAGCATACTTTTAGATGGTAGATCTGGTCTCTAATCTGTTCTCTTAGGATTTTCCACATCATAGGTAGACATGTTATCGGTCAGTAGTTGTTGTGAATAATTCCTTTTTGGAAGTCCTTCTGGATCAGGGTAGTCTTCTCGTTTAGTCGTCCATTCCCGTATACTTGATTCCTCAAGGCATCAACTCGGTTACAAAACCAGTCTTTCGTCGATGGAAGAGAATTTTTTTAAATTAGAATCTATATACGCCATCATAGCCTGGAGTTTTCCGATCCGGCACTATTTTAGCGTTGCTCTAAGTTATTCCAGGTGTATGTCTGCCTCAGATACTTCTTCAAGTCCATGTAATTCTTTTTTCCAGATATTTATCCAATCTGTCTTTCTATTATGTTCTTTCTATTCCTATATTTTACTCCAAAACAGTTTTGCTTTCTTCGCGTCAGGTGGTTGGTCTCTCCTCGTGCATTATCCACCTATTTGTTAGCAGAATTTTCTTTCGTTATTTTGGAATGTACTATTTTGTTTGCATTGCTTGACCCTGTCTCAGTATCATTTAAGTATCGTTTCTTTCGGAAATATCTTTGAATTGATCTCTTCAGGTAGCATTTTCAGACTTGTCTGCTGTTTTGTTTTGGTCTTTTATCCCAAAATATCCTCGTATATTTTCCCTTCCTTTGCACTTACGCTTGCTGTCGAAATTTCTTCACCAGTCTAATCCAGATTTTCTATTTCTGTCCAGGTTTATTAAGGGAACACCGATTTTATCACGGACTAATTTCGCCCATGCATAAAATAAATCGTTTAGTTCAGTTATGTTGCCCTTTGGGATATTTGGTAATAATTTGTTTATATTTTCGGTTTTTATCTTAACTTTTTTCCAGCCTTGATTCCTAAAGGATGGTAATCAAGTCCTCTTTTTTGTCATAATTTTCTTTATTAATCCTACATTTATTTTGTCTTTTAATGTTCTCATTTGTTTTGTGGTGCTGGAATTTTTAGTGTTTCGGATTTCAGAATTTTGCGTTTCAATTCGGTTAGATTTTTCAGTATTTAATGTTTTGATTCGGGTAGAGGAATCTTGATTATATTCTTCCCTCATATTTTTTGTATGTCTAATTCAGAAAACCAAATTTTCTTCCATATGATTCTAACTTGGTCGGCGAGTATTTAGTGGATTCTGCCCAAATTTCTATCATTCTTTTTCTCAACCAACTCTGTACGATTGCTATTGAAATAACAGGGATGTACATGTTTGTTGTTTTACCCAGTCAATTTTTTTTCCGTTGGCGTCTACGAGTTGAGTAGTTGTTTTGGTCGTTGCCTGTGCACCTGAAAGCAGAACAATCGATATTCCCTGTATGCTGATCGAATCCCCTATGTTGGCTATCAAGGGAACACCTTCCGATCATGATATCCAGACCTATTGTCTGGATCCCTCGTCAAATTAGGTCTGGATTTGTCATTTTTTTATTGGTTGTATATTGTGGCTACACCAGAACCAAGAGTTGATTATTACTTGTGTTCCTGTCATAGATGTGACTTGGTACTCTTACAAGAAAGATGACATTTTAGTAGTAGTAGTAGTAGTTATTGTTGTTGTTGTTGTCATTGTTTTGACAGCTGTAGAAGCTATTTCAGTGTTTGTTTGTTTGTTTGTTTGTTTGTTTGTTCGGGTTTTATGGCATATCAACATTTGTATGTTATTTAATGCCAAATTCATTTTTATACAAATAAAAAGTTCTATGTCAATCAAATCAAGTTAGCACAAGTACGCAGTTTAACTGTCAAAAACATTTCTATTTCAAACTATTCAATTTATTCAAACAGTTCTAATTCAAACAATTTAGTTTAGGATTAGTATAGTTTTTGCTTATACATAGTTAAATGTCAAAATATTTATTTTTCAAACAATCCAGTTTAGCGTAGAGTTTCATTATCAAAAACAGTTTCATTTCAAACAATTCCGTTTAGCTTAAGTTCACGGTTTAGTTCTATTTGACATATAAATAGGACCCTATCAGGTGCTACCACTCCAGGCCAGAGTGAACCTAGGAGTGGTCGCAATGAAGGAGTACTCCGCATTCCCCAAAGCTCCAGCATTACAGGAACCTCACTATCAGACTGTTTAGTGTCATAACCAGAACACTGGTTTGGGATAGGTATCCCCCTACCTCCCCCTCCCTCCCATCATAAAAATGTTTACATGTCACCCACTTACATTTTAAAATTTCCTTTTATAAGAATATTTACATGTCAACCAGTTAAATTTGAGAAAATCCCATTGCAAAAAATGTTTACATGTCACGAAGTTTAATTCTAAAATATCCCATTATATAAATCGTTTAAATTTTTCAAAGTAAAAAATGTTGCATATTGACCTCCGACCCGGCCGAGCTGTCGGATGAGAAATGCACCAGTGAAAATAACAGGTGCATCCGGTCGAAGATATCAGGGGATGGCCTTGACTGTCGACGGGTTGAATTGAGTGTGAATTGTGACGCTCGCAGGAAGTAGGTGGACGTCAAATTATTATATAACCCCGGCAGCAGGAAGTTCAGAACAATTGGGGAGAAGATGCTGGGATGAGAACCATGTCCCAGCAGAGGCTGGGCCCCCAGGCCCCCGGTTGAGCAGCCCAGGAGAACGGGAAAGAAAGGCTGTGATAGCCAGAAGAGTTGGGGAGTCAATATGTTGCAGTTTTGTTCAGTCTCCAACTCCCTCTCATACACACCCTTTCAATAAAGTGAGAGGTATATTTTACTAAAGAACTGTGTCCGCTCGTCTTTATTGTGTTGAATATGTTCTGCATGCATCTGCATATGAGTATGTTACAAAAATTTATTTTTGTAAAATTGTATAAAAACGCTCATGTCGGTTGGAAAAGAGGAGGTGAAGAGCTAAATTTGAAGGCATTTCAGTGAGATGATTCTTTATTACTGATAGTGAACTGAAATTTATTAGTCGATATTAGCTCATATTTATTAGTTGATATTAAAAACATAGTGAACTTATATGGTTTTTTTTTTTTTCAGTCAGAAGTTATTTATGAGAAATTACGGGATACATTTCTATACAGTTTTATCTGATCCTAAAAATACCTAGAATCTTAGTGCAAAATTATTATGTGAAAAATATTGATGTCAGTTTTACACAATGAATTTCAATATTTTATAAGACCATTTTAGCCAGCATAGGAGAGTACTTCAGCTAGTCATTGAATAATTATTGAAGCACTCAAAACAGTTCTAAAATTCCTTATAGGGAAACTAAATCAAATGGGAATATAAAGAAAACTGAATCAATGCATACTAAAAACTGACAATGATATTTAGAAAAATGCTACAGTTCTGTGGCAATTCCTTGCTGCTTAGCCTTTACTATAATTATCAACAGAATAATTATGAAAAAAAAGAAGAAATATTTATCCATGGACAGATTTAGCTATATTCCATGGTAACCTGACGTCGGTGGCATCTTGAATGAATGCCTATCGCATCCTTATAGAGATGGGTTATACAGAATTATCTGTAAAATGAAATAAGCAGACAGATTTCTCCACGGAAGAAATAATGAAATAATTGAATCAATAAAAGTGCGGCTCTTTCCAGTATCAACCTCAAAGAAAACAGTTATTTCGATTTTCTATAAAATCCGTGATGCTTAGATTTGAATGAGTCTTTTATCGTTATTGCAATTTTATTTATATACCTACGTTTATTTATGCATACATTTATTTACAAATTATTTTATATGGTTCAAAGTTATATTTAGAATGTATCATATAAGATAGTTCGATATGTAGTATATTAAGTGACTTATGATATCCATTTATGGAGATGTACGGTGAAAAGAGAAGAGTCTACCCTCACACCAGGAATTGAATAAAGGGTTAAGTGCAAAATACAACAGACACCTGAAGAGGGCTGTTGAGTAAAATAAGCCGAAACGCTGTTACTATGGCACCGATGATCTTGACGACTTAATGGATTTGACATATATTGTCATTTTACACTTTCATTTGCATTTATAGTTGGCCGCCGTAGTCGAGGGTGAACCGAAGGCTCCCTTTTTGATAGCTACTACACCAAGGTGTAGGGGAAGGTGCTACTCCTTTCCTTGGATTGCTCCACTTTACCCTTGACCCCTACCTTATACTGCTGAGTGTCAAGCAAGGCGGTATGAGTCTTTGGTATGTATGACTCGACCTGGGACCTAGGATTGAACCCAGGTCTCCCGGGCCATTGACGAACACTCTAACCACTATGCCAATGTTCGGATTTGCATTTATACTTTTGAATAATTTTGCATCAGTGTTTATATTTCCTCAAACACCCACTGGAAATAAAACTGCAACATCTTGGGAAACGATGCAGATATTTATCTGCGCCTAAGGACTGAGAAGTATTCATACACCCCTTATATTGGAACCTATACACGTATTGATCGTTTAATGTAATCATTTACTGTGATTCAGATATATTATCCGAATATTTTATTAAGTAAATTGAAACAGTTATTCAAAGTTGCAAATATATGTATGTATATTGGCATAGTGGATAGAGTGTTCGCCAATGGTTCAGCTCATTGGCATAGCGAGTAGAGTGTTCGCCAATAGCTCGGGAGACCGGGGTTCCATCCCAGGTCGCGTCATACCAAAGACTTTAAAATGGTACTTGATATATCCTTGCTTAACACTCAGGAATATAAGGTACGTATCAAGGGTAAAGTGGAGCACTCTAGGGAAAGGAGTAACGCCCTCCCCTACGCCTAGGTGTAGTAGCTATTGAAAAGGGTGCCTTCTGGTCGCGATCGACTACAGTCGCCAACTTATATATATATATGTATATATATACGAAGAGATGTCGAAAGATTTTCGGCTTAAACAATTTAAGGAAATTACTGAAATGCATGAAACTTATATTGTATTCCAAATATATACTTCCAATTCAACGCATTTGGTACATTATTTGTGAAGGTTCTTTAATGCTTCCGAAACCCCGTCAAAAATATATATTTAATAAGTACCCCCATTGTGTTCATGACTGAGTGGAGAAATTTTCAGCTCGACTATATATATATATATATATAAGTGTGTGTGTGTGTGTGTGTGTGTGTGTGTGTGTGTGTGTGTGTGTGTGTGTTTCTAGTATAGGAATATTTAACAATAATCTGAATGTGGCTTCGCAAGTAATCAATGACTTTGGTTTCCCTTAATCATTTTAATATACAAGAAAAAAAATGAATATTTTTAAAAATGCGTTAAAATATTTTTGAAGACTATCCGTGTATATATATATATATATATATATATATATATATATATATATATATATCCGTGCTGATAGCGTGACGTGATGATGATGATATATATATATATATATGTAGCCGAATAAATGATACGAAGTTTTCCCATTTTTTTCTAGTAATTTTTCTTTTTATCCTGAAAAGAAAAAAATTATGACGATGTTAAAATTCAATGTGACATTGTGATAATACAATAATTCATAAAGTGTTTTGTGTTGAGTACGCTTTATTTTAGCATGGAAAATATTTTTCTTTGTTTTGCAGAAAACCGACTTGTTTGGTCAGACTACCTGATTGTTATTTACATTATGTCGCAATTATTATTATTGCCTATTTTTATGTTTGTCTGCCTTCTAAAACTGATCCCTGTTCCCAAATTTTCTTCCAGCTAGTTTGAACTTAATATACGATCATATTACCTTTGTGAGATTACGATATGGCAACTTACCAGACCCAAAAATATTGGACAAAGACTGCTGCTCGAACTGATTTGTTTGTTTTTGCCGGGTATCTTAGAACATTATTTTATTGGAAAATGGCCTTTTATTTCTTCTATGCAACTTGTCCAGTCTTGGAAGCAACATTTTTTGCGATATAAGTTGATCTCTTAATAATGGATTTCGCACCTCGGATTTTGTCTTGATGCGGAAAACAGATATTGCACCTTCAGATTATAATTCTTTTCAGATATTCACGCTTACAAAAAATGTCAGTTACCTTATAAAAAGCATATAATAAAGTCCTTTTGCTGATAAGACACCCATTTCTGGATGTATGGAATCATGAAATCACCTGTAAAATGACAACGATATGGCGATAAATATGTTTTCCGATAAAATCAATGTTAAAAACAAAAATGTCTTTTACGTATGTGGTAAACCGAACGAACTTTGGGGCACTTGATGTCATATTTTTCTCGTCGAAGATAAATATTATTTTCAAACCAAATACACTAACATATTTCTTTGATAAGCAATTTTGCTGTTGAAAAGTATTTGTCATCTAAAAGATTGGCCTAATGAGTTGAGTGTTCGCCAATGGTCCGGGAGACCGGGGTTCAATCCCAAGTCGATTCATACCAAAGACTCAAAAATGGTACTTGATGCCGCCTTACTTAACACTTAGTATTATAAGGTGACGATCAAGCATAAAGTGGAGCAATCCTGGCAATGGAGTAGCGGCCTTCCCTACACCTCAGTGAAGTAGGTAAAGGGGAGCTTTCGGGTCACCCTCGACTAAATTCGCTAACTTACATATATTTGGAAGGAAAAAGATTTTAAACATTTCTGAAAGATTTATAATTAATTGATTTTGTTTCCTTCCCAAATTTCTGAACTAAGTCATCGAAAGTGTTCATTGACATAAAGAATATACCAAATCAGACAAAAGCTTGGAAATCTCTTACTAAAACTATCAAAATAAGATTTGCTTTTATTTTTAAAGACTACATTCTTCTATTGTACAACTAAATGGGAATTAATGATAATGCTGCGTGCTGTTTTGAACAAATCCTGAAAGTAGCAGCGTCCAAAAGACAAACTCATCAGCAACATTCTCCTATGAACTCTTACACGAGGATACAGCAGTGTTGGACGTCTGGCAAAATTTTGCATTCGTCAGCCGTGTGGACATAAAATATCGTCTAGAGGTCACGAAATTCGATAGCTGATAGGGACGGTTAGTAAGAGAGACACCAGCGATTTTGTGCTATCAATACTCAGACGATAATAATGATAATTAGGTTTTACAAGGAATCTATATATATATTTTTTTTTCATCTTTATCATTATCGTCACTCTATAAGACATTGAAGCTGAAAGGCTTTTGAACCGATCATCGTTGACTTCTTACTTCTAAATTCTTTTTATTACTTCTTTTAGATAATCTGTGTTGGTAATTTCCATTGGTGTAGTCTTTCCTTTCAATATATTCCACGGATTCTATTTCGGTCCAGTGAGTTACGCGACCATTCAAAGAGCTTGATATTTTGATCCTGGATCCATGTTTAAACATGTAACATTATGGCAGAGATCACTGTTCTGCATTAAAAATTATGCTGTTTTTTATCTGCATGAATGGTAATAGATATGACAAAGAAAACCAATAACCTCTCTAAATTCATAGTCACTTCTCCACCAGCACGTTTCTCGATTGCAAAATCTCCTCCGCTTACATATTTTGGAAACATCAGATTTTGACATCTTTATTTGCTTATATAATTTGTTTTGACTTTACCTGCCCGCTACAGTTTAATAATGGCTTCTTGTTGAGAATAAGAGCTGCTAAGAATTTTCCTTTATGAATTATCAACAGATGTTACTTAACATGATTATTTTACATTGAGAAATTAAAATCTGTTTATCTCCTAAATTCATGAACGGCAGTGAAACTCACCAATGAAGATTTTTTTTTAAATGGAACTAAAGAAATATTTCAAAAATTATTTGAGGTATATAATAATAATAAAACTATGAAGACAAGTTATTGTGATAGTAAACTATTCCTAAATGCTGATTGATTCTGTCAGTTATGCAAAACTTCTCTATTGTCTTTATTGGGAATCCTTTTTGAGATGAGGCTTCTTAATCTGAGTATTAATTTTATTGCGGACTTTTGTCCCCATCTTGGTAGTTTTTTGTTGCTTTTCTCACTGCGTTTCGGCCAAATTTCACCTCTGGCCGTCTTCAGGTGATTAACCGCGACTTCAGATAGGAATGCTGAGTCTTGTAACCGTATCCCCAGTAATTACTGCCTTCTATCCGAAGTCGCAGTTAATCACCTGAAGACGACCAGAGGTGAAATTTGGCCGAAACGAAGTGAGAAAAACAACAACAAAAAATACCAAGATGAGGACAAAAGTCCGCAATAAAATTAATACTCAAATCTTCTCTATATATGAATCTTGAAAATTTCTAGAA
Source organism: Sepioteuthis lessoniana (assembly GCA_963585895.1). NCBI lineage: Eukaryota > Metazoa > Mollusca > Cephalopoda > Myopsida > Loliginidae > Sepioteuthis > Sepioteuthis lessoniana. Next base: position 8,246,362 of record OY757904.1, on the reverse strand, counting down.
TTTTGAAAAGACATGCTAGTATTGGCTTTAAAGAATTTTTTTAATGAATATTTCGGCATTGCAATATTTTACACTTTGCGATTGCAAATAGTAATTGTTTTTGGAAAAGATAAACCTACATAGCATAAACGTTTTACTTACTAATTATATTAAGAAATTAATATTGCCCGGCGGGTTTTTGTAGGGAAATTATTTTTGATTTAAATGAATAAAACTGAAGAGATTTATCGACTTAAACGTTTTCTTTTTAGTTTTGTTTTCTCTTCAGATTCGTAAACAAAAATAAACATTCATGCTTTTTAATCATTGTACATCTCCAGCTTTAAAACATTCCTATAAACCAAATCAGTAGTACTTAATAAAATTCCAATATTTGTTTTTATAAGATAAATAATACTTTTTTAATTTTGTTAGTGGACTTTAAGTGTATATAATAAGTTACGTTTTTCAGCGACAAGTTTTCTTGTGCCTGATTTTGAAACATTTATCAAGAAGCTGAACAAAATTTTCTCAGAGCTTTTGATCCCTGGTTTTATAAATAAGTGATATAAATATCTGATATGAGAGAAAACTATTATTTCCCTTTCTGTCAGCTTCAAAATGGAATTAAACGTGTGAAAGTAGATAAAACAAGATTAAAACTATATTTGTAATGAAAATATACCATTTTGAGAAGACAGCGTTGTTAAAATACGCTCAGACTTATCCTTGAACCTAAATAGCCTAAATCCGATTAAATGCTGACAGGAACACAGCACTAAAACATTTCCCAATTATACCGGTTCGAGGGAAATTTGAGGGTCTTTTTCTTTTCTTTTTTTCCTTATTTCTGATATGATGTTTCTTTTTAAGGAGTTACAAGGATTTAATTGCGTAAGTTAAGTACATTAAGACGGTGATAATACATTACAATATAGTTTATTGTCTAAAGATGTTTAAAATATTTTTCATCCATTCCCTTAAGTTATGTATGGTTAATTTCAAAACTGTAACTAATACAAATAGATATTTTTTCAAGATTTAAAACGGGTGAAAATATCTTTCAAAATTAATTCTAGTGCTCGTAAAATCCACAATGTGTCGTGAATCTGAAAGTATATTGTCCTTAATTGGAATCATTTTTGAGATGAGGCTTTTTTTTAATCTGAGAATTAATTTTTATTTATTTATTGCGGACTTTTCCCCCTCATCTTGGTAGTTTTTTTTGTGTTGTTTCTTCTTTCACTACGTTTCGGCCAAATTCCCTCTGGCCTTCTTCAGGTGATTTTACCGCGACCTCGGATAGGAATGCTGAGTCTTGTAACCGTATCCCCAGTAATTACTGCATTCCATAGTTGTTGTCTATCGCACCACGTTTTTTGTGACCAAGTATACCTCTGGCCGACTTGCGTAGGATTTGAAATCGCTATCTTCTGACAATGCTCATCTGGAACCGAAGAGACTCACCGCCTCTATCCGCTGCACCACGGGCCCCGAAGGGCGATCAAGGATGGATTTTTTGGTCTCATAAATCATTATCTGGTCTTCCAGAATCGGGTCCGTACCGAATTTTTGTATATTGTCCTTAATTGGAATAATTTTTGAGATGAGGCTTTTTGAGATACAGTTACAAGACTCAGCATTCCTATCCGAGGTCGCGGTAAAATCACCTGAAGAAGGCCAGAGGGAATTTGGCCGAAACGTAGTGAAAGAAGAAACAACACAAAAAAAAACTACCAAGATGAGGGGGAAAAGTCCGCAATAAATAAATAAAAATTAATTCTCAGATTAAAAAAAAGAATCTGAAAGTGTTTTAATGTTGTTAATTTCCATCAAAGAGATTATCCTAAGCTTACAAAAAAGTTATTTTTTCATTTTTAAAAACTTTTCATCTTAATATGAACTGTTCTAAGATTTTTTTTAAAGTGAGGGATTTAATATATTTTAAATGGGTTGGATTATTTTTATTCAGATATCAATGATCAATAATATAAGTAGATCCTTTCATTAATCTTTACTTAAACAATTCTAGAGCGAACCTTCAACAAAAACAATCAGAAATTCTAATCAAGTTTCATCTCAAGAATATTTTTACCCGCGCCAAAGCTTGAATTGTATTAGCAGAAGATTATGCTTTGGAAGTTTTAGTCAGAAGAATTGTTTATCGAGAAATCCGCTATCAGAAACAGAGAATGTCTCCTAAATTAATCTTCAACCTATTTTTCGAGTAAACTTCATGGTCTTACAAAAGTGAATTTGGCTGCAGAGTTTAAAAATTTGCAAGTTTTAATTAGAAATTCCAGGAGATATTTTCCACAATGTTTTCATTATGTTTGTATAAATGTAATTTACGCAACGGAAAGGCAGCAAAAACAATGTTCTTGTGGTATTATGTAATTCTGATCAGAATCTTTCACTTCTTTCTTAGTATGGAACTACGGTGTCAGCAACGACCATTGTTACAACAGGAACCCAAGTGATTCACGAGTCGTCGTCAAATATATATATATATATATATATATCATCATCATCATGTCGCGCCGTCTGCGCGGATATCCCTGACCGTCTCTCGCCATTTCTCCCTATCACTCATCGCCTCCGGCAGGTCTTCAGGATTACAACCCGTGTCCTCACATAGCTGCTGTATGTAAGTTCGTGCTGGTCGTCCCACACTTGCACATCCATGAGTGGGGGTCCACAGGAGTACATCGCTTATGAGCTCGTCCTTGCTTCTCCAGCAGTGTCCCGCGTGTCTGGTTCGTCGAACTTGTATAGTTTTTGTGATGGGGGGCAAGTGTCCGTATAGTTGGAGTCTCGTGGGGTGTTGTCGCCAGGACTTGTTTAATACTGCTCTCAACATTCTTGTGTAATTTCCGTCCAGCCTCCTCTCCAGCCGTTTTGTAAGCGTCCATGTGGTGCATCCATATAGCAGTATCGACACAACCGCTGCCTGGAAGAAACTGCGTTTCATTTTATCTGTTAGGTCCGACTTCCATATGATCGAGAGCCTATCGATAGCTGTCCATGCCTTCGTCAGTCGTGTGTCGATGTCCTTCTCGGTTGATGAGACGCTGCTTCCTAGGTAGGTGAATTTGTCGACTAGTTTCAGAGAGGCTCCGTCTAGTGTGGCAATGTTGCCTGTTTGGTTGTAACACATATATTCGGTTTTGTTTGCATTGACATGTAGGCCAATGCCAGCTGCAGCTCGTTCCAGACTATGTAGTAGTGTCTCTGCTTGATTAGGCGTATTCGCTAGTAACGCCAAGTCATCAGCGTAGTCGGCGTCCGTGATTGTTTTTGCGGGGTACCTTTTGCTTCTTCTCTTAGTCAGCTCAAAGCCATTTTCTCTGATTTTGTCGATCGAAGTCCTAAGCACATAGTCTAGACAGATGATAAAGAGGTACGGGGCTAGTGTGTCTCCTTGTAGTACTCCTGCAACAATGTCGAAGTATTCCGTGTCTAGGCATGAAAGGTGCTCGATGCTACGATGGAAGAATTTATCTAAAACCTAAAATGTTCAAATTATGAAGTTTTAAGGTTTGTTATTTGAATTTTTACACAATTATCAAACGGAAATAATGCGCAGTTTCTTTCAGTCTGTTGACTTTTTGATCCACATGAAACTTCAAGTAAGGGATTTTGAGAATGAATATATATATATATATATATATATATATATATATATATATGAGTGTGCATTTGATTAAATAGGACATTTTTTTACTCTCCCGTGGATGATTTGGGGCAGAAAGTACTTTGGAAAAATACAGCGCCTTCCTGAATTCATTCCATTCAGAAGCCAAACAACTTGTACAAAGATTTGAACAGGTCAAATATAAAATAGGCACAGTCGAAGTGTCTGTCTTATTTAATCAAACATACTTAAATGGAGGAATTGATATATTGAGCTAGAAGTTACCATGTCAAGAAAATCCGGCAAACACCCACATGCGGAGCACTAAACAGCTGTTTCGACCTTATAGGGTCTTACTGCAGTGCACACCGTGATCTCCACCACTGGAGATCGAACCAACAACCACAGTATGCAGAAGCCGAAATTCTACCGCTGGGCCACCGGTTCATGCCACGTATAAGCGATGCCGAATTAACAAGTTATGGTAAATTGCGCGACCACTTGACCTAATGTGTCTTTTTTATAGGTACGTATATACGTATACGTATATACGTATATATATATATATAAATTAAGATAACAATAAAATACGTGTACACACACACATACACACACACACACACACACATATATATATATATATATATATAGTTTTCTTGTCCTGATGGAATTACTCCCAACTCCGGTTTAACTGGACCAAATAATACATACATACATACATACATATATATATATATATATATATATATATATATATATATATATATATATATATATATATGTATTTTATTGATATCTTAATTTCTATGGGAGCATAATTTTCACAATGCCAGTCATATTTCCACATTCATGTATGGAATATTAGCAAAATAAGCGTTTTCGGCGGTTGAAAGGGTTGAAGTTCGATTTTGGCTCATTATAACGATGATCGAATGAATACTTGCTACCGTTAGTGTATCGGTAAGTGTTGGTACAGTTAGAGTCAACTCACGTAAAACTAAAAGATATATCATATCCTAAACAGACGCAAAATTGTGTGATATCAATGTTTGTAGACATCTTATAGATTTAAACGAATTTATTTTAGTCCCATCTAATCAATAATACCATGTAATTATTTTATATATCCAGTTTAAAGAACCCTCTAAAAGTCACTTGGCAACGTTTAATTAAATGGGAATAATTCCTTGAGTAATTCGTTCTTTTTTTTTTTTACTTTGAATTATGAACGATTCATAACTGCTTGCAGCAACATGGCTTCCCATTGAGCATTGTTCTGTGTATAATGTATAATGAATTTATAGGCACACTAACATACACACCCACACAAACACATATATACATGTATGCATGTCTGTGTGTATGTGTGTGTATGTGTGTGTTAACCACATGTATGCGTGCGTCTTTGCCTATGTGTAGCTTCAAACAAGATCTTAAAATTTAATACCGTGCTGCTGCCAAGAGATTTATGGTGGACATCCAGAACACACTTTCTGATATATTTTGTTTGCTACAATTGTTTACATATTCAAATATAGACAATTGACACTGAACAAAACAGGTACATTTATTATTTTCAAATCAATAGCCCTGATATAATCGTTGACACAATAATTAGACGGAGAAAGTTATAAAATGTGTGCCTTACCATTGAGCTAAGATTATCCAAACCAATGCTGCTCTGTCCTATTCTTTGGCTCTTAGTTTCTCATACCTATAGCCTTGTGCCAAAACTAGGCAATATTTGTTATATATCCGCGGGATCCTCACGGTGATGCATGGTTAGCAAGCTAATCTAACCGTCAATTCCTACTGAAGTTACCTTATAATTGAGTCTGCTGAGAATAAAACCTATTTTCTCCGTTCACCCTTTTGAATGACTGCAAAATATTGATGTTAAGACAGGGCAAAGTGTAGCTTGTATTCATGTCATTTCAGACCTGAAATAAGATGACAATGGGTCAGAATCCAGAATTTGAAATCGATTTTTCTGTTCCATTTGCAGAAATTTCGACTTCAGTTTTAAACCTATATATAATAGTGACGAGGAAAATGCTTTTTAATTTGTAAAATAATTTATCTTCTTAAAATGAATATCTTTTTATCTAATTTGAATATTTTAATTAATATAGATATGAGGCACCTGTTACTATCTAAGAACCGCTGCAGATGTGTAAGACCCCCATCCCCTAAAAAGGGGATGTGTGGAGTATAAAATTAAACAGTACCAGGTGGTGAAGTTTCTGTTCTGAAACTCTGGATGTGTGAATACGCCTTCGTTGCCATTACTCTCAGGTCCACTTTGACTGGATTTGTAGTATGTATTTGGATCAAAAAGATCATTTTGAAAATTATTCAGTAGGAATGCTTGATATCATATAACTGTGCAAATTATTTGTATTAACAATAATTACTTGAAACTATTATTGTTTACTAAGGATTATTATGTTTACTCCTTTGAGAGTTTTTCACACCAGCTTAGCTGATGGTTTCTCATTGGATTTTGAGTGACAGGAAGTCTCAAGTCTCCAGGACTCTTAGTATTCTGGCCAATCTTAATTATACTGTCATTTGAATGGTTGCCACTTGTCTTCTTATTTCCAAGTCCTCCAGTTCTTGTACCAAACCTTTGGTGACTGTACCTAGTGCGCCAATTACAATTAGTATCATCGTCACTTTGATGTTCTATAGTTTTTTCAGTTTTCTTGCAAGGTCTAGATACTCATCTCTCTTTTCGCTTCTTTTCAGTTTTACTCTGCCGTTAGCTGGAACGGCAAAATAATCTATTCGGGCAGTTTTTTTCTTTTGTTAATTATCACTTGGTCTGGTTGCCTGGCTGAGATTAGGGGTTCGGTTTATATCTCTAAATCCCTGAGATTTTGAGCGTCCCATTTTCTTGGACGAATTCTGGGTGGGACATATACCATTATTATTTTACTCGGTTGAAAGTTTTTCACACCGGCATCAGATGAGGGTCTTTCACAGAAGTTTGAGTGACAGCAAGTCTCCTTGTTTCTAGGATTCTTCTCAATATTCTGACCGATCGCAGCAGTGCTGTCGTTTGGATGGTCTTCACTCGTGTTCTTATTTACAATTTTTCCAGTTCTTTTATCCATATTTACCCAACCCCTCCGCTCGGGCAGGATATCACACAAGGTCAATTTTTAAGCGGAGTTTAACTGGTTTGAATTCAGAGTTTTCCTTCTCCTAGACTAGTTGCCTCACCAAGGCTGAAGAACCCAGTCTGTCCTACTATTTACCCATAGCTGGAGGGAGAATAATTGGATTCATACCTTTCCCAAAAATGAAATGCAATTAGCCTGGTCCAGGATTTGAACTCGTGTCACCGTGTCCATTTCCTCCGACGATAACCATTACACCACGGGCACCTCCAGTTCCTTGATCAATCCTTTACTGACTGTACCGAACGCACCAATTACAATTGCTATCACCGTCACTTCATGTTCCATAGTTTTTTTCAGTTCCCTAGCAAGGTCCTGGCACTTATCTCTCATTTGCCCTTCTTTCGATTTTACTCTGTGGTTAGTCAGAACGGCAAAGTCCACAATTCGGCAAGTTTCCTGGTTTTTATGATAATTACTTGGTCTCATCGTCCGAACGAGATTAAATGATCCGTTTGTATATCAAAATCCCAGAGAATTTTGTGTGTCTCGTCTCCAGGAATGATTCCCGGTTATGCATATACCACTTGTTCACATGGTCAAACTTAGATTTCTTGCACAGTTCTAAGTGGATCACTTTGCCCACCAGTCGAGTCTACACTTATACTCTCTTTGCACTAATTGACTGCATTCGCTTATTATGTTATCGATCCTTTCATCCCTATCACCGCATAATCTGCATCTGCTATTTTGTTGCGTCTTATCTATTCTCGCTTTGACATAGTTCTTATGGCATTGTTCTGTGCTGCTATCAGGAGAGATTCAGTTTCTATCGTAAGGTTTCCTTTTCTTAGCCATGTCCAAGTTTCCTCATGTGAGATTTCGTTTATTTTTCGCTTCAAGTATTCGTAGAGTTGTTTTTCTTTCCATTTTTTTCTGGTTATTTCTGTTCTGTAGATGTTTGCGTTGTCTGTATTATTTTCAGTAATGGCAGTAATCAATCTTCCTCCGTGCTTGTTTGTTATCTTTGTGTCTTTATATCGATGCATCAACGCTATTTCTCCTTCTTTTCTTGACACACTCAGTCTGTACGTGTCATCTCTGGGGTATAAGGCCTTATGCATCGTCATAAGTTTTCTTGTTTTGAGGTCCATTTGTTTAAGTTCATCTCTGGTCCACTTTAAGAATACTCCCGAGTATCTAACAAGGGGGACAATCCAGGTATTTATGTCTTTGATGAGATTTCTGCTGCGTAGTTTGGTTTCGAGAAGTTTTCTCGTTCTCCATCGATTTCGTTTTCTTTCATCTCCGCATGTTTGGTGTCGTCCGCTTCCAATATTCTCAATTCCTTGTAAGTTTCCTTTTCTTCAAACATTCTGATTTTTTTTTTTTGATTTGATAGTTCTATTCTTTCTGTCATTCGTCATTTTCCGCTTTTCATTATTTGTATGGTACATTTTTCTCAGCCAAATTCCATCCCTATATCCTCTCCGTATAGCCTCACTGCCTGTATATTAATATTTACTCCTTTTTGATTTCTTCACACTAGCGTCAGCAGATGTTTTTTCTCAAGAGTTTGAGTGACAGTAAGTTTCCTCAAGTCTCCAGGACTCTTTTCAGTATTCTAGCCGATATCAATAATGTGGTAGTTTGGATTGGTCTCCACTCATCCTCTTATTTTCAAGTCCTCCAGTCTTTGTACTAATCCTTTGGTGACTGTACCAAGAGCACAAATTACCGTTGGTATCACCGCCACTTTCGTTTTCCACGGTTTTTTCTATTCCCTTTTCGTTTCTTCTTCTTCTTCTTCTTCTTCTTATTATTATTATTATTATTATTATTATTATTATTATTATTTACTCGAAACTATATTATTGCTTGCAAATTATTTCCATGGGTTAGGAGTTCATAAACTATATAACTTTGAAATCAAATAATATTAAATACATAGAGTTACTTTAAACTTTATAATTGTGTATAAGTCATTCGTATTAGGAATATTTGATATCATAACTGTCTGTAAATTATTTCTGTTAAGTATTCACCAATGGTCGCCGAGACCGGGGTTCAATCCCAGGTCGAGTCTTACCAAAGACTTAAAAATGGTACTTGATTCCAACTTGCTTAACACTCATCATTATTAGGCAAGGATCAAGGGTAAAGAAGAGCAATCCCGGGAATGGAGTGGCGCACTCCCCTACACCTCAGTGTAGTAGCTATTGATAAGGAAGCCTTCAGGTCACCCTCGACTAAAGGGAGACAACTTTACTTACTTATAATAACTTGAAGCTATAAATTTTTAAAAAGGATGATTAGTATTAGTGACTTGATATACAAATATACGCAAAAAGCCTTTTAGATCTTCAAAATAATGTAGTTATAAACACACAATGAACGCAATTCTCTTGGCATAAAATAACACCTGATTGGTTGATGTACAGTTAAAAACCAACCTATCAGCAAATCAAATATAATCTTCCTTGGATAGTTAACTCATTTTTAACAAAGAGAACCATAAAACCAGCTCCACTTCTGACTTATTCACAGACGATAGCAATGTTAAGCCTTTTATGAGACGTGCGAAAGTTATTAATCATACAACTTTGAAAAGGGCAAGAAAATACTTTTGATTAAAAAACCAATGAAGTAATATATTATAGTTTAACGAATAAACTGTTGGTAAAGTACATAGCATCCGTATTTTGAGGCTATATTTACAGACGGACCAAGGAAGAACGATTTTATCAGAGTCACCTGCTTATGTAAACATACCCCAATTTTCTTAGCTGAAGTAACAATGTTCCTCGGCTTTTTACAAAAGTATGAGACAACGAAACTAGAGAGGAGACACGTTTATGTCGTTCTACTAAAATTGTATTTCCAGAACATTTAAATCTGGTTTCAACAATATTGGCCGCTTATCGAATGATCCGCTATTTTGAAGCACGACTGGAACTGCCTTTAATAACTACTCATTTAACTAATCTTTATAGCAACCAAGTTTTGCTAATTTTATTAGTTTATATTTGGAAAAAAAGCCATTAATTTCTATATTAAATTATTTCTTGAGAACATTTAAAAAAACAAACTTTTTTATGAATATGAACTTTTCTTTCATTTACTTTTTTGGATATATCATATAAACAATGGAAAGTTTCACCTGCGATATTTTAAACTTATTTGTAAATCAGTATTTAACCGTTTATGCAGTCAACTTATAATCAAAATATGGATTCATGTGACATTTTTTATTACTCAGGCAAAATTAAATGCATCTATAAATTAATTCTAAAGACTAGAAAAAGGTCATCGAAATAAATTACAACTTAGGTTTTTAACAAAGAAATATTTTGCTATTTTTCTGCTTTATACGGTTCAAAAAAGATAAAAATTCGAGTTATGATTGATTGGTTGATTTTTACGGCATGTAATTCCGTCTTGGGATATTTTATGTCTAGATGTTTGGGAATCATGGGCAATGTACATTCATATTTACATTTTTTGTGTTGTTGTCTCTTAAGAATTTTTTCTCACGGTCTTATCAAATATGAATGAATCTTAAACAGATCTGCTTGACCCCTAGATGGCACCCTAACATGTACAACCACTCAAAGTGAGATTGAACCTGGTTTTAATGGCAATGAAAGGGTATTCTACACTCCCCAGATTTTCAGAACTCCAGCCTCACTATCAGATGCAGTTTAGTATTATATTAAAGTCAACCCTGGTTTTTCGAAAGGTCTTATTCCTCTGTTGGGGATACAGTCAGCGTATTCTGAGCCTCGCCTATAGAGTAAAGATACAATTCAGCACGCCTGCCAAAAAAAAATAAACGTCATTGAAAAATGACAATTATGGTTTCTAGCAGGGAAATCTTTATCGACATGGCTATTTTATACGGTTAAATCAGAAAGATAAAGATTCAGTTTAGCAAACCTGAAAAACACAAAGTAAGAATCCAGTCAACCATAAATTTACATTGTAAATAAAAGCCATCAAAACTTAAAGTGGAGTACCCCTTTATTGCCATTACTCCCAGATCCACTCTGACTCAAAGTGATGGTGCCTGTTCGGGTTTCATCTATAGGTCAACAAGATCAGTTTTAAAATAATTGTATTTGATAAGATCATTTTAAAATCTCTTAAACTACAAAAATGTAAATATGAATGCACAGTAAACGTGATTCCCTAAGATTTCGACACAAAACTATCATAGACGGGGTTTACAGGCCGTTAAAATCAATAAGTCTATTTGGATTTTTTAAAAACTAATACGTCAAACCTGTGTTAAAGTTCCATCTAAAACCATGGAAAATTTGATCGTCCTAGCTCTATCCATCCTTGAAATAGGGCTATGACCATCAAAGGGAAGGAGAAAAACAGTTGATGAATTATAGAAGGATGACAATAAAAAGAGTGAAATTGATTGACAGCCATTTTATCCTTTGAATCGGTAACTGGGCTGAGTGAGAATAATCTAGAAAATTAAAGAAGAAAGACTGACATGCTTAATACGACGACTGGACGAAAATCAATAACTTTCTATTGACAGATGTGCTGTGATGCTTAAATCGATAGAATCACAGATTTGATTGTCGCAATGTGACACCAACGTGAAAAGAGTGATTAAGAATTTGATTCAGAGTCTGGACATTCGAGAGCAAATATGACTGTGCGCACAAGTACGAATGATTTGCTAGTAAAATGTAGAACTGGCGGCTGTAATCCATTCTTGCATGCCAATCTGGGAGTATTCATTATCTTAGTTTATCAAAATGGCATGCATATGCGTTACTAGAATCCCATTTAAATTATTTGCCACCTCGAGAGTATTAAAGTTTTTGGATTAAATTTACACAGATGCACAGTAGATGAGTTCCCAGTGAAAGCGACCTAAAAATAATAATAAAAGAAAAATTTGAACACCGCTGATTTTTAATAAATATGTGATAAAAGAAAAACTTGACGAGGCGCTGGAGGAGTAACGGTTATCACTATAGTGGATGTGGCTACTCTAGTTCAAATCCTGAACTTGATTCTTTACTTTTCATATAGCGCTAAAACACCTAGGAGAGGTAGGAATCCAACTATTTCCCCGCCAGCTGTGACAGACTGGGAATTTTAACCTTGGTATGGCCATTGGTTGGCGATCGTAGTCGACCAGCTCATTGGCCTAGTGGGTAGAGGGTTCGCCAATGGTCCGGGAGACTGAGGTTCACTCCCCGGTCGCGTCATACCAAAGACTTAAAAAATGGTACTTGATACCTCCTTGTTTAGCACTCAGCAATATAGGGTATGTATCAAAGGTAAAGTGGAGCAATCCAGGTAAAGGAGTAGCGCCCTCCCCTACACCTTGGTGTAGTAGCTATTGAAAAGGGAGCCTTCCGGTCGCCCTGTGTAACATATTGATCCTCGACCGAGCCGTCAATCAAGCGATGCACCTGAGTAATTAAGCGGAAGAAACAGGTCCATCGGGTCGAGGATATCGGAATATCACCTTGACCTGTGGACGTGGTTGAATTCGGTGCAGATGCATATGCCCACAGGAAGCAAGTGGTCGTCAAACAATTATATAACCAGGTGCCACAGACGGCTTGGGTCGGTCAGTTCGAGTTGCAGTCAGTTTGAGTCAGTTGCAGTTCAGTTCCAGTCGTAGTTGGAGATAGGATGCCCGCGGAGTAAGAACCAGCTCCAGACAAAGGGGTTGGGCCCTCAGCGACCCACGGTTGAGCAGCCCAGCCAAGATGAGGAAGAAGTGCTGCTACGGCCATTCGAAGAACTTTGGGTCAATATGTAGCAGTCTGTCTCCGTCTCCAACTCACCTCTCACACACAACCAACATCAAGCCTTTCGAATAAAGTGAGAGGTATCTTTTTATAAAGAAGTGTGTTCGTTCGTTCATTGAAGTTCGTATATTATGTTGACTATTTTTCCGCATATAGTTGTATATGTATACGTATAGTTGTATGTAGATATATTATGAGTATATAATACCTCGACTACGGTTGCCAACCTTACTTTACTTATGGCCGTTGATCTAGGAAAAAGAAACGTCTTAATTCAAATCAGTTGTAGACCAAGAGCGCGATGGTATCTGCAGGTTACTCTTGCCTGAGTCAGAGCAGAGCTCCCACGACAAAACCAAATTACGAAAACTACGTATGAGATAGATAGATAGATAGATAGAGAGAGAGAGAGAGAGAGAGAGAGAGAGAGAGAGAGTAAATTATAATTCAATAGAAAAATATACTTTTTAAGTTTTACATTTTAAATGGAATTTTTTCTAAATTGGAATATATTACTTTGTCGTGAATTCGTCCAGATTTTTATCAAATGTATCTAATTTATTTTTAAGTAATTTCTATATGGTAAATAATTTTTATTCTTCATTTAGGGAGATTCTTTTTATAAGAATATGAAATGACTCATTTCTAGTAATAATAGAAACAGTATAAAAGTCTATAATTTCTATTATCAAAAGATGTTTTGGAAAAAAGACTACGGCTTCTCCCTTTGCCTTCAAAAACTTGAGAGCGTCGTTTCTAATATAAATATGATAGCTTGTTTCAGCTCCTCGTGTGCGCAATATTTTGATTTGTTAACGATGCATGTCTTGTAATCATTTTCCAAACATTTTTTAAGGAAGTAAAATCTAGAGTCAAAGCAGGACACTTTATTATTGATGGAAAGCGATCACCGAGGAACGAAACGATTGTCTTTGCAGGATCGCAACTCGCATTGCCTTGATAAAAGATAAACCTTTTCTTTTCTTCTTTATTTATAGGTAGCTTTGGAATCAAAATGTGTTCTAGCATCTCTTGGCACGTGAGAGCAGGGACAAAGTTCAATTTGGTTTTCAATAGGTTATCTACATAATCCACCGCCAGTAAAGCATCCTCAAATTATCCTCATCATCATCATCATCATCATGTCGTGCCGCCAGCACGAATATCCCTGACCCTCTCTCGCCACTTCTCCTTATCGTTCATCGCCTCTGGCAGGTCTTCAGAGCTACATCCTGTATCCTCACATAGCTGCTGTATGTATGTTCGAGATGGCCGTCCTGCTTTTGCCCGGCCATATGTGGGGGTCCATAGGAGTACATCACTTATGAGCTCGTCCCTGCTTCTCCAACAGTGTCCTTCATGTCTAGTTCGTCTAACTTGGATAGTTTTCGTGATGGGAGGTAGGTTGCCGTATAGTTGGTGCTTTGTGGGGTGTTGCCTCCAGGACTTGTTTAATATTGCTCGCAGCATTCTTGTGTAATTGCCGTCTAGCCTTTTCTCCAGCCGTTTTGTCAGCGTCCAAGTTGTACATCTATATAGCAGTATCAATATGACCGCTGCTTAGAAGAAACTGCGTTTCATTTTATCGGTCAGTCCTGACTTCCAATTCATCCATTAACAAACATACGAACAAGCTTTTTTAGCGTTTGCCACTGGAAATCATACAAAAAATCTCTAGCCGTTAAGCCCTTCAAAATCGAAGCGCTTGTCGTTTGTCCAAATCCTATCTACATGTGAATGTTCTCTCTCATGATCACCACTGGTAACTAAAATCTTTTTTTTTTTTTTTTGTGACATTAACACAAACACGGTTTCGGTTTAGTTTATTCGAGATAAGACTTTACTGGCTAAAATGTTGTGATAGGAAGATTTTAATACTTGTTCTCCCTGGCTTATTGCTTGTGCAATTTTCCAAACAACTTTTAATGGATTTTCTATTTTATCCATTTCAATTTGTCTTCGAGTCCACTCAGTAATGTTAATTTTCCTGTCATTTCGTTTCCATGTTTTGCCACAAGAGTAAAGACAACTCAAAAAGTTCCAGGCTCCAGTGATTCTTCCAAGATTCTTCACAATTGTTAGAATACTTTTCAGAATTTGGTGATTTCTAGTAGAAACATCACCACCTAATTTCTTTTCAAGTAAGAATGCTTCTCTTCAAACACTAGCAGGAAATCAGTTGACATTTTCAGGGAATATTTTTGAAGGTTCTTCGGTATTAAATGTAAAAAAAAACATCAAATTTACAATATTTTGTATATATATATATATATATATATATATATATATGTAGTTGCTGGACACCAAAAAAATTAGCTTTATTCATAAAATTGAACAAATTGAATTATCCTCCATGAAATAAGATACTTAAGAATTATATCTGCAGTTCAGTTATGTGTGTACAATATAATCATCGGACAATGAAACTAGTAATTAAACAAGAAATCAATCATTTTTAAAGTGTTCTCATGATTTCTGGACTGAGTGTATATCGGACTGGTCTATCGTATAAAACAATACCACAGAACACATTTGAAGAACTCCCACAAAATCGATAGCTTGCAGAGCGAGCACGCTATTGCTAAATGACAGTTACTCTAGATTTTTCCATATAACATCACTCAAGGTCTTGAAAAGCCTTTCTAGATCTTTTGAATAAGAAAATAGCGTGTTTTAGGGGCACCAGAATTCATCTTACAAAATGGTAAAGGGTCATTTTCATGAATTCTTCTTTTAGGAAAAGAAAGCCACTGATTATCTTTACAAGAAAGACTTTTCGATGAATGCTGATCTCCGACGTGGAAAACCTTTTTGTATTGCATTATAGAAATCTTTATGTAAACAGTAGTAAAAAATGTTCTAGAATTTGAATATGGAATAATTAAAAGGAGTTTCATTTGAACACCATTCAAACTCTCTGGTAGTAAAATTGTCGCGACAACGGAATTTTCTAGAATTTGAGGTGATGGTAGAAAAGGATAAAGTTTAGATAAGATACGAGCTTTATTAAAAAAGATGACCTAGTTTTAATTACTAAAACAGAAAAAGGACGAAGAATAAAACGATTTTTTTAATAGTCCATTTAACATTCAACACACTTATTTCAGCAAGTTTCATAATGGTTAAAGCAGCTCTGAAATTATTCCTTTGAAGTTGTGCCAATATATTTTTTAATATTCTGGCCATCCTTAAATATTACTCTTGTGAAGAATTTTCAGTTTATGAAACAAGAAAAGTCACACAGATCTAGGTCTAGTAAATAGATTTTATCCATCTTGTTCGCCACGGGCAGTATGTGATAGAAAGCAATTTTTAAAGGTATTTTCCTTCTTCCCATACTGGTTTCCAAACCAAGGGTAAAGAACTCAGTCTATCCTACTAATTACCCATAACTGGACGTAGGAGAATATATTCAATTATGCGTTTCTTAAGTGTATTAGCAATAAGTGAAATGCAAAAAGCCTCATTCAGAATGCGAACTCAGTTCATCGATTACATTTCCTCAGACTATAACCGTTATTCTACACGTGACTCCAGTGAGTATGAAGAGTATTGCAAGAGTACAATCCTGGTTTTTGAAAAAAACATTTTGTTCAAAAGTCATTGAGATTAACTTCTTAATTTTTATTGTTCTAACTGGCAATGAATCCTCTAAAAAGAAGTAGAGACACCAAGGTACCATCACTTTATTATATAAGTTGGTCAGCTTTCCTTGTGTCTTTATTCAAGTTTTTACTTTTTACATAAAAAAAATTTAAAGCTTTAGCTTTCATACTTTAGGAGGCACTCGTAGCTTAACGATTATCGTCGCTTGAAGTAGACCTGACGACCCTTGTTCAAATCCTAAACCAGATTGCATTTTATGAAGAGCTAATACTCCGAAGAAAAATATGAATCCAGCTGTGGGTAAATAGTGAGGCAGACTGAGCTCTTTAACATTGGTATGGCCACCGTTCTAGGAGAAGGAGAGCTCTAAATTCAATCCAGACTTGGAGAAGGATGGACTCCACCAGATTATTCAAGTCACGCTAGATCAATAGCACCCTTACAATTAAATCTGGTTACAGGATAATTCTATTGATACTTTTAACCACTCGTTGTATGATGAAATCGTCGTTATTAAAAACCATCATTCGTATTGTAGATTAGCCTTATATCATTCTTGTAAAATATGTGGTGTTCAGCCGTTTATACATTTTCTTTCATTACATATAGTTTTATCAGTGTTAATTGAAAGAACCTAATGTATATTTTCTATGTATTTTGTCTTTAAAAAACTAGATACAATCAATAGCGATATCTTGAAATGGATCAGTGTGTTATTTCTAGATTCAACCGATAAAAACGTTTTTTCTCTTTTGTATCTTCTATTTTTAAAATGGGAATATGATCTCTATTATCACACCGAAAAGGATAAAATAAACCACATAAAAAGAATGTTGATGTTGGCCATGTTAATTTGTCTTAAAATTGTTTCTGATTTTTCCTGAGCCAAAAAAGAAAACGCTTAACCGAGTTCTTGCTAAATTTTGAATTAAACTTCCAGCGTCCCTGGGTAGCAGTTTTGAAGAATTAACATTCCATCCCTTCTGCTTATTTTAAGAATAAAAGGATTTGATAATTAACCAAATAGAACGTCACTCACTGTTGCCGACAAGGCTCTTTCAATGATATCATTTGTATGCGCTTCTAAGTCGCTTTGCTATGTAATTTAAGCCAGGAAAAAAAAGATTCGACAACATTTCTGCTTGAAGTTCGATACTTAACCCTTTCACTGGCAAATCCTTTTTATCTCTCTAGTGGGCGAATTATTTTCAGAAAATTTGCAAAATTGTGGGTATGTTCAAGCAGGTCAATGAATTTCATATATATATATATATATATATATATATATAAAAGAAAACAAATATAATTTTATCAACAATTGTGTCATAGTACAAAAGCATAAAAACAAAAAAGCTCTCATTTTTTATTTATTCGGTCGACTGGTGCACCGACTGCACCACTGCAAAGGGGTAAGACACTTCTCCTCGGGATGACACTAAACTATATCTGATAATGATGGTCGAGTTCTAGAGATTTAGGAAATGTAGAGTACCCCTTCATTGAAACAAATCCAGGTCTACTCTGGCTCATATTGCTGGCGTAACGTTACGGCCCCTAATAGTAATATAGGTGTAACGTTACTCTTTTGAAACAACACAAAAGGGTTCCGTTAATTTTCATGATATGTGTCTGCAACATTTACACCAGCCGCCGAAACAAGAGAAATAGATTAAAAGAATTACTACTGCCTCTTAGATTGACAGGAACTTTATGTTCTATTACACGAAACGGACAACCATAAACTTAGATATTTTTTATTCACTAATCGCTCCCATCCCGACGAGGCCTCTTCGCTCCATTTATCTGCTTTGACATTTTCAACACGAAAACCTGCAACTACGAACTCAAAATTTAGCTTAGAAAACAATTTATCACTAAAAACTAAAAAAAATTAACTAAAATCCCTAATTATTTTACAGTAGTACCTGTTTGCGACCCATCCGTGGGTCAAATAAAACTGTTCAATTATTTACTAAAAATCATAATTATAAGTAATTTGAAGCCATACTGTTGTGTGCAAATTATTCTTATAATAAAGGAAGGCTTGATAAATAGAATTATAAGTGTTTAATAAGAATACACGAAACCACTTAACTGTGTACAAATAAATAATCCCTGACTACTCGTTTAAAAATAAAGTTATCTAAAAACATGCAAACTATTATATATATATATATTTACATCTCTCTCTCTCTCTATATATATATATATATATATAAATTGACATTAATAACACATAAAGGTTGATATATCATAAAATACTAACACACAAACCATCAGTTCTAATGACGATATTTTGAAAAATAACCTTTACACAATCCTACACAAAGGTGAGGTTTTCTATCAACATTAGCTTTGAACTGGTCAACGAGCAACCAATAAAAATACCTTTCAGAAAATACCTATCAGAAAATTTGCAAAATAGTCAATAAATTATATATATATATATATATATATATATATATATATATATATATATATATATATATAAAAGAAAACAGATGTAATTTTATCAACAATTGTGTATCGTTGGCGAAAACTGGTGAGATCATCAGAAGATAGCATTCCTTCTAGAACATCCAAACAATTCATTCGAATAAGTACAGTTCAAAGTAGAAATAATGAAAGCAACAATCAACGAAAATGTTTTCGTACTTATGAAAAAGGGTGTCAATTTACTGAACGATATTTTCCTTTCGTGACCAAGCAAAAAAAAGTCTCACAATTTTGCTGGAAAGGTTTTCCTCATTCACAGTATTCATTAGGTATTTTCAGCTTCTGATTATTATTTATGGCAGTATTTCAGAATTTTTTTATTCTCTTGAAGACTACAAAAAGCACCTTGAGCAGATATTCCACACAGAAAGATAAAGATTTCTATCTGTATATAATCGTGCTTCGTGATTAGCTAATTTCAGATGTCAATAGTCAAGGTCAGATTAGATTTGAAATGCTCATTTTCACTCAGAACAACGACAATTTTGATATTGATACAACAAAGTTTATCCCCTTTCTTCTCTCGATTTGACCCTATGCCGTTTTAAATAATATCTGAAATATGTAAATAATTACTGAAAAATTCTCAACCCAACTAAAGAAAAAATAATGATTTTTAATTGAATTTTTGAGAGGTTTTAGAAACTTGAGATAGAAATTTCTAAGTGTGTTGAACTGTCGGATGAATAAGTCGAATAGTACGAACTTTTTCTGATTTCTTTCTCTTGAGAATTTTTCTACAGTCCCATAATCAAACCTCAACCCCATAGACTGGATATGATACAAGGTCAATTCCAAGAAGAATACATCCGATTTTCATTCAAAGTGTTCCTTCTCCAAGATTGCTTACCCAATCAAAGTTAATTTACCCATAGAAGAGACGGGTTTATACTTTCCCCTAGGTTATTAACATTATGTGAAATACAAACAGCCTCGTTCAGGATTGAACTCGACGCTTACTTAACCTCGTGTAATTCATATCATCTCATGATAAGATATAAATTTCAGGAAATATAGCTCATCTTTAATTATTTATCTGGCAATGATGACAATGTTTAATATGTTTAGTTCAGGTACTATTGAGAAGATAAATATCAATTACTTTCACAGTCCCAACTATTAATATCACTAGTTCAAAATTGGATTTTCTTACTTTTTGAAAGTTTCTCTTATTTGGTTGAGAGTTCTTTAAATTGAACTTTCTAAGGCTTTTTTATGCTTCATGACTTTAATGAAAGCGGTGTATTTCCAAGATTGACAGTGAGAAAGAGAATAAACTTTTCTCTGCATGTCCCAAGAAATTAAGAAGTGTAAAGCTTAAAATAGATGTGATGACGTTTAGAATAAACCATCGATATAAAACTGTCATGTCTGTCATTATCATGTCATATTGTCCGCAAGTTAGTTATTTTAAAAGAAGGGGAAAATGAATTCTTTAGATGGTGATTTTCTACTGACAAGCAATCTTCTAGAATAGAAAAAAGTGAAATAACATCCACGTTTATATTCATTTACCTATGGGTCTGCACTTCCTTAAAAGATCTTAATGTAGTATTTCTGCACTCCAACGCCAACTAAAGTTACGTTCCTTGGTTCACTCTCTATGAATATATATCTGTGTATCTTACGTTTAATTAAAATGATGCTCCCGGCCCTCCCATAAGATCAGACCAGAGAATAAGTGCGCACTAACTGTGGATCAAATCATGACTCTGTGGATCTTGTCCTGCAATGACAATTAAAGTATCTGTGCGCTTATGGTTAAAATGTCGCTCCTCGAAACTTATTTTTTATTCGAATTTTTTATTAGTTAATTGATTTTAACGGCATGTAAACCTGTCTACAGTTATTTTATGCCTACCGGTTAGGAATAGCGTTCATTTTACATTTATATTGATATTTTTGTGTAGATGTTTCTAAAGAGATTTTTGTACACAGTTATATATAAAGTATTCCAATCCAATAAAAATAATTTGCACACATTTTTGTGGTTTCAAGTAATCATTTTTATTTTATAATGGTCCTTTTTTACTCAGTTTTATGATTACAAGTAACTTATACTAATCCTTAAAAACAATTTTAGCTTCAAGTGACCATAAATACAAATAATTTACTATTATATATTGTATCAAAGGTTTTTATCAAATATCTATTATTTATAAACTGATGTATTTGATCTATAAATGGGACCCGAACAGTTACAATCATTCTAGATTAGAGTAATGGTAGTGAAGGGGTACTCCATACTCCCCAGATATCAGAAACTGATGCATCACAATCGGATGCAATTCACAGTCATTACAGGACATTCCTGGGGGCGGGGGGCGGGAATTACGTGAATTACACCAAGCGTATTGTAAGCCTCACTAGCATGAAAGTTTTGAGTATCAATCTTTTTCTCAGATACGATCATTATACGGCCTTGAAACTAAAGATTTAATTAATGAAAAATAATAGAAATTCGACATTAAAGTAATTGGTGCAATAATTAACAGGGATATTCTTTTCAATCATAAAAAAAGGCGAACACAGAAATTTTTCCACGAAAAAATTCTTTTTCGTAATTCATAGTGCAAAAAAAGTCAGATTTTGTATAGCCGAAATATCTCATGTGGTTCAAATTAAATGCAGCGTCTAGGATTTGGAGGAATACGTTAATCGATAAAAAATATAATTTACACGTTCATCAAAATTTACTTTTTTGGGGGGATGAGTACGTTAATTACCCTTCTGCAAGGGATACACAAATCGTATAGTAAGCCTCACTAACATGGAAGTTTTGAGTATCATTTTTTTTTTTCTCAGGTACGATCATTATACGGCCTTGAAACTAAAGATTAAATCAATGAAAAATAATAGAAATTTGACATTTGAATAATTGGTGAAATAACTATTAGGGATATTCTTTTTGGTCAAATGTATTTTTCAATAATAAAAAAAAAGGCAAACACTGGAATTTTTCCACGAAGAAATTCCCTCTTCGTAATTCATAGTGCAAAATAAGTCAGATTTTGTGTAGCCAAATATCACATGTGGTTCAAATGAAATGCAACCTATATGATTTAAAGCAACGCGTTAATCGATAAAAATATTATTTCCAAGTTCATCAAAATTTACTTGAACTTATTACTTTTTGAAGTAATGTTTTGTTTCATATAATAAGTACCATGTTTTCATGTATTGGGTTGCGGTATTAAAAATGTCCGTTTTATAAAAGCAGATTAATTAGCATCATCATCATCATCATGTCACGCCACCAGCACGGATATCCCTAACCCTCTCCTGCCACCTATCTCTATCGTCCATCGTTCCCGGTAAGTCTTAAAAGCTACACTCTGTATCAGCACAGAGCTGTTGTTTATAGGTTCTAGCTGGTCGTCCTCCCTTTGCTCCTCCATGAGAAGAGGTCCACAGGAGTATGTTGTTTATGTGTTCGTCCTTACTTCTCCAGCAGTCTAACTTGGATAGTTTTTGTGATGGGTGGTAGGTGGCCGTACAGCAGCTGCTTTGTCGGGTGCTGCCACCAGAACTTGTTCAATATTGCTCGCGGCATTCTTGTGTAATTGCAGTCAAGCTTTTTCTCCATACGTTCACTTAGTGTTTGACCTTAACACATCCCAATCGACAATAAACCACCGCTTGAAAAAGATTGAGAAAATGAGAAAGCTGGGAGTTTTGGTTCCTCATACACTTACTGAAAAGAATAAGTAATATTACATATTCATAGCGATAGGTATTCTTTCAAGGAAATAAAGGACTCGTTTCTCAAGAATATAATTATAGGTGATGAAAAATGGGTTATCATGACGATGATCAACGCAAAAGGCGGTGGTTTAACAAGGAGGAATATCCACATTGCATCCCAAAGGGTATCTTCCTGGAAGAAAAGTTATACTGAATGTATTATGATATCATTGTGATATTATCAATCTTAAGTTTTTAAACCATAATCAGTGCAGACTTATACTTTCAAGACCAGCAAAATGTGTTTGAAAATTTAATAAAACGTCCCACACTTGCCAATCGGAGAAACGTTGAGCTTCTCTTAACGATGATAGAGGGTAACATTCAACAAGAATCACGCAGGAAAAATGTTTGATTTAGGCTGGCCAGTTCTTGTTCTGTACGACAAAATTTTTTCTCAACAAGATCAGATGAAAACTTTTGTGGAAAATTTCTTGAAATCGAAACCAGATGAATTTTACTTGAGAGAAACTAACGAGCAACTAGATAAATGGCAAGAAGTCATTCAAAATAATGGGGAATATATTATTGATTGAAATTAATTCCTTGTTAAATTATTCTTCTATAAAATATATTTCACTAAAACGTAAATTTTTCATGACTCAACTTGAAGATATAGAATAATCTATAATCATTCTGATATATAATTCAATAACTTTAAATGAAATCTAATTTTATTAGAGTGCATAACATATAACGGTAGAGAGCGGGATTCAAATTTTAAAGTAGCCAAAGTTTGATTTTGAAAATTGAATGTATGGTATTATCTTAAATTTCATTAAAATTATATTCTGCTAATAGAAGTATATGTCTGCGCCGCGTAAAAAGGTCAAGACTTGTATCAAATCTGGTTACAAAGACTGTAAAATGATTCATTAAAAAATGGCAAATGAATGTTCAAAAACACACTGAAAATAACTAGTAACGTAAACATGGCTTCTGATTTTATTGATAGAGACCTTTTTCGATCGTTTTCCAGTTTGAAACAAATATTGTCATAAATTCAGTCAGTATGCATATCAAATTTGATAGTTCTCTTTCAAACTGTGAAGTGGGGGCCTTAATGCACTTGTGAAAGGCATGAATCTGTTTGTCCTTTCCTCCCGCCAATTATGGGTAAATAGTTAGGCAGATTGGATTCTTTAGCATTGGTAAGGCAACCAGTCCGGGAGAAAAAGCAATCTCAATTAAAACCAGCCGTAAACCACTTAAAGACTGACTTCGTATGGCATCCTCTTTGTGGATTAGGATAAATTCATACTTCAAATTGTAAGACAAAGAAATATATTCTAATCATTTGTATCGATAGAGATAAAAAAGAAAAAAATGTTTTTATAGATGAATTAATCTAATAAACTGATTATTTTTCATGATTCATTGCTTGATAACATTTTAACTCTTCTCGTACAATACGACTTATCAAGAAAGCTTCACCTTTGAAAAACAGTAATAATAATATCAATAACAGCAATAACAACACGCAGCAAAATAGCAAATGTAGGCTATGCGGTGACAGAGATGATACCATCAATAAGGTAGTAAGTGAATGCAGAAAATTATCGCAGAAGTACAAGAAGACTAGACATGACTGGGTCGGCAAGGTAATCCACTGGGAAATGAGCAAGAAATTTAAATTTGACCATACGAACAAATGGTATATGCACAACCCAGCATCTGTCCTAGAAAATGACACACATAAACTCCTATGGGACTTCGACATACACACGGATCATCTAATCTCGGCCAGAAGACCAGACCTAATAATAATCAACAATAATAGGAGAATTTGCAAAATTGTCGACTTTGCTGTCCCGGCTGACCACAGAATAAAACTGAAAGAATGTGAAAAGAACGATAAGTACCTCGACCTTGCTAGAGAATTAAAAAAGTAATGGAACATGAACGTGACAATTATACCAATTGAGATTGGTGCATTGGGCACAGTAACTAATGGATTACTAAAGGGACTGGAAGACTTCGAAGTTGGCGGACGAGTGGAGACCATCCAAACTACAGCATTATTGAGAACGGTCAGAATACTTAGAAGAGTCCTGGAAATTTGAGGAAACTTGCTGTCACTCAAACTTCAGTGAAAGACCATCAGCTAACGCTGATGTGAAAAACTCTCAAGGAATGGAGGCTGACACCATCAAACAAGTGATATGAAAGACATGATCCGAAAATAATATCTCAGGAGAACGCGAAAACTACTCGAGACAAAACTCTCCAGCAGAAACCTCATCAAATGAATAAATACTTGGGCTGTGCCACTAGTTAGATACACGGGACCCTTTCTCAAGTGGACCCGAGAGGAACTTAAACAAATGGACAAGAAAACTAATGACTATGCATAAGGCATTACACCCTAGAGACGACGTTGACAGACTATATGTATCTAGAAAACAGGGAGGAAGAGGACTTGTCAGCATCGAAGACACCGTTGACGCATGCATACAACGGCTCGAAGACTACATAGAAAAACACGAACGAGGACTAATTACAACCATCAGAGTCGATACGGACAACACGATAAACGAAAGAATGACAACAACTAGGAAACAAAATGGGAAGGAAAACAACTCGATGGCCGCTTTAAGCGTCTAATAAACAACATCTCACAACAGAAAACCTGGACCTGGCTAATAATGGAAACCTTAAGAGAGAAACGGAATCCCTCCTATTAGCAGCACAGGACAACGTCATAAGAACGAATCATATCAAAGCGAGAATAGATAAGACGCAACAAAACAGTAAATGTAGGCTATGCGGTGACAGAGACGAAACGATCATTCACATCATAAGCGAATGCAGCAAATTAGCACAGAAGGAGTACAAAGCGAGACACGACTGGGTCGGCAAGGTAATCCACTGGGAAATGTGCAGGAAATTTCAATTCGACCATACAAACAAATGGTATATGCACAACCCGGCGCTTGTCCTAGAAAATGACTCGCATAAACTCCTATGGGACTTTAACATACAAACGGATCACCTAATCCCGGCCAGAAGACCAGACCTCATAATAATCACCAAAAGAAAGAGAATCTGCAAAATTGTTGACTTTGCTGTCCCGGCGGACCACAGAATAAATCTGAAGGAAAGTGAAAAGAAGGATATTAGAGAATTGAAAAAACTGTGGAACATGAAAGTAAATTGTGCCAATTATGATTTGTGCGTTAGGCACAGTAACTAAAGGATTATTAAAAGGGCCTGGAGGACTTGGAAGTTAGCGGACGGGTGGAGACTATCCAAACGACAGCATTGCTGAGAACAGCCAGAATACTGAGACGAGTCCTGGAGACTTGAGGAGACTTGCTCTCACTCAAACTCCAGTGAAAAACCATCAGCTAATACTGATGTGAAAAACTCTAGAGGAGTAAATAATAATAATAATAATGATACTTTAGAAGTAACCCTACACAAAGAGAGTATAGGAAAATAATGATAGAAATCTGGGAAGAATGTGCTAGATTTCAGACAACTAGCCTAAGATTCGCTGACCAAGTTTGAACGATTATAAAGAAAGGTTGGTTTTCTGACCTTGAAATATTAGAAATACACCAACAAATAAATAGAGAATTAAAATACAATAATCGATACTGAAAAACAAGAACAATCTAACCGAAATGAACCGCAAAATAATAACAATCGAAACACCACACATTCAAACTACTCAGAACAAACACTAGGGGTAGAATGTAAAAATTAATGCCAACAACAGGATGAAAAGGAAACAAAACAATTTAGGAGCAAAATATGGGAACAAATAGAACAAAATAGAAAAGTCAAATAGAATAGCAATGTGGGAAAAGAGTGAGGAAGACTCAAAGAAGGGTTGAAGGCGCAAATACACCTTGATTCCCTCAGCACAACACTCAAAAAAGAACCAAATTGGAAAACGCCAGGCTATGATGGCATTCATGGATATTGATTTTAAATTTTGATTTCTATCCATGGCAATCAAAATGAATACATGCTTCCAAGAAACAGACGTACCCGAATGGATGACCAAAGGGAAGAACACCCTGATCCAAAAAGACCCCTCAAAAATTACCGTCCCCAACAACTACATACCCATAACGTGCCTACTGATCATGTGAAAAATACTAACGGCACAAATAAGGAAGTATATTTACTACTCGCAAATAAGACACTGTCAGTTCCCCGATGAATAGAAAAGATGCCGCCAAGGGATCAGAGGAACTGAAGAGCTACTATACATTGATCAACACATCCTCAAGAAAAGCAAAACGAGATGAAAAAATCTAGCTATGGCTTGGATTGACAATGAAAGGCATATGATATGATCCAGAAAAGCTCGATAAATGACTAACTCAAAATGATATCCAACGAAGTCATAAAGTTTATCGAGAACACCGTGGAAAACTGGAAAGTCAAACTGACAGCAGGAGGACGAGGCTTAGCTGTGGTAATAATCCAGAGAGGAATCTTCCAGGAAGATGCGCTATAAGCATTACTATTGGTAATAACAATGATGCCACAGAGTATCATCCTTAGGAAATGCACAGGGGTCTACAAACTTTATAAATCGGAAAAAATCAATCACTAATGTACATAGACGACATCAAACTGTTTGCAGAAAAGTAAAAAGAATTGGAAACTCGAATCCAGGCAGTGAAGATACAGAGTGACGATATAGGGATGGACTTTTAACAGAGAAAAATATACCATGGTAATACTGAAAAGCAGAAAACGACAAATAACGGAAGGTATACAACTGTCAAACCAAGAAAAAATCAGAACGCTCTGAGAAAAGGAAACTTACGAATACTTTGGGATATTAGAAGTGGACACTATCAAACAAGTAGAGATGAAAAAAAAAAAGATTAAAAAAAAAATCTCAGAAGAAAGAGAAAACTACTCGAAACCAAACTGCATAGCAAAAATCTCATCAAATGGGTCTCCCCCGTAAGATACTGGATACTATTCTCAAAGTGGACAAGAGAACAAGTGGACTAGTGAAAAAGAAAATATATGATGATGCATAAAGCCTTACATACCAGAGATGACGTAGAAAGACTCTATGTGTCGAGAAAAGGAGAAGGAAAAGGAATCGCCGGCATTGAAGATACAACGACGAGAAGACTACATAAAAGCCGTAGAGGAAAACTGATTACAGCGACCAGAAAGAATGCAGAAAACACCAGCATCAACCAAAAAAATTAACCAGAAAACAAAAATGGGGGAAAAAAACCAACTGTATAGACATTTCAAGCGGTGAACAAACGAAATCTCTCACACGAGAAAAATTGGACATGACTAAGAAAGGGAAACCTTTAGAGAAAAACTGAATGTCAAAGTAAGAATAGACAAGACGCAACAAAATAGCAGATATAGATTGTGTGGTGACAGAACCGAAACGATCAATCAAATAAGTCAATGCAGTAAAAAACAGTATAAGACTAGACACGAGTAGGTAGACAAGGTGATCTGCTGGAAATTGTCTGAAAAGTTTAAATTTGATCATACGAACAAATGGTATATGTATAACCCAGAATCACTCGAGACGGACAAATTTCTCAGGGATTTTGAGATCCAAACGGATCACCTAATCTCGGCCAGATGACCAGACCTTGTGATAGTCAACAAAAAATTCCTTTCGAATAGTGAACTTTGCCGTTCTGGCTGACCACAGGGTAAAACTGAAGGAAAGTGAAAAGAGAACTTGCAAGAAAACTGAAAAAAAAACTATGGAACATGAAAGTGACGGTGATACCAACTGTAATTGGTACGCTTGGTACAGCCATCAAAGGTTTGGTACAAGCACAGGAGGTCTTGGAAATAAGAGGACGAGTGGAAACCATCCAAACTACAGCATTGTTGAGATCGGACAGAATATTAAAAAGAGTCCTGGAGACTTGAGGAAACTTGCTGTCATTCAAGTGAAGAACTCACAAAAGAGCAAAATAATAATACAAGTACTTAGAATTATTGGAAGCAGACATCATCAAAGAAATAGAGAGGAAAGAAAAATAAGTAGAGAGTACTGCAGATTAACGGGAATCCTTCCCGAAACCAAAGCTCTGCAGCAGGAATCTCATCAAAGGAATAAACTCCTGGGATATCCCCCTAATGAGGTACTCGAAACTATTCCTAAAATAGACGACGGAGATACTCAGTCATATAGACCAAAGGACAAGAATGTTGATGACGAAGCACAAGTCATTACATCCGAAAGATGACATCGACAGACTCTATGTGTCAGGAAAAGAAGAAGGAAGAAGACTTGGTAGTATTGGATTTATTTGGATGTATTAATACGAGAACTCCATTAAAAAAAACAGACTAATTACAGTGTCTAATAACATCTTTGACAATATGAGGATAAATCTCTCCTAATAGCAGCACAAAACACCACAATAAGGGCCAGATATATTAGAGTTAAATTCGATAATTTCGCAACTGAATAGCAAGTTTTGATTAAGTTGTGATTGAGACGAAACGACTTATCACATAATAAACGAATGTAACCAAGTAGCACAAAGAGTATAGACAAGAAATGACTGTGTAGGGAAGGTGATCCTCAGAGAATTGTGTATGAAATTGAAATTTGACCATACGGACAAGTGGTAAATACACAATCCGGAATCCATTCTGGAGAATGAGACGCACAAAATTCTCCGGGATTTTGAGATACAAACAGATCCCCTAATCCCGACCAGACCTTGTGATAATCAAGAAAAAAAAAAGAACTTGCCGCTTAGTGGACTTCACCGTCCCAGCGGACCACCGAGTAAAGATTTTTTTTAAATCAAAAAGATTGAAAAATACTTATACCTTCCTAGAGAACTAAAAAATGCTGTGGAACGTAAGGGTGACGATGATACTAATTGTAATTAGCGTGTTAGGAACAGGAGACTTGCTGTCACTCAGACATCAGTGAGAGATCATCAGAAAATTTATACCATATAACTCTATATATAACCATTCAGTATAAACAAGAACCCTTTCCAAGAAAGCCTGATAAACCAAATAACTCTTCCTATCTTGCCCCACACAACGGTATATAAAGGGATATTTGGTCTAATGATCGCATAGACGAGAAGCAGTCAGTTACCAAGTGCCACAGACTATATGTCTACCTTATATATATATATATATATATATGCTCTATCGCCGATATTGACCTCTCTTTATAAATATCGCAAACTACATATATATATATACATATATATATATATATATATATATATATATATGGAGGTGTCATTCACTAAAAAAGATGAATTTTACCTTAGGAGTCGGCAATAGGACACATTATTTATAGTCACACCTCTTTCAAGGAAGGCACCTCTGGTGGTGTAATGGTTAGCAAGCTCGACTAGCAAACCTACACGAGTGAGTTCGAGTCTCATTGGGTGCCCCTTTCATATGGCCTTGTGCCACATCTAAGCAAAAAGCTTAGTAAATTTCCACACCTCTTTCAAGGAAATTGTAACAAATTTGAGTGATTCTATGTCGTATAAGTTTGTGAAAATGAACTTTTTTACTGACAAGTGCAATCGAAACGTTTTAATTAACAGAGAGTCAATGACTTTCCACTTCATGAACTATCTTTTTGAGTCAGGTTCGTCGTGGTAAACCCATATTTAGCCTAATTGTGGACATTCTTTTGGCTGAAACATATTTCTCCTTATGTATCACAGATTCTTCTGTAAATTTCACATGGTTTACACTCTCTTTGATTTGCCACCATTTTGAATAGCTTCAAAACAAATATTTTTCTAGATTAGTTTCTAAATAATGCAGAATTTACATTTATGGAATTAAAATATTTTGCTCTTTTCAAAAAAATTTGCCGTATTTATTGAATGACCCTGGTACATATACGTCAGCCCTTCATGTATTTTATGAATCATTAATATTTTGAGCTGAATGATATAAATATAAAAGTTTTTTTTTATTCTTTTAATACAATGGATAAAAGCTTTTTGAATGTTTTATGATACGAGTTAAGTCCTTATATACTAAGATTAGATTAGTTTGATTGAAGACTAGAAGTATGGAGTTAGGAGGTGCTCGTGGTATAATGATTACCCTCGTTGGAAATGTACACAGCGACACGAGTTCAAATCCCGGACGAGACTGATTGCATTTCATATAGAACTAATACCTTTGGGAAAGGTATGAATCCAATCATTCTCCCTCCAGTTATGGGTAAATAATAGGGCAGACTAGGTTTTTCTGCCTTGGTAAGGAAACTAGTCTAGGAGAAGGAAAACTCTGAATTCAAACCTGTTAAAATTGACATTGTGTCATATCCTTCCCGAGCAGAGGGGTTCGTAAGTATGGACTAGAAGTATGGCGTACCCATTGAGAATCAAACTCATTCGCAATTTTCGGATAACCAATCTAAGCATTATATCAAGTGATGCTCCCATAACACATGTAAGGCAACAATGAATAAAGGAATCAAGAGATAGTTTTCAAATAATACGAGCCAAACATTTCTAATGATATGCACCTGATGGCTCTAATGATTTATGACGAGCAAATTGCCAGTCAGGCTTGTTCATCCTAAAATTTTATTAATTATCTTAAAATCTTAACGCAAAACATTCCTGCTTTTAAGATAATTTCCTTTTATAAAAAAAATTGCCATATAACGCATATAAAAGTAAGTAAAGTTGGCGACCATAGTCGAGGGTAACCCGAAGGCTCCCTTTTCGATAGCTACTACAAGGTGTAGGGGAGGGTGCTACTCCTTCCCTGGATTGCTCTACTTTACCCTTGATCCGTACCTTATAATGCTGAGTGTTAAGCAAGGAGGCATCAAGTACCATTTTTTGAGTCTTTGGTATGACTCGACCTGGGATTGAACCCAGGTCTCCCGGGCCATTGGCGAACACTCTAACCGCTTGGCCAATGTCCGGTTATAACGCATATATTATGTTTAAATAGATCAGATTTTTAAAACAACTTTTGGTTTTAGTTACGAAATTATTAATTCAAGAGATTAATTTAAAAGATCAATTTTTTAACACAACGGTTCCTCTAAGTAATTTACAAATGTCTTAAATTTCTAAATTTTTTTCTCATTTATAGGTTGAAACCTGAAAAGGAATGGACTCCAGCAGGCTATTCCTATCCAAAATTTATGAGTAGCGTCTTCACATTCAAATAGGATAAGACTTTTTATTGTTTGCCAATAACTAATACGTCAAAAATAGATATATATATATATATATATATATATATATATATATATATATATATATTAACATATACAATCACTGCTCAATGATTTGCGATTCCTGATAATGACCAACCCCAGCAGTGAAATTCAGACCCTCCTTAAGTGTCCTGCATACAACACTGAACAGTATCTGATGGTGAGGCTCTAGTTCAGGAGATCTGGGTAGTGAGGAGTCAACCCTTTATTGTCATTACTCTCACGTCTACTCACGCCTTGATTGGTGTTACCTATTAAAGTCCCAACAATGGGTCGACTAGATCAGTCAAAAGACTGTTCTTATTTGATTGGAATACCCGATGCTACATTATTTGTATTACTAATAAATTGTTAACTACTTGAAACAATATAACTGTGTGAAAAGAAATTACTTTTATTAAATAGAAATAATTACTTGAAACCATATCAAGATTAGTAGAAGATAGAAATACATGAAACCATATAATTATTTGTATTAGATCGGAATACTTGAAACGATCGATCTGTGTGAAAATTATTTGATTTAGATAAGAGTACCTGATATATAACTAAAAGCAAAAAAAAAAAATCTTAGGAAACAACTACACAAAAAATGTCAAAATAAATGTACAATGAACGCAATTCTCTAACTTCGAGACGTAAAATAACGGGTTAACATGCCGTTAAAATCAACCACTCAGTCAACTTGATAATGATCGGTAAAAATCAGTATGACTTATTTCTTTGAAAGGAAGTTTGAAAAATCGGAATATATAATACCTGGCCAAAGAAACAAATGACATTACAAGAATCGAAAATTTTGAATAAGATATTTTGTAACAAGTATTGTCTCGAATGTATGATGGCATGATATAGATGTAATGGAATATCTGTCTAAAGAGAAAGAGTCTGAAAACTATAAACACGAAAGAAAAAAAGCTAATAAGATGGTAAAACTAGAATCACGTATTTTGTAGGAAAATATTTAAATCTAAAAAAAAAATGAATAAAAATAAGAAAAAAGAATGGCAGTAAAGTTTGAATAAATAAATTAAAAAAAAAAAACTGAATGAAAACATTAAATAGACCGAAGCGCCAAAACGGGAAAAGAAAGAAAAACTTAGATATTTAATGGTGAATATTTGTCCATTGTAAATAGAAACACAAACCCAATTTGTTTTTCTGCAATAGTTGGTTTTCTTCTCGAAGAAATTTCTATAAAAAGTTTTTTCTTTCCACAGAACAATATTTGTAATTTTGACGATATTTTCAAGCTAAAAAGCAAAAGATAATAGATGTTAATCCCATTTGTGAAATAATATAGAATGTTAATTGTGGCGAAATTTTTGCTTTTGTTTTTCTAAATTGGTATTTGTACTCAAATAGGTAAAAAACATTTTACTTACAAAAGTGAAAACGAGGTTTTTATACAATATTCAAAACTTAATTTGCTTTAAAAAGGATGTTCTGCATAATCCAGTGAATAGGAATTTTCAGAAATAATATAAATTGAGACTTTCTTTTTAAAAACAAGATTATATATAGATTGATTTTAACGACTTGTCAACCTGTCGGGGTTATTTTATGCCAGCAGTTTCAAGAGGCTTGAAGGGAAATTGACAAAATGAAAAGAAGAAACAGAGAAGACACAAATAACTAAAAGAAAGAGTACTTTGGTTGAAAAAAGGAGTACAAAAGTGCTATAGATAAGGATGTGATGAGAGTAAGTTATATTAAGAAAGAGAAAATGAGGAACGTATTGATATTTATTCATTTAATGAGAGTCAATAAACACGAAACTGTCATGTACAGATGAATCTTCTACTTTTTATCAATAAGGACAATTTTTGTCTTAAATTTTCATTAAAAGGAATTGAGAAAAAGTTGTGGGATTTCATTAATAATTACTATTTAGAGGTTATTTATAATTACAAATCTTTTAAAAAGGAATCAAGCAGGGCATTTTAAAAAATAACAATAAACCATTTAGCTGAAATAAGTTGTTTAAATGAATATGTTTCTTTCGGGTTTATAACAAACAGAATTCAGTCGTATTTTATCTTATTTATGTCATAAATGCTTTTGACTCCAGTATCA
The DNA here is from genome assembly GCA_963585895.1 of Sepioteuthis lessoniana. NCBI lineage: Eukaryota > Metazoa > Mollusca > Cephalopoda > Myopsida > Loliginidae > Sepioteuthis > Sepioteuthis lessoniana. The sequence continues at coordinate 8,212,726 of OY757904.1, read as the reverse complement.
ACTCGCAGAAACTTCCTGGTACAAATGTCATAAGCTGTACTTTATATATTTAGACGCAGAAGAAAAGAAAGCAATTCACTGCAGCATATAGTCAGTTAATTACAACCAATCTCAAACACACATTTTCCTAGACACGTACATTATAAACATTTAATTAGATATTAGACCAGAATATGTAATAATTTGTGTTATTCAAAGTTGTTACTGTTATTACATTGCGCGATAAATTTCAAGCCCAAAGGAAGATTTCATTGGCAATTTCTATATTGTCTATTTGGGGGTAACACCTACGGGTATATACGGCACGTTGGATATTAGACTTTTTATCTATTCTTTCAAGGCAGAGAAATAACAAGTGGAAAGTGTTGATAAAAGAAATTCGTCTTACATATCATAAAGATTTTACATTTATCCAAGAAGGAAGATTGGGAATTTGTGATAAAAAATAACAAAAACTAAGATGAATGAAACCCTTGTGCAAAATTAACAATTCTACTTTGATATAATGTTAATGATCCAACACAAAGATTAACTGAAAAGTTCATTGCCAGACCAAGATACTCTCATGGAATGTGCTTGGATACATTAGTTAACAACATAAGTCATTAACAACAGATATGACGTCAACATGTGAACCTTTCGGTCCATTCTCGCATATTACCAAATTTCTGCTTTTGTTTATATATATATATATATATATATATATATATATAAAGAGAGACACAGAGACAGAGACAGGCAGAGGGAGAGAGAGAAAAGTAACTACAAACAAGTATAATATTTTTTTGTAATTATTGTTTTTAATTTTTAATTGTTTTTAACAACGTCCGACCTAAGGTCATCGTCTGTATAAAGAAGATTTGAGCTTTTAAAGAGTCTTTTAAAAATTTGAACTGGCAGAGAATAAATTATGACAAACAAACCAGTAACATATAATATCTTTGCTTTAATGTGGATCTTTTTTTTTTTTTTTTGCATCTAAGTTTTTTGAGCTGACTGTGTTATAATCAGCATACGCGTGGAGGACAATCTTTGAGGTAGGGTGAGTCTCGGTCAAGTTGATTGTTTCAATTCTGAAATGACTTTTTGAATTAAATATTAAACAATGATATGTCTTTATGTCGCACTCCATCAATCAATCCTATTCCAAATCGGTGTTTTGAGAATCTTTTAGTTTGATGCTAAAGCCATTTGGATGTCAGCGTTAGCAGATAATATCCATTCATCTTCGTGTGTTTCTTGTATCGTGATATTTTCCAGTGCATTTTTAAATCCTTTCTATGATGGTAATTTTACATCTGTCAAGAACTGATTGTCTACTAAGTGAAAAATCTTATTCTATCGAGAGTATGCATTTAAAACTCCGACACAAAGTCAATTCTAAGCCGAGTGCAGGTGATTTAAATTCAGCGATTTCTTTCTCCTCGACAGGTTGTCGTACCAATCCACTTGGTCCAACTATTTACCCATACAGATATTCAGGCCTTTCCTAAGAGTGTGAGCTCAAAGTGAAAAGTAAATAGGTTTGTGTAGGATCTGAACTCTGTTCGCTGAACTTGTGTCCTTCAACGTAACGTCACGCACACATCTTTGTCCCATTTGTTTATTATATCAATAGTCTTGATTCTCAGTTTGTTTAGTTTAAAATAAGATTACAATTCTGACTTTAAAATATATTGTTTCTGGTAACGTGTGCAATCTCATAAGTTAATCACATTTTTATTTCCGCAATTAGAACCGAAGTAACTTTCATAGCCTTTTTTCTTATTCGTAAACATCGAAATAGTCCTATACAGGAGTATATATTGATTCGGTTTGGTTGTGTTTTATGGCATATCAGCTTTTATGGGTTATTTAATGCCAAATCCTGTTGATACATATATATATATATATATATATATATATATATATATATATATTAGATATGATCTGTAAGAAATAGTTTGCATGTAACATTATTTTTAAACGAGCCAGAGCTCATTTGTTTGCACACAGTTAAATGGTTTCAAGTTTAGCCAATTATTGTTTGTACAGAGTTTGATAGTTTCAAGTATTTCTATTCAACACAAATATTTTTGATATTAATAATATGTTTACACACAGTTGAACGGTTTCAAATATCAATATCTAAAGTAATAGTTTTATCTGTTCACAGTTAAATGGTTGGAAATGGTTGGTTAGAGCTGTTTTATGGCATAACAACCCTTGTAGGCTATTCAAAACCAAATTCCTTATATATATATATATATATATATATATATATATATATATATATATATATATGATTTCCAACCGAACAGTTTGAAGGCAACATTAATTTTAAACGAGCCAGAGCTCATTTATTTTCACACAGTTAAATACTTCCAAATATTTTCATTTAACACTGATAATTCTATTTAATATTAATATTTTATTTGACCACGATTAAATGGTTTCAAATATTGCCAATTATTGTTTTCAGACAGTCGAATGCTTTCAAGTATAACTATCCAACATTAATAATTCTATATAATATTAATCTTTTGTTTGCACACAATTAATAATAAATGAACAAATAGTTCTATCTGGCCCATAGCCGGTACTCTAACAGATACTACCACTCCAGGTCAAAGCCTCACCATCTGATGATTTAGTATCATATTCCGACACTCGTTGGGCGAGGGCCTTACATAAGCTCCAGAGATGTTCAGGAGTATTCTACAGCCCCAGCCGACTGGACTGCGTAATAAATGAGTCGAAAAATTGAGTTGACAGTTAAAAATAAAAGAATAATACGAGTTATATTCCAAGTCCTATCGTGATTAAATTCAGTAGAGAAAGACAAATTTTGACTTTCGATTGGCTTTACTGCTACTTTATCATTTTGCAGCTGAGATATCGTCATTTTCCAGCACAAGTAAACAAAATATTTCTGGTTGTCAGAAAATTTGCTGTATCAGGAAAAAATTTATGATTTTATCTATTATTGTTTTGTTTTGTTTTTTGTTGTTGTTTTTTCTCTCTAGATTTGACACTATGTTGGGAATTGAAAAATCAGAAAAAAAGAGACGGATAAGACCGGAAATTAACGCAAACATTTCTTAGAAAAAAGAATATATATATATATATATATATATATATATATTAGACGATTCACAAAATTTGTCGGCCCATTCGTCTATAGCGATAGAATATACCGGCTGCATCTCTGTAAAGAATTAAGACACCACCGAACGGGTGTCCTGGTTAGGACATTAAACAATCTGATGGCGAGGACCCAGGTAATGCTGGAGCTTTGGGAAATGCTGAGTACACCTTCATTGCCATTGCTCCCAGTTACACTCTGCTCGAAGTGGTAACACCTGATAGGGTCCTAAGTAGAGGTCAAATAGAACTGTTTGATATTTAAACAGTGTGCCAAACTGAATTGTTTGAAATAGAATTGTTTGGGCATTTAACTGAGTGCAGAAAAATGACTGATGCTTAATTGAATTGTTTGTGATACATAGCAATACTTGGAACAATTTAACGGTAGAAAAAATGAGCCCAGGCTCGTTTAAAAATGTTACGAAACCGCATAGAACCCGAAATCGACAACATACTTAGAAAAAACCAAAATGGCTTCCGAAGAAATAGATCCACGACCTCACAAATATTAACCATCCGTAGAATCCTTGAAGGTGTACGGGAAAAAAACCTACAAGCGACATTAATTTTTGTTGACTTTACCAAGGCTTTCGATTCCATTCACAGAGGAAAGATGGAACAAATCCTACTAGCGTACGGCATACCTAAAGAAACCGTAGCGGCAATAACGATTCTCTATAGAAACACTAAAGTAAAAGTACGATCACCAGATGGAGACAAAGAATACTTCGACATTGTAGCAGGAGTACTACAACGGGACACGCTGGCTCCGTAACTCTTTATCATTTGTCTAGACTACGTACTTAGAACATCGATTGACAAAATCAAAGAGAATGGCTTCGAACTGACGAAGAAAAGAAGCAGAAGGTACCCCGCAACAACAATTACCGACGCCGACTACGCCGATGACATAGCGCTACTGGCAAATACACCTGACCAAGCTGAAACACTACTACATAGTTTGGAACGAGCAGCAGCAAACATAGGCCTCTATGTTAATGCACACAAAACGGAATATATGTGCTATAATCAAACGGGGGACATCTCCATTCTAGAAGGAACCCCTCTTAAACTAGTAGACAAATTCACTTACCTAGGAAGCAGCGTCGAATCAACCGAAAAGGACATCGAAACCAGGTTAGCGAAAGCGTGGACAGCTATCAATAGGCTATCGACTATATGGAAATCAGACCTAACCGATAAAATGAAACGCAGTTTCTTCCAGGCAGCGGTCGTATTGATACTGCTATATGGCTGCACTGCATGGACTCTAACAAAACGGCTGGAGAAGAAGCTAGACGGCAATTACACAAGAATGCTACGTGCAATCTTAAACAAGTTCTGGCGGCAACACCTCACAAGACACCAACTGTACGGCCACCTGCCTCCTATCACGAAAACTATTCAAGTTAGACGAGCCAGACATGGAGGACACTGCTGGAGAAGCAGGGACGAACTCATAAGAGATGTACTCTTATGGACCCCCACACATGGCCGTGCAAAAGGAGGACGACCAGCACGAACATACATTCAGCAGCTATGTGAGGATACGGGATGTTGTCCTGAAGACCTACCTAGGGCGATGAACGATAGGGAGGAGTGGCGAGAGAGGGTCAGGGATATCCGTGCTACCAGCGCGATATGATGATGATGATGATATATATATATATATATATATATAAATGATTTGGCATTAAATAAGCTACAATGGTTGATATGCCATAAAACCAAACCAAACCAAACCAAATACCATTTGTTTTTAGCCATGTTTCTCTTTTCTTTTTGTTTTCGTACAATATTGTCTGATAATAATGCCATAAAAACTGCCATTACATTATCCGATAAAAGTTCCATGGAAGTTTTAACACTTTGTAAGAAAACATCTTTAATCTTGAACATAAAAAAAGAAAAACAATATTATTAATTTTAAATAATATCTGCGGTCTTCGATAAAATCAATCCGCTAAAATTAAAAAGTGTTGTCAAAATTACACTTCATTTATATATATATATATAAGTGTGTGTATGTGTCAGTCGTATATCTGTGTCTTGGTATGGACATCTCTATATTCATTCTCTTCTTTTGGGTGCAACATTTATACTTAATTTTGTCAAATTTGAACGTATAAATCTTAGATTATCTGATATTCGTACTGTCAGTGTTGATACAAATTAGTTTTACCACTTTATTACTCATCAATAATGACTTGTGAAGAGGGAAAAACTAATTTGTATGAACATCAAAAAGAAGTAAAAAAGCTCTACACTGTTTAATCTTTTATAGATTTTCATTAAGAAGGGGAATAGTATGGGTTTAAATCATCTAAATGGCATAAGACAAAATTGCAATAATCAATAGCTATTTAAATTAAACACTCCAGAAGTACAGTAATGATATTTTAGGCGTATTTTAAAACATTTTCTAAAAGCCTACGATTATAATTTTAGTCTTAAACATTGTAAAACAGTCATCATAAAATGAAATGCTATAGTGAAGGTGCCCGTGGTGTTATGGTTATCGTCGCAGGAAATGGACACGGCGACACGAGTTCAAGTCCTGGACGACACTGATTGCATTTCACATAGCACTAATACCCTTGGGAAAGGTATGAATCCAATTATTCTCCCTCCAGCTATGGGTAAATAGTAGGGCAGACTAGGTTCTTCAGCGTTGGTGAGGCAACTCGTCTAGGAGAAGGAAAACTCTGAATTCAAACCTGTTAAAATCCGCTTAAAAAATTGACCTTGTGTCATATCCTGCACGAGCGGAAGGGTTGGTAAATATTATAAAATGGAATACTAAAAACGCTAACCTTACTGAAGATTTTAGACATTTTCTCGGAGTAAATAGAAATAAGGTTCAGAATTCCAGATTGAATAATAAATCACAGAATATGGTTAGGGAGCAAGCAAGCGCCAGCTATAATGAAGCGTCTGTTTTAAAAATGAAGCCAAAAGTTTTTTGAAGGAACTATTAGTTGCCCATTGTCTCCAAGAATAAAATATAATAAAAATCAATAGTTGTTGGTTGGCCAAAATGATACGTCAGCAATTAGGCCAATTGTTTGGCTTATAAAGATGTAAAGATAAATTTTCATTGAACTTAACTTTACATCTCATTCTCTGTTTGTACCCGTTATTCTATTTACATGAACTTCTACGTATGTAGAGACATGTAAGAATATAGGCTTTTATGCACATAGAGGTAGGTGCTTACATCAGAGAATACATGATATAACTTCATGCACACAACTATACCTATGTATTTCTCTTCTTTCTCTACCAAGATTGATAGATTGATAGATACTATCCCTCTCTCTCTCTCTCTCTCTCTCTCTCTCTCGCACACACACTCTCTCTCTCTTTCTCGCTCTCTCTTTCTCTTTCTTTCTTTCTTTCTTTCTCTCTCCCTTTTTTTCTCTCTGTCTCTTTCTCTGTCTCTTTCGTTCTCTCTCTTTCCCTCTTTCTCTTTCTCTTTCTCTCTCTCTCTCTCTCTCTCTGTATATATATATATATATATATATATATATATATATCCACACAGAGAACTACATCAATAAATTAGATACATTTCTTTTTCAGAGAAACACTAACTGTTCAATATAATTTTCTCTCTCTTCCTCTCTCCCTTTTTTCTCTCTGTCTCTTTCTCTGTCACTTTCTTTCTCTCTCTATTTCCCCCTCTCTCTTTCCCTCTCTCTTTCTCTCTCTATATATATATATCCACCCAGAGAACGACATCAATAAATTAGATACATTTCTTTTTTAGAAAAACACTAACTGTTCAATATAATTTTCTACAAGGTATGACAAAATATCTCCCAATAGTGCAAATAAACATAGGCAAGTGGTAATGGTAGCTTCATCAAGCAAATGTCTTACTATTTCTTCTTCAGATATGATCAGTTTCGATCATGTCTTGGACCGGTGCACACTGTGCTTTTGCTGTTGATACGATTTTTTGACAAGTACATCGATAAGTGCTACATAGAGAGGTTTTTCCGGGTAGAACAGCATCATTCCGACGTGACATGAAAGGAGTACGATAAACACTCTCTGTGTCAAATACACATTCACCGGTTTTAAAGACGTTTCAATAACAAACGTACAGTGTGCACCGGTCCAAGTTAAGACCGTACCTAATCGTGTCTGAAGAAAAAAATGACTTGCCATTAGCTAGATAGAGCTACCATTACCATTTGCCAAAGGTACTTGCACCACACAGGTTACAGCTTAAAATTGGGGAGATATTTCTGACACACCGCATACAATGAAAAACCGAAATTCCGTTATTTTTTTCTGTTTAATTATTCATCGTTTCACTTCCATATATATATATATATATAGAGAAAGAAAGAAAGAAAGAAAGTGGGGTGTGATGGGTAAGTTGTTGCCGTGTTAAATCCTTAATTTCGCGCGTGCGCTTTGTTTGTTTCAGGTTTTGTCTAATGTGCAGCAAACGAGAGTCAGTTGAGCACTGTTTGTCAATAAAGCAGCACCATCACCCAATTCACTTCAGAAATTTGGAAACGCCATGCTGTACTAGTTTGTGTTCACGACGGAACCGCCAGTACTAAGATTTTAGAGTATTTAGGTGTTCCCCAGGCGATATTGCATAGGATTCAAAAAGAGGTAGGTCAGTTCAATGGTGATAACGATGTTACGGCAGCTCGAAGGCCTCACTCTGATAGTTCTGATCAGAACTCACTAGTTTATGGCTTAGATCTAGGCTATGATTGACAACGATCCTAGCAAACCAATCACGTCCATAGACAGGTACATAGAAGTGTCTGAGTTTCTTATCAGGCTGGTAGTGCATGAAGACATTCGATATTTCTTATACAAAATGAAAAAGGGCGAATATTTATCAGGAGCTAAGAAGTATAAGAGGAAAGATAGTACAAGAAAGCTTTTCAACAAAATCAATTATCTTCTCTATCTGAGCATGCTTTGGTTTTTCTAAGATGTGAAAATTTTCAACCTCGATCAGAAGATGAACTCTTGGAACAACTGTTGACTTGTTCTGTCTCCACAAGATGTACTGATAGTGAGGAAAAACCAAACAACCAATTCACATCATGGTGTTTGAGGTGGTCACCAGCGATGATGACATTACGCCTCTATTCATCTTTTCCCATTGTTTTAAACACAACACGAAAGTCTTTATAAATTGTCTGGAGGTGGTAATACAACAAAACTCCATGCAACACCAAATATGAACTCAAGACAAAGATAACGACAGCATTTACTAATTTAAAAAAGAAGTCCGTCGGAAAGAATTTAAGGCGATTCTGAAGACGTCTGGTGGCCGTGGTAGATTTCTTTGTATAAATGTCAATTTCTTTATATACTTTTAATCAATAGTATTTCAAGATATTTTCATGTAGTTTTGGTAAATATGACTAAATAAGTGAGATGTCAGTGTTAATTTTGATATTTTTCCCATCACACCCTGTATATAGGAGGGGGGTCTGAAAAGTAACAAGATTGGTATCACAAACAATCTATTTCAATCCCAAACAACAAAGTACATGGTTTGCCTTTCAAAGTAATCTCCATGGAGTCTAATGTATTTTTCCATCCTTCTCTGTCACGCTTCTATGTATATCTGGAAGGGTTCTTCTGATATGTGCTTCAGTTACACCGTTACAGTCCTCTCGATGGCATCCACACCTTTAAAATGGATCACCTTGAGGATCATCTTGAGCTTAAAAAATGTTTCACGGAGCAAGATCAAGTGAATAAAGAATTTTCTTCAGTATGCCGATGTTCTTCTCGGCCAGGAATTGCTTGATCCGGAGATCGTTGGAATCAAGTGGATTTTCGTAGTGAAACTGCCACAATTCCCATCTTTTCTCGTGCACTGAGCAAAGCATATGCCGCGGGATCTCTTTTCAAACTTGACGATTGATCGTCTGGTTCAGTGGCAAGAACCTGCTGAAGACGATCCTCCTCACATCGATATTTTAATCAGATCGCTATGACTTAGACTTTTGATTTTGGACTTTTTTGCTTTCTTCGAAATCGGTGGTATTAGTGACTTCCACTGGCTATTCTGAGGCTTGGTTGACATTAACCTCAGTCTTTACTTGTTTAAGGCCTTCCAGTCCTGGAATCATATTTAACTCCCTTTGGACCTCAAAAATAGATGAGCACGGCATTGTGTTATTTACATACACTTGCTAAGGCATTTTCTCTGGCGTCACATCTATCTATCTATCTATCTATCTCGTTATTTATATTATTCAGTTCACTGCTATCAATCATTAATATTCCTTGATATATCTATCCACCTTTATCAGTGTTGGTCTTCTTTCGGTCTCTGTTTAATTCGATTACCTGTTGATCTTTCTAAATATACGAGGATCATTAAATAATTTTCCAGACTTTTTTTCGTATAGGCACTTTTATTGATAGTACACACATGAAACTCAAGTTTCCTTCCAAGTAATCTCCTTCAGCTGTATTGCACTTGTTGTACCGTTCCAACAACTTCTGAAAGGCGCCATGGAAGTCCTCTCGTGTGAGTATGTCACAGCCTCTTTAATCTCCTCAATTGTCTCATAACGACAGCCTCTGAGCTTAGGGAATAACCAAAAGTCACAGGAAGCAAGGTCTGGACTAAAGGGAGGCTGAGGAACTGTCTTGATGCCCATCTTGGACTCGTGGACTGGCGCATTGTCCAGGGAGAAATGCCACAAACCCAATTTGAAGAGTGCTGGCCTCTTCCCAAGGAATCTCTCTTCCTGAACTCCCTTAAAACCTCAATATAGTAACCCTAACCCTTTGACAATCCAACTCTGGTGTTCTGACTTCCTTACTCCTCCCACACCTCTCATCATCCCTCACAGACTCCCTTACTCCTCCCACACCTCTCATCATCCCTCACAGACTCCCTGTCTTCCTTGAATCTCTTATGCAACCCAAAAACTGATGCTCGATTCATGCAAGATGGTCGAAAAGCATTTTGAAGCATTCCATACGTTTCTATGGCATTTCTTTCAAGTTTTAAACACAATTTTTTATGCATATCGTTCTTCTAAAGTGTCTTCACGTCCAGATTGCATTTTTGAAATTCACCTGCTGTGACAATCAGGCTTTAGTAGGGTGTATTCCAATTCCTGCTGTAGCAGTTCATTTGAACCTGAAATCATAAAAAAAAGATGTATAACAATAACATACTGAATTTTCAAAGGTCTACAACAATTTTAAATGCCTTTACCAAAAAGTCTGGAAACTTATTAAATTCACCACGTATATGAACTGTAAAGCCGAATTATTTTGGGTAAGAGGTTTTACAACTTTTCAGCATCAATCAGAGTAAATAAGGAGACAGATTGAAAAAATCCGGTCTCCGTTTGATACTATAGAGGTTTGAAATACTTTCCAGTGTTTTTCATCGAGCATGCAAACTGATATCTTAGAGATTTTGAAATTAAAGATGTGATTAGTTTCTAAATTATGTCTAACAAAACCGTTAAAGAAGACGAATACTGACAAAGACGGATTGGTGTATCATGGAATATTAATAATCGATAGATATTAACTAATTTATACAAACATAACATAGATAGATAGATAGATAGATAGATAAGGATTTTTTGCGATAAATTTTGGAACGTTAGTCGCATCACACAAGCTCAAAACAAAGCGCTACAAGCGGAAGTGGAATGTTTTAAAGCTTTCTTATCTTTTTCGTTTCGTTTAGTAACTTAACTGCTCTAATGAAAGTCTAAAAACCGAAATATCTAACGTTGGCAAATAGTTCTATGAATAAAACCATCCTTCGAAGAGCTTGAGTTTTTCATCTCACTCTCTCCACACACACACACACACACACACACACACATACACACACACACATACACACACATATATATATATATATATATATATGTATAGAGATGAATATGTATGAATATATATATATATATATATACAGAGCAAGAAATAATGAGACGAACAGCGACAATATTTCTTTATAATTATATATTCTGTTGACTATAACCATTTGATGCTCTCTCTCTCTCTCTCCCTCTCTCTCTCCCTCTCTCTCTCTCCCTCTCTCTCACACACACACACACACACACACTTATATAAGGTACAAATGAAAACGTTTCAGTATTTTAAATCGTTCATGTTGATATATGTTTATATTTTTAATGATTAGTATATTTATAAGTCTGTGGGTTCATATCGTTTCTTATAATACTAATACAGCTACATGTAATATTCTTTCTCAGTTTTATCCTCACAGGGGACAGATTTGAATTCTACCATATTAGATTATGGTGGAATACAGCATTTTCCTCTGTTTATGGTATTATTAGTGTTTCATATAATAAAATTGCTACAACATAAAAATATTTGATAAGTCGTGCTTAGCTTAAGAAACGAAATCAACGAGCAGAGTTCAAATTTGGAAAAGGCTGTCCATTTTGAACTAATGCCCTTGAGAAAACCATGAATGCACCTGTTTTGTATAGCCATGACCATGATTAACTATACAGACACATAATACATATACATCTACATATGCATGCAGAATCATAAAGACGAGCGACACAGTTCTTTAGAAAAATATGTACCTCTCACTTTATTTGAAAGGGCTGTGTGTGAGAGGGAGTCGGAGACCGAACAGAACTGCAACCTATTGACCTCCCCACTCTTATGGTCATCAGCGTTTCTTTCCTGTTCTCTAGGGCTGCTCAACCGGAGGCCCGGGGGGGGCAGCTCTCTGCTGGGTGCTGGCTTTCTCTACCACATCTTGTCTCCAAACTCTCTGATCTCAAAAAAACTGGTTGAATTTCCTGTGCATTGAGATATAATAGTTCAGCGCCCACTCCTTTGGAATGGCATGTTTTTGATCGTCATCGAGCGGAAATAACTATCATGCAGTTCACAGGTCACCCTCTTCCGGTGCATCAGTTTGTGACTGTACCGTGGGATTTTAACCCTGTCCCATATTGTCAGCCAAGCTCGCCCACGCCAACGGAATATGCACTTCTGCTGTCTTTGGAATGGCATGTTTGGCCGGGTCGGAGGTCAATATACAACACCAGTTCTCCACCCAATTATGGATAAATATTAGAGTAGACTAGGTTTTCTAGCCTTGGTCAGCAACCAGTCCAAAAAAAGGAAAAGTGAATTCAAACCAGCTTAACCCTGCTTAGAAATTGGCCTTGCGTCACATCTTATCTTGTACGGCAGTCTTTTTAGCAACTTTAGATTTCAGCCCAACAATAAAAACATAGACTCTTGACGACTTCACAACAACTGCAACTGTTTTTACCAACACAGCTCTGCAACCTAAATCAACTTACTATCAACTTGTGAACTTCCAACTTCAGAATGTCCTCAGGGCAATTGGACTTCAGACCATCTTCCTAGCATCTACAAACTGCAAATCCAACTTCTACCAACCTATTACCCACCAGAAACTTGTCTCCCCACCCGCCAAACTCACTATCTTTATTTGCTATTGTTTGACCCCTTAGGAAAGGTCAATCCAATAGCTCTAAACTTTTTTCTAGTATTGGATAATTCGTCGCGTCGCTCCATAGGAAGGTGACAAAGCTCCACCATCCAAACAATATGGATGTTATTAGCCTAATTTCTAATCACAATTATAGTTTTGTAAACTCAAACTCCCTCAAAAACAAAATAAATTATAAAAGTATTTCGTAATTTGCTTGAAGCATTGCACAAATTATTTTGTTTTATTGAATTGAATTAATTTAGAGGACAATTGCAATGCGAAATAATAATTGTTTGAGTTAATTTCAATTTGAATTAATTTCTAAGTAAAACTTCATCGTCAGAGACTTTTTTTTATAAATGAACACGATGTTGGAGGATCAAATTCTTTTGAACGTTGTAAACATAGAGTCACGTGGGGTGTTAGAACGTCATATTGGGTGGTGTAACCATGGTTCCGTGTGGGGTTTTTAAATGCCATGCGGAATAGACGTGACTTCAGTTGTCCTAATCAATTTCATTTTATTTTATTCTATTTTATTTTTATTTTATCTTTATTTTTATTTCTTTAAACTTAATTATGTATTTTAAATGTGCATGTTATTTGATGATATATTCAGTATTCTCACCTACTGCTAATCAGCTATTAATAAAGCCTCCTTAATTCTGAGATAACCAACACTACGTATTATTGCTTCTATTTTAATGGAAAAATTATTATCATTATTTTTACATTTAATTAAATGTTTACGGAATGAGGATGCACGTATGTTGAGGTATTTTGTAATTTTGATGTTGAGGGCTCTGATTGTACTTTCTATATAAGAATTATGGCATTTTAAGCAAATTAAACAATAAATAGAGTAATTTTTGGCATATATTTGGATCTCTTATTGGGCAGTTGGCTAGAGTACATGTTGTGATAATATTGTTATTTTTCTTCGTTAAGAATTGGCGTAGTGAGGATCCGGAGAGGGCCATTTGTATATCTAGTTCTTCCTTGTAAATAGACCAGCGTATTTCTTTGGTGATAATTTCACTGAAATGTGGCAGTTTCAGGAAACAGGTGTTAGAGGGTGTATGTAGTTTCCCTGATTTCTTATTATTTAAATGCCGTGTGATTAATGTTGGGAAATCATTGTTTCTGAGGGTGTTTATAAAATGCCTGATGTGTATAATTTTATCTTTCTCTTCACTGCATCTATAGTGAATTCGTTTAATTTCATTTCTAATACAATTTGTTTTGGCACTGAGTGGAAGTGCTGATTTGAAATGCACAAAGAGGTTATTACTGGTGGATTTTCTATAAGAACTTGTGTAAATTTTACCAGTTGGTGATATTTGCATTTTAAAATCTAGAAGTGATAGGGACCCAGTGTTATATGGATGTTCTATCTTAAACTGAATATGTCTATCTATGTTTTGGAACTTCTCATATATGGCAGTAGCTTCTTTTCTGGATGATGTCAACATAAGTATATCGTCAATATATCTTGTGAAAAACATGCATGATGGGCATTTGGATGGTGCTCAACGTTCTATTGGTCCATATATGAAATGGCTACTATGCCTGTTACACTGGATCCCATGGGCAGTTCTGATATTTGTTTGTAGGTATTTCCGTTGTAAGTGAAGTAAATATTGTCTATTATAATGGATAATAGTTGGTGTATATCTGTTGCTGTTAGTTTGTGACAATATAAGTTCTTGGAGATTATATGTTCTGATATAATATCGATTGCTGGGTGTTCAGGTACTGTGGTGGAGATTACATCCAAACTGAATGCATAATTATTTTGCTTCAGTCGTTCTGTATTTAGTTGTGTTAGTCTGTGGATGACTTCATCAGAATTTTTAACATGTCCTGAAATGGTGAGAAGCAAAGATTTCAATATTTGTGCGAGAAGCCATGATATTTTATAAAGAGGTCCTTCTAAGCTGGAAATGATAGGTCTAATCTAGAGTTTTGTGTCAGTTTTGTGTGTTTTGATGAGGGGGTAGAAACTGGGTAGTTTGTTATTTCGAATAATATAGTTATTCTTGTATTTATTTAGTATATTCCTCCATTTATAGATGTTAGTCCATGCATTATTGATTAAGTTTTCTAACTTGGTTGATTGAATGCCTGGAACTGCTAAATAAATATGGTTATCTTTATGATGGTCTAGTGCCAATTATCATTTAAAATTATCAGATCTAAAAATATAATCAATTTCCTCAATTTTTTTTTTTTTTTTGACCAGTCAAATTATTCAAAAATTTTGACTAACAATTTCTTTTGTCCTTATAATTCGACAACCTTGAATTTTCTACATGGTAACCGATAATAATATCTAAAAATAATTTAAATGCCACATCGTCAGCAATTTTCTCAAATTCCTCTTGTCTTATTTTAATGCGGTTTAAAAAAAAAGACTTTATGTCACACTCAAAATAAAACGAAAATTCTATTTTGTCTTTAGTTCTAAGGTAAACCCTGTATTTCAGTGTGCTTCAAAAATCATCCATACAACTCCTGTTACACAGCAGCTCAAAGATAATTGTAGGGAAAATTTAAAGTTTTCCTCTCAAACCATTTTGGTACTGATTAATGGACTTCTTGCATTGTATCAACTTTTCCAATACAAGATACAGAAAACAGCTCGATGCGATAATTTCACCTCCTCCATACTCCATGGTGGTCGATAGAAATTCTTGGTTGAATCATTCATCTCAGCTTCTAAGACAGCATTTTAGATCATCGGTAGACAGCCCAACGAATGATTAATCACACCAGAGACTGACGATCTTAAAATGACAAAACTTTCAGTCGGTGCTAATGTGTTCCTTGTGAACAACTACGTTTTCTTTTCCAGTGTTTTTTTATGAATAACCCGCTTCTCTTTAAGATTATTCTTCGGAATTTATGAATTCTTGTCACCATTTTGTTGGGACATTGGCCCAGCGGTTAGAGTGTTCGCCAATGGCCCGGGAGACCTAGGTTCAATCCCAGGTCGAGTCATACCAAAGACTTTAAAAATGGAACTTGATACCACCTTGCTTAACACTCAGCATTATAAGGTACGGTTCAAGGGTAAAGTGGAGCAATCCAGGGAATGGAGTAGCGCCCTCCCCTACACCTTGGTGTAGTAGCTATCGAAAAGGGAGCCTTCGGGTCACCCTCGACTATGGTCGCTAACTTTACTTTACTTACTTATTTGTTCAGTGCTTTAGAACAGTCATTTAAGCCTTCTTTTATCTTGATTTGTTGTCACTTTAGACCTTACAGATTCTGCTTTTGAGGCCAGAAAACCTTTCTGTTAAAATGACAGACAATGGAATCTGAACATCACTAGACATTAAAAGTTTATAGAAGTTCGTTTAGAACATTTCTCTTTTACAAAGATTCGAATTGTAGTTTTTATCCCACGAGTTGCGTGAAATTTGGATATTTTGTCGACATTTTGAAATAAAATAAAATTTTGAAAAAGAGATGTCATGTATAAATGTTTTGTTTCCTGAATTTCAGATTCATTCAAATTGCAAGTCAAAGAGACGAGATAATTTTATTTGTCGAATTACTTAGAATTTCTCTAGAATGCACGTAAAAAAAAGAGAAAGGGGGAAGAGAGAGGGGGAAGAGAGGGGGAGAGAAAGAGAGAGGGAGGGGGGAAAGTGAGAGGGGAAAGTGAGGGAGAGGGGAAGAGAGAGGGAGGGAGGGAAAGAGAGAGGGAGGGAGGGGGGAATGAGAGAGTGAGATGAAGTCTAAATGAGTTAGTGCTAATTCCTAATACTTCTTCCACCATTCTCACAAGACTTAGCTGTGTGCAACTTTTTCTTTAATTGAAAATTCACCATAAAAGTCAGATTTAAGGATATAGAGGACCTTAAAAGAAATTCAACGAAGCAAATTTCACGTCATGACAAAAGTAGAGATTAAAAAGTACACGGAACAATAGAAAACTCGCTGGAGTAAGTGTGTTGAATGCTAACGATACGTTTTTGAAAACACCTCATGTAGATACACACACACATACACAATATTGATAAAATTATAAATAACCAAAATAGGAGACTATTAGATAAATCACATAAGAACAACGAGAAGGCGGGTAGATTACCCTGTAATTGTAGGAAAACGATGAATGTCCGTTGAACAGACGATGTAACTCGAAGAATGTAGTATACCAAACGTGTATTTTCCCCATGGATCATTGTAATGATGTAGATAGAGCTTACATAGGCATTTTCGCGGGGAACTGGAAAAAAAGGTTATATAATCATGGTTATTCCATTTCTAACCTGTGACTTAGGAACCAAACGGCTCTTTCAAAATACTTTTAGGGCTAAAAAGAACAAGGACTAACCTCTCAAATTAAGTGGGAAATAATTAGATAATCTTCGACGGCTGATAAGTTCAATAGCAAATGCAACCAATGTATAAAAGAGAAAATTAATATAATGAATTTTAAGGACACTAGGCGACTATAGAGCAAACGGAGTGAGCTAATATTCAAATGTAGCCACAAATATAAGTTTGAATCAACTTGATCGGGGCAGCAAAGAAAGGTAACACTTCAGATTAGAAGACCACGATGCATGAATTGGACAAAATCTGTTAATATAGAACATGAAGGGATTTGGGCATATAAGAAATTAATTTTAAAAATTAATTGAATAGAATTGCCGAGGCTCTTAATTAGAAGAATTTGCTAGGCAAATACTAAGGGCCTTTATGGCGTAAGAAAAAGTTTAAATTAGTTTATATAATTTCTTTTCTTTTCTTTTTTTGCAACTTTTAAATTTTCTCGAAATATCGATACACGATATAGTGGGATATTTTAAGTAAAGAAGGCAGAACAAATACTTGACCCTAGGACTCTGGGAAATATGCTAGTTGTGGTAGCAGTATCCCCCAACACCACTAGAAATATATAAAAAAAAAACAGACATAGTAACAACCGAAAAAAAAAACACTTTAAAAGATAAAAGGTCAAGTAGGAAAAGTAACCATGAATTCTTTGGACAAAGCACATAAGAATTAAAGAAACTATAAAACAACAAATTGGCAGGCAAACGTAAATTGTACTAAGACTTAAAAAGCTACTTTGAAACCAGTCATAGTGACATTAAGGGTCGGCCGAAAAACGGTATATCCACATTTTCATTTTTTCATTGTTTTATTACCTTTCTTTATCCGACTGATCGTTCTCGTTCTCCTTTTTCTTCCTTTTTCTTTCCTTTTTTCCTTTTTTTCCTTTCTCTTCTTCTTTTTTTTTTCCCATATATATACATATATATATATATATATATATATATATATATAAAGTAATTAGTTGCATGAATAAACAGAGAATGTAAGAATCTGTATCAAATTAATTTACATCCAATTTTCAGTAAAAGCACTGGTTCTCACCAGATAACTGAAGTTAAGCAACGATTTAAGTGGGTGACCACTTAAAGACTGATCAGTTATTGTGCATAATATAAACTTCCAAGATTTGTAAATAACAAGGATCTAAATCCTGTAAAGCACAATTTGTATTCATATTTTTCTCTTAAGTTTTCTTATTTTCACAAATTATTTTTATTTACTTTGAATATTTATGGAAGTGCTTTGCTTTTATCATTACTTGTATATGTAAATGTGTCACCGTGCCCGTAGGTGACGCGTGTCATGCAGAAGTTGCGTTTTTGCAGAAAATGTGGGTGCATGAAAAAAAAAGGTATGTTTGCTAATTTCCTGTTGAGAAGCCAAGTTATTTATAAATATGTTATCTATGTATGTCCGTTTAGACATGTATTTATTTACAGTGATCGGTAGAGCTTAGAATTCAGCGACTGATTCCAAAAAAGAGGCGTGCGAGAAATGGCACTATTCTGCTTCTGCTAATGAGGTTCCAGTTCTGAAACTTTAGGAAGTGTGAATTTATCATTGTTTCTAGGTCCACTCTGACCTGGCGCGGTTGTACTTGTTTGGGTCCTATCTATGGGTCAAATATTTTTTAAGAGTATCAATATTTGTTAGGGATGTTTAAAACTATATAATTGCGTGCACATTATTTGTATTAAATATACATACTTGAAATCATAAAACTTTGTACAAAGAAATGGTTATTGTTACTTAATTGGAATATTTACGGAAAAATTAAATAATTGTATTTAAATTCTTAGCTATGAACTCTTGCGATCACAAAACTGTATGAAAATTATTTGTATTAGATAGGAATACTTGATATCATATAATAGAAAACGAAAGATTATTATAATACAGATGTTTTTTTTAAATGCCATTGAAAATTATTACAATAAAACGCTGAAAATATTGTAGTGATTATGATGAAAAATTTACAAAAGAATAAAATTTTGGTATAAAAATCCGTTATGAGGGGTTGATATGCCATTAAACAAAGGAAAGCAATTTACAGTTATTCATATTCGTCTAAATGCTATTTAAAGATATAATCTAATGAGCCGAAACATGATTATCATCTAAGATGTCGGCCCTTTATGCAAAACGCTTATAGACCTATAACTATTTCTTCTGAGACCATCAGCTTGAATATTAACTGCTTGATGTTTAATAGAGTGAACACCCAAGTACAGCACATCCCACAATGTTTCATAAGGATTGAGATTTGGGGAGTTTAATGGTCTGATCCGTAGAGAGAGTTTTGGGGGTTTTTTTGCAACTGAATCCAATCGCATACTAACCGTGCTATGTCGTAGAATATGTCATTGTCATCGTAGAATATTGCTGAAATAAAGAAGTGCTTTTGGCCTTTAACTATGTTTAGTTGGATGGTAGGTGATTAAATGATAGTTACTCAGTAATACGTGATCGTGGAAATGTAGCGTGGTCAGCGACGGTAGTGAAAACAAATCGTCGGATGGAGAGAAAAAACACAAAAATACAATTTATTTTAACGTCAAGACCTTTCTTTATTTTCTCTGAGGCTGTGGAATCAGGAATACAGAAACAGCAGATACCACGTGGCTAGACTTTTCTTTCCCCGAAAACAGTCTCTTCTTGAACTTTTGTTTCCTCCTTCATTTTTCTCTTTAAAACCCAACCACCAAAATAGAAAAAAAGCCTGAATCACAAAATCTGTGGTATTCACAGAACATGCCCCTACTTCCGCCTTGATTGGGTGACATCCTCCGGCTCTCGTAACCACTTGAAGACCTTGTCTTGGATTACTAGGTTAAATGTATTATGTTACTGCCAGCACAGTGGAAAATAGGTTGAATTCGCCATCTTTGTCAACTCACCATCTGCTTATGATACTACAATAGCAACACTTTCTCAAGAAAATGATGGACATGTATACTTCTGTCAACATTTCGGAGAGAAAGCGAGGATCATTGATCTAAGTAACTTTTTTCATTGATCATCATCATCATCATCATGTCGTGCCGATAGCACGGATATCCCTGACCCTCTCTCGCCACTTTTCTCTGTCGTTCATCGCCACAGGCAGGTCTTCTGGGCTACATCCCGTATCCTCACAGAGCTGCTGTATGTATGTTCAAGCTGGTCGTCCTGCTTTTGCCCGGCCATATGTGGGAGTCCATAGGAGTACATCACTTATGAGCTCGTCTCTGCTTCTCCAGCAGTGTCCTGTGTGTCTGGTTCGTCTAACTTAGATAGTTTTCATGATGGGAGGCAGGTGGACGTATAGTTGGAGCTTTGTGGGGTGTTGCCGCCATGACTTATTCAATATTGCTCTCAACATTTTTATTGATAAAAGGTTAAATTCTGGTGCTTCTATATCCACTGAAGATGTTTTTAGCAATGGAAGTTGAATAAGATAAGTGCTCTGACTGAGCTGCGGTTACATAGTCCATTACAATTGTCATAATATTAGTATAGTGTCTGTTGTTGAGTACTATTTCCTTCACTATGATTAAAGCAATCTTCATTTCATGCCACTGTATCACTGTTAAATTTTCTGGCCACACAAAGTTTTGTCAGGCATTAATGATTATTCTCTGGTCAGATCTCTACCTAAAAGTAGTTACCAAAACTGAACAGTACCAATGCTCAATCCGTGTCATTCTAGGGTTCTGAGTATGATACCAAACAGCATTTGATGGTGAGGCTGTGTGAAGTACTCCAAGGTCTACTCTAATCCTTAGAGTTTTATCTATAGTTTAAATAGATATGTTTAAAAATTATATGTATTCGATAGGGTCGTATGCAAAAGAATAAGAAACATCAACACAAAAATGTAAATATGAATGTACAATGATCCTATAGATGGGTTACCATCCGTTTAAAACTATCAATCAATCCGTGTTCTTTTTTATAATTCACTGGTCAAGCTTGGTCATTATCAAAGTCTCTTTACACATAAGTGCGGTATTCAACACAATAAAATGAAGTTCTCGTAACCGTGGAACTCTTGATGCTATAAGGCGCAGACGTTACGAGACTGTAACTGCCATTCTTGTCTCATGTTATTGACCATATTGTTTTGGATCATTTTGGTGTCCTTGCGTATCAGATTTGTAAATACATTCTCTGGATAATGTGTCTCGACTCATAATAAAAACAGCTATATACTTAACTTGCTCCAGAAATTACTAAGTCTTCGTGTTTTTCCTCGCCCACTGTTAGACACCTAAGCCAAGAAAGATATTACGGTCTTCTCAGTTACGAAACCTCATTGAATTACCCTCATTCGTCGAGTTTTATGCATAGATATATTTAATTAGGCTCTGTTTCATTTTCACACATTTTCCCTCTTTTTTTTCCAAACTTTGTCTTTCCAGGCAAGATTTTTATTAGATTATTATTATTATTATTATTATTATTATTATCATCGCTTCTGATCATAAACGCACATACATACCTTCTCTTTCTTCTGTTTACTGATATCACGTTGTATTTCACTTTCTATTTCGGGAATTTTGGATGAGCGTATGTGTGCGTAGGCTTGTATCAATGTGCCCAAATGCGCATGCGCGTTTCACTGAATATGGAAAGTGACAAGCCACGACATTTTCACCGGATTTTTTCCTTCTAAATTTTTTTAACTACTTCCTGAATGTTACAAATCGGATAGTACAATAAATCAGTGCTTAGAGTGGGCTTTAATGTGGTTGTCAAATCTCTTGAAACACCTCGAACTTTCTATGGCAAGGTGACCATGACTATGACATTTAGAACGTTAGAATAATTTACGAGAAGAGAATCAGTAATAATCTAACTTGCCAAAAAATTAGAAATAGTTACCTTTATGACGTGTAGATCCACCCTTTGACTGAATAAGAGCAGCTAAGAAACTGGACATGAAGTCTATGTGATCGTAGAGTCGATTTGTGAGTATATCAATCCGGACAAGTTCAAGGACTGTGTATACAGCTGTTTGTTGGGTGTTTATGCAGGAAATTTCGAAAGGTCTTTTATATGTAACATACAAACACTCTTGTGAAAAATATGAACAGCACTGGGACTAGTAGCGTACATTAAGCTAATTTGGGGTTACCACAGCAGCTATGGACAATCTCGATGGGAAAACTATCACCACAAGTGAACATGGTAAAACGGATGAGAAAAAGTGTCTAATTTCCCTCATGGCCCTTAGAAACTTCAATAGAACACACTATATACCATATTATTGGTTAATTGATTAATTATACCAGCATATCAACCTATATACGGTTATCTTACGCCTAAACGTCAAGGAATTGTGTTCATTGTACGTTTTCATTTACATTTTAAGTCGGTATTTCTTTAAAATATCTTTGCATACTGACCTATCCAATACGAATAATTTGAAACATATCTACTTGGCCCATAGATGAGACCCTAACAAGTACTACCAGTCTGAGTCTGTGTATCTTGGAGTAATGGTAATTAAGGGGTACTCCACAAACCAGAACTGGAGCCTCACCATTAGATGCAGTTTAGTTTATACCCAGGACACCATACAATTAGAGAAATATCACCAATTTGGATCCATAACAGTATTGTTGTCTCCTCCGACACGAACTCGACTGCCCGCCTGAAATAGCTAGAAATGTGACTCATCTTACCTGGCAACAGGTAGCCAAATTTTAACAATTAAACGGTGATATTATTTGGTTAGGATTAGGTGCGCGCTAGCCAATGTCATGGTGTCAATAATATTACCCTTGCCGGTCGATACGAAACCCCATGGGATAGTCTACGCTGTACAATACGTTGACTGATGGGTCTAAAGGTACCAGCGTTGAATAGGGATGTTATTCAATACAATTTTCATATTCCGTGTGTAATTACCATCCTGTTTAATAGTTCTGTTCTTACATCACCTGAGATTTCCATATGTCGGTCGGCAATTTATATATTCTTGTAATACCCGTACTAATGTTTCTCGAAAAAAAACTCTTCCCACCTCGGAAAGAGAATGATCCATCTATCTGGCCCCTATCAATCGTATTAAAGAAGTATAAAGACCTTCTCGCGTCTCATGGCTACCACAGCTACGCTGCTAAAATCTCAGCTCTTCAATACCTATAAAATCACTATTACGTTATTCTAGCAGGGTCCATTTCAACAAGCAAGGGTAAGCGAACCTGTTTAATTTTGCCTAATTTTTGGCACTTCAGTTTATTTTGTAATTCATTTTTGTTTGCGTGCTTGTACTCTTGGAATTTGATCGCTTTAAAAAAAAGCTGTTTTTTTTTTCTCGATTTTCGACATCTCCACCCTAAAAGGTGGGCCTTTGAAATTAGTCGACGAGTTCACCGACCTGGGAAGCAGCGTCTTATCAGTCGAAAAAGACATCAACATGGCATGGACTGATATCGATAGGCTATCGGTCATAGGGAAGTCAGATCTGACCGATAAGATAAAACACAGTTTTTTCCAATCAACGGTCGTGTCGATACTGCTATATGAATGCACAACACGAACGCTAACTAAAACTATGGAGAAACAGCTTGACGCCAATTGTACAAGAATGCTGCGAGCAATATTGACCAAGTCCTGGAAGCAGCACACGATAAAACAGCCACTGTACGGCTAACTACCACTCATCACGAAAACTATCAAAGTTAGACGAACCAGACATGCGGTACACTGCTGGAGAAGTAGGGACGAGCTCATAAGCGATATATTTCAGTGAACCCCTACACACAGACGACCAAAGGCAGGATGAGCAGCTAGAACCTTTTTACAACATTTCTGTGACGATACAGGATGTAACCCTGAAGACCTCCCGGGAGCGATGGACGATAGAGAAGGGTGATGAGAAAGGGTAAGAGTTATCCGTGCTGATGGCGTGACATGATGATGATGATCTATCTATCTATGTATGGTGAGAAAAGGTCAGGGAAATCCGTGCTAGCAGGGCGACATGATGATGATGATGATGATGATGATGATGATGAAAATAACGATTCTAATACGTATCCGGAAGATTCTTACCAACTGTACGGCCACCTGCCTCCTATCACGAAAACTATTCAAGTTAGACGAACCAGACATGCAGGACACTGCTGAAGAAGCAGGGACCAACTTATAAGTGATGTACTCTTATGGACCCCCACATATGGCCGTGCAAAAGCAGGACGACCAGCACGAACATGCATTCAGCAACTATGTGAGGATACAGGATGTTGTCCTGAAGACC
This sequence comes from Sepioteuthis lessoniana, assembly GCA_963585895.1. NCBI lineage: Eukaryota > Metazoa > Mollusca > Cephalopoda > Myopsida > Loliginidae > Sepioteuthis > Sepioteuthis lessoniana. The sequence continues at coordinate 8,188,523 of OY757904.1, read as the reverse complement.
TGCCTGAGGCGATGAACGATAGGGAAAAGTGGCGAGAGAGGGTTAGGGATATCCGTGCTACCAGCACGACATGATGATGATGATTTATCAAGAGCAATGTATGATTTTCTATTTCTCTTACGTTATTAGATTAGTTAATTGATAAGAGATGTGCAATTTGGAGAAAATGATGTGAAAAATTATCAAAGATTATATCTATCTATCTATCTATCTATATATATATATAGAGAGAGAAATAGAGAGAGAGAGAAAGGGAGAGAGAGAGAGAGAAAGGGAGAGAGAGAGAGTGTGGGAGAGATATATTCATTGTGTTTTATATATATGAGGAGTGCATATATAATTTTTTTTCTGTGGACAATGTATACACATGTTTTCTTTTCTTTTTTTCCGATATCAAATTGTAATTATAATTTATATATGTTTATTTCCTATGTGCATGTATATGTGTTTTGGTATATAAGGCTGTTCCTACATATACTTGCATGTATTACTGAATGGGTTAAGTGACAAGCCAAATTTTGTGCCAAGTTTGAGTATTCTCATATTGATTTGCCTACTATTGGAGACAGACTCAATGTTGGTAATAGATTGGAGTGTTTGATTACATTTGGAGAATGGACTTTTGCAAGCTTAAATTTCAGTATTTGAATTAAACACGTCTATTTGTGTATAGTAATTTACTAAGCGAAGCTTAGTCTGACATAAACTTACTGCAGATCAATACAAATCGAACAAATTGCATTAATATATTCTCTTCACCTTATGATTGACTGACGTGTTATAATGTGATGCATAGAGCAGCCAGTTTTCTAGGTGCAGCTTATTGAAGTGCCAGAGATGCCAACGTCACCTGTTGTCAGCTGACAATACGTAAATAGGGATGTTTGAATTTAAAGCGGATTTCGAAACATAAAATCGAAGTGTCTCGATATTTTAGCGTGGAACCTTACGTCAACCGAATGTGTTATGGTTAGGGTTAGGGTCAGGGTTAACCCTGCCGATTGGCGTCAGAGAAAAAAATGTGCTTCGTATATAAACTTAAAAAATTCGTAAACATGAAAATCGTAGAACGGAGAGAAGTCACCGACAGCAAGAAAATACTGAAGACCAGAGACACAAGACAACCCATCCCCACAATAATTAACTGGCCGCTGAGAAACATGCGAAATATTCTGATATAGTGATAAATATGGCATTTGTTGCAAGAAGCAAATGTGATTTTAAAGCCAGATTACGACAATTATCAGTGAAAAACAAAACCTTTATCAATGGCATGACCCAGTGCACAATTTCTATTGAATGACAATTAATTATGTTGCGTGAAAGGGTTCCGATTGGTTTAAAATGCATTTTAAACACACAAGTTGACACTTTGTAAATTCCACAATTTAATTAGTACATCAAATTATATATATATATATATATATATATATATATATATATATATATATATATATATATAACACTAATTACGTCACTACATTTTGAAACAGAATGCCATTAGTAATAATATAATGCTAAGAATATTATCATGTTTTCTTTTTCATTTGAAAATAAATTTTGGATTATATACCACATTCCAATATCGCACTGAAAATGTTTAATGACTCTTTTCATATTTTCATAAATACAATATATATATATATATATATATATATATATATATATATATATATATATATATGGGGGGGGTTCTTTCAGCAAGAAGCGTTCTGTGTATGACACTATACAGCATCTGATAGTGAGGCTCTACTTCCTGAGCTTTGGGAAGTACGAAGTACAATTTCATTGCCATCATTGCTTCAAGGTCCGGGTTCCAAAAACGTGTCAGATAGTTATGTTTAAAAAAATGATATTCGGAAGACATGAAATCAAATGACTGTATACAAATTATTCACATTAAGAATTAATTAACTGAAATCATATAACTGCATGCGAAAGAAAAGTTTAACTTCGGCTTTAAATAACCCATGATGGATTGATATAAAATAAAACAAACCAACGAAATGTTTTTGTTTTCCATTTGGTCACATTAGTCCAAGCTGATCACTCAGTGAAAAAAATAGCTCTCTTCGAAATATATACTTGATGAGTGAGTTAAACGATCTTATATATCATCAAGAACATTGATAATTTACAATGACGGCCAACTCTATGACGTTGATCCTGTATATTTAAGTTTTAAAAAAATTGACTGAAAAAAGGGACAATTCTAAATTAGATAACCCTACCAGAAACCAACCAACCAACCAGCCAGCCAGCCAGCCAGTCCTGTGTATTCATATGAGGGTTCCTACATCACAAGATTTTTCAAAATGTATACTCCCTGCCAATATGCGCATAGGTTAAAATCGCTATCGTCCTTCAGGATGTTGCGATTTTAAATTTTAGTGTAATAAAAAAAAATAAAAAGTAAAAAAACACTACTTCTAAAATGCTATCCGTAATTCAGCATATTTTTGCCTTCCAAAGTCTTAAAGAATTTTTTGAGAGCACAAAACAAAAACAATTAATGGTTGCTAAAAAAAAAAAGTCTTTATCGTTTTCAATCAAGATTTTTCCTACTTAATGGACTTTGTATTCTCTTTACGTCAATCCCCCTCCTTCTCTCCCCCTCTCTCTCTCTCTCTCTTACTCTCACTCTTATCAATATTTCTATTTCTTCATTGTTCACTTTCTCACGCGAACAGCTTTAGTTTCAAACAATTTTTTTTAGTCCTCGTACTTGAATTTTCTTATTTCCTCACGGCTTTTTTAGAATCTTTAAACTATTTATTTTTTATCTCATACAAATTCTTAATAAGCTTTGTTTATTTGGCGACAGGTTGCTTACAATATGTACTCATCCAACCAGAGTGGTACTGGCAGAACGAGACACAAAATCATTTTAAAATGGAGTAAATGTGGTTTGAATTCAGAGTAATCATAGTTGGGGCGGGGGGACAGATGGATTCATGCCTTTACCATAGACATTGGTATGAGGTTAACTGCAAACAGGTTACTTACTGTATTTGCTTATCCTATGTGGTCACTCATTTAAGTACATCGCTGCTTAAGTTCAGTGACCTAGTGCAAATCGGTGCCTTCAGAAAGACTTGTCCGAAAATCATCTCAAAGGTTTTTTTATGCTTACCATTTAATTCCTCTTCTCCTTTCACTTTGTTGCTACCCAAACTTTTTTCTTTTGCTCTCCTTTTCCCCACTCAGTTTTTTCTTTTTCTCTCTTTCTTTCTTTCTTTCTTTCTTTCTTTCTTTCTTTCTTTCTTTCTTTATTTCTCTTTCTTTCTTTCTTTCTTTCTTTCTTTATTTATTTATTTCTCGCTCTCTCTCTCTCTCTCTCTCTCTCTCACTCACTCGCTTCTTGATTTTCTCTTTCTCTCACCTCTCAGTTTCTCTCTCAGTGTCTCTCCTCTCAGTTTCTCTCTCTCTCTCTCTCTCTCTCTCTCTCTCTATCGCGCTTCTTGGTTTTCTATTTATCTCACCTCTCAGTTTCTCTCTCTCTCTCTCTCTCTCTCTCTCTCTCTCTCTCTCTCTTGCTTTCTCAGGTAGATAGATAGAGTATCTACATATATCAATTTATCCTGCTCAAAATTCATGTCTTGTAATATTTTTGCTATTAGCTTTCACTAACCATTCACTTATATTTTCACAGTGCCCGTTCGCCACACTTCAAATTTCACTGATAATTTATCACATTTCTTGAGCATTCTAAATCTCCTTGCTTCCTTTTTTCCTTTTTTTTCCCTCTCTTTCATCTCTTTTTCCAACATTTTAATACTTCTCAATATTTCTTTACCTTCTTCTTCTTCTTCTTCTTCTTCTTCTTCTTCTTCTTCTTCTTCTTCTTCTTCTTTTTTACTAATCTACTCGCATTTTCCAGTAATCACTCTCTATATTTCTCATCTGTTCCTCTCAACTATCTCGAGAACTTTTAATCTATGATTATCTTCATCATCTAAGAAAAATGCTTCCAAAGTGGATGAAATGGAAGGTATCTGAAGATAAAATTTTCCTCCTTTTTGCCAATTAATTGCAAGGATTTTATCGATCTCCAAAATGATTTGAAAATCAAATACCCGATTCTTTTTCAGTTCAATTTTTCTTTTCATTTCTCATCCTTTATCAACCTTCAACAAGTCAAATTTACTGATGATAGCTCCTTACTCGGTTCGATACCTTGGGTAGAAGGGATGCAGCAAATAACCAATGAATGTACGAATAAGAGCAGATACAAAACACTAAACACACGACGGCATGTTAAGAAAAACATAAGGCATAAAGAACAAGACTATATATAAGGAAAGGAATGGGATATAAAGAATAAAGACTATAAACAAATAAAATACCGTATATCTTGAAAAGACGGTATATAAGACTTTATATAGAGAAAAAGATAGCATCTCAAGAAAATGACAGTATGTTCAGAAAAAGCTTGTATATAAAGAAAATGTATAAAGGAACATCTTTTTGCATTATCAGTATCATTACTCCCAGTTATGCATTAACGTTCTTTTTTTTATGGGGAGGGAAAGTTTATTTATGACATGTTACATGTAAAAAGGCGTAGATATTCTTGGAAACATCCAACCCCAATTAAATCATCCAGTTCAACTCGTTCATTAAACCCACGATGTTAAAAGTACGAGGTGCATACGATAGGTTTCCCGACTTTTTTCGTATAGGCATTTAAAATTGTTGTAGACTCTTGAAAATTCACTATGTTATTGCTATATATCTTATCAGATGACTGACCAATTTTTATGATTTCAGCTTCAAATGAACTGCTACAACAGCAATTGGAATACACCCTACTAAACCCTGATTGTCACAGCTGGTGAATTTCAAAAATGCAATCTTATACTTTAGAAGAACGATATGCAATTAAAAAAATGCCACAGAAATGTATGGAATGCTTCAGACTGGTTTTGCCCCATCTTGCGTGAATCGAACATCAGTTTTTGAGTGGCATAAGAGATTCAAGGAAGGCAGGGAGTCTGTGATGGATGATGAGAGGTATGGGAGGAGTAAGGAAGTCAATACACGAGAGTTGATTGGCCAAACAGTTAGGGTTAGTGTTACTATGTTGAGGGAGTTCAGGAAGAGATTCCGTCGGAAGAGTCCACAACTCCATCCTTGTCACAGACTATTTGAGCAAGATGGGCATCAACACAATTCCTCAGCCTCCCTTTAGTCCAGACCTTGCTCCCTGTGACTTTTGGTTATTCCCTAAGCTCAGGGGCTGTCGTCGTTATGAGACAATTGAGGAGATAAAAGAAGGTGAGACGAAGGTCTTGACACGCTCACACAAGAGGACTTCCATGGGGCCTTCCAGAAGTTTTTGGAACGTTACAACAAATGCATTGCAGCCGGAGGAGATTACTTCGGAGGGGACTAGAGTTTCAAGTGTGTACTATCAATAAAAGTGCCCATACGAAAAAAGTCTGGAAACTTATCGTATGCACCTCGTATGTCACAAAGTTATATATTTCAAGTATCGGGTAGTTTTTTGGTTAAAATATTCGAAGACAAACCAAGATAAAGTTACACTTAATTTAGGCCAGACTGATTTTGTGACTTTTACGTAAATAATCAATTAAAAAGAAAAGAAATTGCAATAGTTTACCGAGAGAATGCACTTCTTTTGAAGGTAAACTGGTGTTTGTTTGTTTTTTCTGTTTTTATTCTTCCATCAAATAAAGTCGAAGAAATCATTCTTTTTGTGTATATTTTGATGATATTTTACTGCGATGATAATATGGCCTAAAATCTCGTAAAATTATTTTAGATTAGATGCAACAATGGAATTGGCGTTAATATTGATTAAATTTATTTCTCTTTAAAATCACAAGTCTATTTTACGACATAGTCACCTTTAAATACTACACATTTTTATAAAACATTCGATTCATTTATTTTCATTTCGTCCATAAAGGTAGGATTGATTGACTTTAACTTCAGGTCAAATCGTCTAGGATTGTTTTATGCCAAGAGGTTAGAGAATCACGTTTATTGAACGTTCGTATTTACAATTTTTGTGTAGTTGTTTCCTGAAGGATTTTTCACGCGGTTATGTGATATCAAGCATTCCTATCTAATACAAAAAATTTACACACTGTGGTATCGTTTTAAGTAACTAACAATTACAATCTTTTGCAAATAAATGAATAGTTGTCGTTAACCCATATGTGGTACTCAAACAGGTGCTATGACTCAGGGTCAGAGTGGACTTGGGAGTAATGGCAATGAATGGGTACCTTGCACTCTGCAGAGTTCTAGAAATGGAACCTCACCACCAGATGCAGTTTTGTGTTATATTCAGGATAAGCCCTTTGTGGGTGATTCCCTCTCGCTTCTGCAGGGGATACAATCAACGTATTCTAAACCTCGCCAACACAAGGCCTTTCAGGATGATAGTTTCTGGCTTTTTGTTGATCTAACTATGCACCTCGACTTCAAATTCGGCTTCTGACTCAAACATTTTGATCTCGTCTTAATTTTTTGAGAAAAAGCGGAAATCTGCTGCTGTCAGATCGAGGCTGTTGGAGTGTGAGCAACAAATGAGAATTTCAGTCTTCTCACCGCTTGCAAAATTTTTTTGTTTCGACTGCTGATTTTGCGACGTTAAGCTGCATTTCTTTTTTTTTTTTTTCTTTTTTACTAGCTAACTTTATTTTTTTTTTATATCTATGTGCCTCTTGCCATACATTTTTTTGATTAAATGTCTATCAATGTCGATTGGCGCAAAAACATCTTGTGCCAAAGATTCTATCACTGCTCGCTGAATTATATGTGGCTCCGACGGAAAACATATGACTACTCATAATCGCTATAAAACTCAATGACAATATACGGTGAGCATGAGTGAACAGGACTATATATACACTACCAAATACGTGTCCATACATGTTTCTATTTCCACTGAGACAGCGCTGTAGGAGACTTTATTCATCTCACAACTTTTCGTAATTATCTGTCTGTATAAATATTCTAGAGTTGTCTGTCTGTCCGCTTTTTACGCTTTTTGTGTTCATCACAGATTCTTAGTTCTATACCATTTATGAATCACCATGTCCTAAGGATGCTTTCTAGAGCAGACGATTGGGACAAGCAGAGTTACTTGGTATTGCCTCAGTGCCAACTCCAGTCATAACATTTTACGCTTAACTGACGAATGTCAAGTTTTCTGAAGTTCTTTTAAATCTAAAAGTCGATGCATCTCAGGTGTAATTAGAAATTTGTTTCTATCGCTTAAATTTACACTATCAAACGACGTAAGAAATATATTTTCACAGGTATAGTTAAAAACTTTTTGAATTTTTATACCTTTTTTTTATTTTAATTCTACTTGGTAGTGTTGTATACCATAAAGAAGGAACGACAATAACACCTGTTTATAAAAATATATGTCACTTCTTTATTGCTATGAAAGGGTCCAAATGGCTGCATGTGAGACAGACAGACATACAGACAGAGATACGGACTGCTACAAATTGAGACCACGTGGGAATAACATATTCAGAGAGTCAGTCAGATACTGCTAGGGTTTACATCATATCTTCAGATTGACCTCATATCTTCTTAACACACGTTGAGATACATATTTCAGAACTTTTCTCAAGCCGGGGGCCACCGACCCTGGTAACTCCTACTCCTTTGAGTCTTCGAATTTTTACTAACTGTGTGATATAATATTCTCAATGTCTACATATTTTCCTTTCGATTCTCAATTCATACGATTCATTTCTGCTGTCCCTTATTTATCCAAAGACACGGGTGCAATAACCTGTTTACGAAAACTACAATAACCAGTGGTGAAATGGTTATCGTCGCAGAAATTGGACACGGCGACACGAGTTCAAATCCTGGACTGATTGCATTTCACATAGCACTAATACCCTTGGGAAAGGTATTAATCCAATTATTCTCCCTCCAGCTATGGATAAATAGTAGGGCAGACTAGGTTCTTCAGCCTTGGTAAGGCAACTGGTCTAGGAGAAGGAAAACTCTGAATTCAAACCTATTAAACTCCGCTTGAAAAATTGATCTCCCGAGCGGAGGGGTTGGGTAAATATGATAACCAGCTGTCAAAGGTCAATATCTAACAGTAGATCTGAAATGTTGTTATCAAATAAAATTCTATTTGGAAAAGTGAGGAGGTTTAACGAAATCTTCGACTGGGAACATTTAATTTTAACATTCTTCATCTTACAACTGTTTTGCGTTAAGTATGTAGGAAAGATCGTTTGCGAAATATTTTGAAGTTAAACAGTTTTTATCAATTCTTTTAATGACGATACTTTTTGGCTGCAAAATTAAAAGACACATTAACTTAGTGCTTAATTTTATAATATAAATATTTTTAAAAGTTAAAAGCAAAAAATATAAATAAAAAGTATAAATTGAAAATATTTGATAACCTCAGCTTTAGAGATTCATCGGCTTTAAAATAAAAAAAAAATCTTGATATAATGAAAATAAAAAGAACAAGTTTTGCTGTAAATCCTTTAAGAAAAAATAAGTTGCCGCATCTTTTGCACCTTATATATATATATATATATATATATATATATATATATATATATATATATATAGCTGGTACAAAATGTAGGGTAGCATTTTTTGTTGTTACACTTAAAGGATTTATTGCAAAACTTATGCATTTTTTGTATGTCATTCTAACTATATATATATATATATATATATATATTTTTTTTTAGAATTTCAAAGTGGTTAGAACTCTATAGTTGAGCGAAACAAATACAGAAAAAACATATATTTAATGAATACTTCCAATATATATATATATATATATATATATATATATATATATATATATATATATATATATATATAGTGTAATCGGATGGAAACTCAAACCTTGGTAAGTTGTCATTAAGGGATTAACAATAGCCATACATTGAGAACTCACATAGATTTATATGATATTCCTCATATATTCTTTAAAAGGATAATCCACACCCACTGTCTTCGGACGCTGACAGGATATATATATATATATATATATATATATATATATATATATATATATATATATATACATATATATATATCAGCTAAAATGTTATACACCTAAATATATGCTATGACAATTTATGTATGTAAATAGGTTTCAACTAACTTATCTGACGTACACTTACACACTCACACGCATATAGATATGCGTGTGTGTGTGTGTGTGTGTGTGTGTGTGTGTGTGTGTGTGAATTATTTAACTTTGTTACGATATGATTTGTTCTACACACTTTTCTCTAGTGCATATCTTGATATCTGATCTTACAATTAGTGTCATACCAATAAACTTTGAGAGGTTATTCGTTGCTTAGTTTAACAAGAATTTTCGACAACCAATTATTTGCTTAAATTATAACCTACCTAAAAGTTGCACACATAATACAGTATATTTAGTATATGAGATGAAAACAGATTTTTGGTATAGGATTTCAGTCAAGTAACACTGAACCGTATTTTGTGAAGATTTCGTATTGCGGTCAGCATTTAAGGTGTCCATTGCTCCCCCTTTAAATTTAAACACAGCAACCCGATTATTTAAATATGTACTTGTTGTCAAACAGAACAAATATGAAAAATGAGGCTGAAAATATTCCTATCTTTAGTTTCCGTCCAGAAAAAGTTGGGCTTGATGTCCACTTTATATGATTAAATAAAATGTTAAAACTAATCTGACTGATAAAAAAAAAAGAGTTTAGTTTAGCATTATTGTAAGTCAAAACGTTTTCTTAAAAAAATGAAAATGTTTCCCTATTTTCATAAATTAGTATGTTAGGTTTATGACATTGCTGAACAGATGTACATAAAGTAAGGGTCTAGTTTAGCAGGATACTTACATAGTAAATCTAAATCCTCGCTAAAACTTTATGAGAAAAATATTTTTCACGGCCACATTTTTTAAAAACAGGCACCAAGATTTGATTAGTAAATACATAAATTTTAACAGCATTTTCATCCATCTTGAGTAATTTTATGTCTAAAGGTTAAGGAATTGCGTTCAGTGTACATTCAAATTTATATTTTTGTGTAGTTGTTGCTTAAGAGTACTTTTTTTTTGTTTATGATCCAATAGAATAGGAATAATCTTTGAATAGATCTGTTTGATCCATAGCTGGGACCCTACAGATATTCCCACTCTAGGTCAGAGCGGACCTGGAAATAATGAAGAGTTATTGCACACTTCCTAGATATCCAGAACAAGAGCCTCACCATCACTTTAATGTCACTCTCTGCAACGGATATATTCAGCGTCTACTAAGCCCCGTCGACAAAGGCTATATAAATAGTTTAGTAACTTTTTGACTTGAACTGTAAACCTCAAAACTCTTAGATAACTTTTGGTTTTTAAAATTAAAAGTGAAATTTTTCGATATTGTTACTCTTAATATTTGTTGCCAATCTTTTCCTTTCTTCATCTTTCTTCGTAGATTTCATTTTTATTTTCATTCTTCGTTAATCCTCCTTTTCTTTTTTAATCCCATGTTTCTTCTTTTTCTTCTTCATTTCGTGTTATTACTCTTCTCTTTTTTCCCCTTCTTTGCCATTGTTTTCAATTTCCAAAATATTTTTTACTTCTTCATTTTACAGTTGTGTTTGCCAACCATTTTTCTTTCGATAAATTTTATTTTGTTTTTCAAGGTCGTAAAAAGTAAAGAAATCTTAGTCTTCTTTTTTCTTCCTTTCTACCATTTTCACTTGTTCTTCTCTTCACTTTTTCTTTTTCTCTCTTATTTCTTTTCGTATTTTTCTTTTTTCCTTCTTATCGGCGTTTTCTTTCTCTTTTATTCGTTGCCTTCTTTCCATTCTTATTCTGTCTCTTTTTTTCCTGTTACTTCACTTCTTTCTAGACTCTTTTCACACTATCCTGAATCTTTTCATATCTTTTGTCTTCTCTTTCCTTCCTTGTTTCTCTTCAGCGTCATGCAATTTGCCCCCGCTGAATTCATTATTGGCGAAATAAAATAATGACGCAGCGATTTTTATAGCAGTACAACGCAGGTTAGAAACTAATTGGTCCGAGTAGGTATCTAAATATCAAAAAACAAGGCATAAAAAACAGAATAAATCTGAATCAAGATGGCTGATTATGGTATTGAATGACTAGCCATATGGTCGCGTATAAAAGTGGGAGAAGAAAGTGAGATTAACTTTCACTTCTTATGTTTTGCCTGGCTTAAAATGTTTCATAACGAGGCTGTTTTATCTCTACGGATTCTTATGTGATCTCTTCTAGTGAGTATACATAACGCTAAAAAGCAGTTTAAAAACGATGTATTAAATCAAACTGCCATTATGGAATTGATAAGTATAAAATAACCTGTTCTTGGTCAGGGTTACATTAGAACCACTTCAAACAAATTAGAAGGAGCTCGTTTAATACAAGTAAGTAACAGCATTTTGTACTCATTTCTTACTGATTAATATCAATGTAGATATGACAATTTGGTTTCTTCTTTTCTTTACTCTCTCTCTCTCTCTCTCTCTCTCTCTCTCTCTCTCTCTCTCTAAGGTCGTATTTTATTTCGAATTAAATGCTATACATACAAATTCTAGGAGGATTACATTATAGCAACAACAACAATAATAATAATGATAATAATATCTGAAATATACAACAGATTATATATGATCATTATATAATTACATTCAAGTTTCTTCATGTTTTTCATTTTTTTCAACCTCAATTTGAAATCGGAATCGCTTCGATATGAGATCTTTATGAGTTTTATGTTTATATACTTCTGTTCATTAACATGTGAAAGAAGCGACATTTTTGTGAAAAAAAGGATCTGTTATAACATTATTTAACTCGCTTTGGGAAATATTCATCCTATCATATCAAATTATCCGCCATAGTCGATGTCAACTATGTAACAGACGTGAAAGAGTTCAAAAGAGGAGTTTCAAGTTAACGTCAATGTTGCCAGCTTATGAAACCTTTTCATTTGAATGTTTATTATATATATATATATATATATATATATATATATATATATGTGTGTGTGTGTGTGTGTGTGTGTGTGTGTGTGTGTGTGTGTGTGTGTGTGTGTGTGTGTGTGTGTGTGTGTAAAAATGAACTTTTAAATCAGAATGCTAATGATATGTTTGATTATGTTAAAAACTGAAAAGTGTCTCAGAGATTTGACCTTTTGTATCAACATTAAGCGTCATGAAAGATTGCTTTGCATTAGATCTACACGAGTGAACGTACGTCTAGTGCACTTGTCGTTCTTTTTTGGGGTTTTTTTTTGGGGGGTGGGTTAAAGGACAATTACTCTGAGTATATTTAAGTAAAGTACGAGACCTCTTTGGTCCCTAAACTGTTCTATTCTTTGGAGTTTGTATTGGCTGACATCCACGATGAAAGGTCTTCATTTTCAGACGATAGAAAATCTACTACTTAGTCCAGGTTACAAGAGGTATAAGGGTAACCCAAAGCTAAACTTTTAAGACCTTATTTTTCCAAAGCAGCCTACATTAGGGAACAAAATAATTTGGTATATGGACCAGGCGTTAACCCGTTTACAAAAATATTTCATTCCCCAATGAAAGTTGCATTGGAAAATAAAGGTCACAAAAGTTCGGCTTTGGGTTACCATTACCCCTCTTTACCCTGAACTACCAAGACTTTAAACTGACCTTCAAGAACTGGGAAAAAAACACCGGAAATGGTGTATAAATAATAGGGAGACTATTTAAAGAAAAAATTTTTTTTTCATTTTTAAATTCATCTTAAAGTAATAAGATCACTTTCACAACAACTGGATATCTGTACTTATGTAGTCAGTCACAGACACAAAAATACTTTATAGATTCTTTTTTAAATAGCATACATTATTGAAATACTTATATATTTATGCTATATCTAAATTAATATTCATAGCAATATTTTCATGCCTAAAAGCATTCTATTAAGATAGATATTAGAAATGTACTTTAGTTTCTTCTATTTAAAGCATAACTTCCAGTATTTTTTATGTATGATTTTAAATTGTATTTCTAACTTTAAATACGCAAGTTTACAGACTCAAAATGTCTAAAGTCGATAACTTTATATAGTATGCTTTAAGCAATTAGTATATATTTGTATGTGTACTCGAAATTTATCTTTAAGAAAAGAATTAGCCTTAATTATGGTAAATGTATTTGACTCATTTTACAAAAGTTTTATCAATCGTTCCCTAGACAAATATAGAAATATACATAATTAGATTGGTAATGTTCGAAAATCTTTTCAATAAAATATTTTTTGGAAAATACTCGGTACACTCCAAGTGTAATGACTTCTATTTATTTCGGCGGAAACTACAGCAGATACAGGAAGTACTATAACACTGCTGAATCAAGCGGGTTTTCTGCTACATAACCCTATTTTTCCAAATAGTCTCTCTTAATGACAATACGTTTTTGCCAGCAATTATCAAGAATATGCACTCTACGCTCATTAAAATCAGAACAAACAAGCGATTCACATTTTATAGCATCGATGCTGATATTTCTGTCTTCCGTCTTTCATTGGCTTCATCAAAGAGAATGAATTGACTAAGGTGCTCGTTATTCCCTGAGTTGACAGATTCCAGAGCCACTTGAAATATGGCTTATCATTCAAATCATAGTCACCACTACTGAACTGCGTTTCAACCCGTCCTGGGTTATTTCAAGCCTAGAGTTTAGGGAATTGCTTTCATTATCCGTCCATATTTATATTTTTGGTGCAGATGTTTCTTGAGAGGTTTTTTTTCGCATACGATCTCATCGAACACGAATAATTTTTAAACTGATGTATTTGATTCATTTGATCTGCAAACTTATAAAATCTATGAGATCCATATAAAACTTTTTATGATATGAATCAAACATCTTGAATGTAATTCGAATTATACGCTAAAATAAATGACCAAAAAACTTGTGCTGTCTCAGCTACAGTAAGAAACTTTTCTGTTGTGCTCGAAATATGATTAAGTCGAAATGACGAGAAACAACATGAGAAAATACTTTTTATTCTTTGCTGGAAAGTAGAAAAGAAAATGATTGTAGAAGACGAGTAAGCCTCGTTTAGGACATTTTTTTTTTTTTATTAAGAATCTCCGTTCATTCAAATCACTTGATAGAAATATGTAATTCAACCATCAGCGTGTTAACATCTCAGGTTTATGTTTTCTCTTAGAACTTACTAACATAGAAAGAGGAGTCCAGTCAGTAGGGATTAAAATATACCGAATCGATTCCATGTAGAGAAGTGAGCCCTCCCTATAAAGAAATAAAAGTGTGTATGAGTACGATACTAAACTTCATCTAGTAGTGAGACTCCTGATCTGGAGATCTGGGGAATGTGGAGTACTTCTTCATTGACATTAATTCCAGGTCCATTCTGACTCGGAGTGGTAATACTCCTTATAGTCCCATCTATCGATCAAATTTTTCTGTTTGCAAATTATTTGTATTAGATAGGAATACTTGGTATCATATAAGTAAAAGTAAAGTTGGTGACCTTAGTCAAAGGCAACCACAAGGCTCCCTTTTCGATAGCTACTACCCTGAGGTGTAAGAGTGCGCGCTATTCCTTTCCCTAGTTTTCCCCACTTTACTCTTGATACGCACCTTATATTGCTGAGTGTTAAGCAAAGAGGTATCAAGTACCATTTTAAAGTCTTCGGTATGACGCGACCTGGGATTGAAACTATGTCTCCCGGGCCATTTGCGAACACTCTACCCACTAGGCCAATGAGCCGGTGTCGATATCATATAAACGTTTGCAAAAACTCAAGAAACTACAGAAAAAAAGTCTAAATATAAAGATATAATGCACGCAGTTCCCTAACCACCAGGTAGGAAATAATCCCAGACGGATTAATATGCCGTTAAAATCAATGAATCAAAGAGGTCACATGTTTTGAGTCTCATTGTTTGTATTCCTGTTCATTTTTGGTGCCACGCAAATAATGGCTGACTGCCGATATAAAAATACTCAAGAGAAATATATATTACGATAGCATCCCAAAAAGTTGTCAGTTTAAACATGCCATTGAGAGAGTTAAATACTATAAAATGATAGAGAGGTGGAAAAAGCAAAAACAAAAACGAATTTTCCTGTACTTAATGGAATGCTAAAAACCTTTAAGTTGCTGTTTTATGAGAACATTTCCATTGTTTTTTTATTTAATTTTCTTTTTCTGGGTGTATTTTATCAATACTATTTCACCTTTGTTGTTGAAGTGCCAATGTAAATACCACTGTTACAATAATAGTCTTAGACTGTTGACTATTAAGAGAATTAGTTGGAGATTTCATAACCCCAGTTGTGTGAATTATCGCTTTTAATGTTACATCGACAAATAAAATCGTAAAATTGGGTTCAAAATCTGATTGCATCTGTTTTTATTACTGTCACTTTTGTTTCCATTGGAAAGTGAACTTAAGTCCATCTTCTTCCTTCCACTAATTATCTTGACCATACACTTCTTATCAGCACAATGATGAACAAGGAAGAAAACAGGTTAGTTAGTACATAAGTAATCCCCCAATCTCCAAATTTCCTTAGAGTTGAGAGCAAAAGTATTTTTAAAACCACAATTAAT
Organism: Sepioteuthis lessoniana; assembly: GCA_963585895.1. Lineage (NCBI taxonomy): Eukaryota > Metazoa > Mollusca > Cephalopoda > Myopsida > Loliginidae > Sepioteuthis > Sepioteuthis lessoniana. The sequence continues at coordinate 8,172,915 of OY757904.1, read as the reverse complement.
CCTTAAGTGGCAACCCATCCATCACTTCAGCAACGATCAACAAATCAACAATGAATTTTCTTTTAGGCTAATTTTCCCAAATTAAGAACATTACTTCAAAAGAATATTTTCACCAAAAAGAATAGACACCGAAATTTGATTTTTTTCTTTTAATTTCTAAATTTAAAATTTGATTGAGCACATGTTCTCAGCGAATCATTTATTCAATAATAATGTCTAGATGTCTAGAGACAAGAAGATAATGTCTAGATGTCTAGAGACAAGAGGATAATTATATCTAAATTTGTATTCTAACCTTCTCTTATGTGTTAAAGAAAGGCCCAATTTGTTTGCTTTCAACACCGGATAAACATCATAAGCAGTGATCCTACGACTAATTAAAAGATATGAATAACATTCGCAAACATAAAACTATTCGTTCCTGGTTTTTCTTTGATATAAATATATATATATATATATATATATATATATATATATATATATATATATATATATTAGAATAAGTAGGTCCACGAAGAGATTTGTTGGGGTTTTTTTCTTATCTTTTTCCAAAAGATACAAATCTTGTCGTGGACCTACTTGTTTTAAAATATATCCTTATTCTTTCTTTGGACCTACAACAAACATCTTGAGTTCTGATAGAACGAAACAGTCTGTCTGTGGATGACAATATATATATATATATATATATATATATATATATATATATATATATATATAGCGGCAGCAAATATTCTACATATAAGAGATACTATGGATCATATCAAAATATCATGCCGACGTCATATCAGAAAAGTTTTTAAACTACACTTCGCTATATCACTAGTACAGACCACCTCTTACAAAAGAATTTTATAAAAGATTCAGTTTATCTCGTGAAAATTTGGAACTTTTTATAAAGAGGAAAACAGCTAAATCATTAAAGTTAGAGTTGAGGATCATTAGAAAACCTTAACGTAGAGTAAGAATATTCTGGTGTGACAGTTCCTATTTGGGGAGAGAAAATCACACGTTACTCCCTGTAAGATGAGTTCCAAATAATTCACAATATGTTGGCATATCAAAGACGGCATGCAACAGACGAGTATTGTTTTGTCATCAACGAGTGGTTGCCTTTTTTTTGACAAAAAGTTTGTTGAGAAGCTTCTCTGAATTTATTTATTTATTTATTATGCCTTATTTTGTATCTCATCATTATTTTTTATCTTCTCACGTCAGCCTTTAAAAGAAAAAAATATTTGGACAGAACATATTCTATATTGATCAAATACTAATATAACGATAAAATATGTTAAATAATTGATGGTATATTTTCCAAGATGTACTATTGATTCCTTTTCAATCATTATTTCTAAATTCATTTCAATCTTAAAATTTTCCACGCAATTGCTGCATTTGATCTGATTAAGCAAGTTGTTCTGAAAATATATTCCTCTATTAGCAAAGAAAAATATATTGCTTTATTAACCAAGAAACCCAATTGGTTACAGATTTCAAAAATTTCATCTATTAAGACTAAGTTTTTTAAATCTGCCTTGACAGTACATTTTCAGATCGAGGGGAAATATTTTTAAAATCTCCACCATAATTAGAAATGTTATTATCTTAAAAGTTTCGCTTAAATCGTCTATCATTCTTCTATGTAGTAAAGTTTTGACAGATTGAAGGTATGTCAAACTCTTTAGGTTATTTTATGCCAAGAGGTTAAGGAAACGCGTTCATTATACGTTCATATTTACATTATTTGTGAAATAGTTCTTTAAGAATTTATTTATTGCACACGGTCCTCTCGAACACAAATAATTTTTGAAAAGATCTATTTAACCCATGTATGGTTGGTTGGTTGGTTGGTTGGTTGGTTGGGTTTTATAGGATATCAACCTTTGTAGGTTATTTAACGCCAAATCCATTTTTATGAAAATAGTTCTATTTCAAACAATCCACTTTAGGATAAGTACGCAGTTTAAATGTAAGTACTGTTTAATTGCGAAAAACAATTCTATTTCAAGCTATTCAGTTTAGTCAAGCAGTTCTAATTCAGCTTATTCAGTTGAGTATAAGGACAGATTTTGTTTACACACAGTTAAATGTCAAAACAGTTCTATATTAAACAAATCAGTTTAGTGTAAGTACAGTTTCATTGTCAAAAAGCAGTTCCATTTCAAATAATTCAGTTTAGCATGAGCACGCAGTTTAAATGTAAGTACGGTTTAATTGTCAAAAGCATTTCTATTTCAAGCTATTCAGTTTAGTCAAACAATTCAGTTTAGCGTTAGTATGCTATTAGTTCTTTTTAACCCATAGATAGGGCCTTATCAGGTGCTACCACTCTAGGCCAGAGTGGACCTGGGAGCGATGGCAATAAAGGGGTACTCCGCATTCCCCAAGGCTCCAGCATTATTGAAGCCTCACCATCAGATTGCTTAGTGTAATATCCAGGACATTCGTTTGGGGGCTCTTACGCTTCTGCAGAGGTACAGTCGGTGTATTTTACAGCCCCAGCCGACTAGGCAATACACAGAGTTAAATATCAAAACAGTTTTATTTCAGACAATTCAGTATAGCATAAGTACACAGTTTAGACGACAAAACAGTTCTATTTCGAGCAATTCAGTTTAACATAAGTACGCATTTTAAATGTCGAAACAGTTCTATTTTAAACAATTCAGTTTAGTATAAATATGCAGTTTAAATGTTAAAATCAGCATAGTGAAGGAAGCACGGTTTAGTTCTATTTAACCCATAGATAGGACCCTTATCAGCTGCTACTACTCCGCGCCAGAGTGAACCTGGAATCGATGGCAATAAAGGGGTACACCGTATTCCCTAAAGCTCCGGTATTATTGGAATCTTACCATCAGATTGTTTAGTGTCATAACCAGGACACTCGTTGGGAGGGTCTTACCCCTCTGCAGAGAAGCAGTCGGTGTATTCCACAGCCGCAGCCGACTGTGCTGAGTCAGAGTGAACCTGGGAGTAATTGTAAAATAGAAGTAACCAGGCTTTCAGAACTAGGGCCTCGCCATCAGACGCTGTTTAGTGTCAGACCCAGATAACCACCTTTTGGACGGAACTTAAGCCCACTGCAGGGAGGATACAGTCGGCGTATTTTAAACCACAACGACAGGGAGTTGTATATATTGAAGTCACTTGGATGCATAGGTGGTGATATGGTTTTTTTTTCTGTGAATCTAAAATAGGAAAACGGGCTTAATGCGGTAAATATACTAGGGGTTATTCTTCTCAAACAATCTTATAAAGAAATAAGATATTTAGTTCTGATTTTTATAGATTCGACAAACAACACAAAAGACTTAAACTATCCAAAAATATGTAACTAAAAATATATCTTAACGAAATTATGAACAGTAATGAAATTGAATTTACTGTCATTTATTTGATAATTTTCTAATAATTCAGAGATAGAAATTAAGATTGATATTTGAAAATTTCCCAAGTCTATCTCCAGAGACTGACGAAACTTTATTTTTATGCTTTAAATAGCTGTTGTTATTCACTAAGTTTGCCTTATTCTGACATGAAGGCCTTAAGTTGCTTACAGTATCTTCTATTATTAAATGTCTACCTATTTAGGGGATGGATTCTGCATAACGTAATGGTTAACGTGCTGGACTGCGATATCGTAGTAAGCGAGTTCGAACTCTAGTCACGCTATTATGTTCACCTTCGAATTAATAGTCTTGGGAAATGTATAAATTTCTTATCTATATATCAAATGATACTAGTACTTTTCCTCAACAAGAATGCCTTTCGTATTAAATAGTCCACGAAGGTTGATATCTCATCAAACAAAGAAACCAAAACCACCCATCCAAGTATTGACAAGCTCGTCACTACTTTTCATTAACAATGCTAGGCTTAGTCTGGCACGTGAGCTTTAGATTGCTTATAATGTTTGTTACTAAGTGTTCACTCATCTCAGCGTTGAGTAACTGGTGATTTAACTCTTACATTACCATAAGTCTGTTATACTTAGCTTCGATCAGTTTAGAACTAATCAAAAGAATGACTTTTCTAGAGAGAACTGGACTCATTACTCAGTAATGATTAAGCTGCAAGATAAACTTGTTAACCATTTCACTATTCCAAGGCGCCTTCACTATTCATTTACAAATCTTAGTTTGACACAATAAGAATCATGAAGCTCTCTGTGAGAATCGAACTCACAAACAAGTCTGCTGGCCAAGCTTTCTAACCATTAAAATATTTCAAACACCGAAAGTAGCCATTTGTAAGATTAGCTTAGTTTAGCATAAGGTATTATTATTATTATTATTATTATTATTATTATTATTATTATCTTTTAAGGAATATTTAAATATTGGAACGACAGTCACAACCCTTTCCCATAAATTAAGACGAATAGATGACACATCATCATCATCATATCGCGCTGGTAGCGCGGATATCCCTGACCCTCTCTCGCCACTCCTCCCTATCGTTCATCGCCCTAAGAAGGTCTTCGGGACAACATCCCGTGTCCTCACATAGCTGCTGAATGTATGTTCGTGCTGGTCGTCCTGCTTTTGCACGGCCATGAGGGTCCGTAAGAGTACATCTCTTATGAGTTCGTCCCTGCTTCTCCAGCAGTGTCCTGCATGTCTGGTTCTTCTAACTTGAATAGTTTTCGTGATAGGGGGCAGGTGGCCGTACAGTTGGTGTCTTGTCGGGTGTTGCCGCCAGGACTTGTTTAAGATTGCACGTAGCATTCTTGTGTAATTGCCGTCTAGCTTCTTCTCCAGCCGTTTTGTTAGCGTCCATGTAGTGCAGCCATATAGCAGTATCGATGTGACCGCTGCCTGGAAGAAACTGCGTTTCATTTTATCGGTTAGGTCTGATTTCCATATAATCGATAGCCTATTGATTGCTGTCCATGCTTTCGTTAATCTGGTTTCGATGTCCTTTTCGGTTGATTCGACGCTACTTCCTAGGTAAGTGAATTTGTCTACTAGTTTAAGAGGGGTTCCTTCTAGAGTGGAGATGTCCCCCGTTTGATTATAGCACATATATTCCGTTTTGTGTGCATTAACATAGAGGCCTATGCTTGCTGCTGCTCGTTCCAAACTATGCAGTAGTGTTTCGGCTTAGTCAGGTGTATTTTCCAGTATCGCTATGTCATCGGCGTAGTCGGCGTCGGTAATTGTTGTTGCGGGGTACCTTCTGCTTCTTTTCTTCGTCAGTTCGAAGCCATTCTCTCTGATTTTGTCAATCGATGTTCTAAATACGTAGTCTAGACAAATGATAAAGAGGTACGGAGCCAGCGTGTCCCCTTGTAGTACTCCTGCTACAATGTCGAAGTATTCTGTGTCTCCATCTGGTGATCGTACTTTTACTTTAGTGTTTCTATAGAAAATCGTTATTGCCGCTACGGTTTCTTTAAATATGCCGTACGCTAGTAGGATTTGTTCCATCTTTCCTCTGTGAATGGAATCGAAAGCCTTGGTAAAGTCAACAAATATTAATGTCGCTTGTAGGTTTTTTGCCCGTACACCTTCAAGGATTCTACGGATGGTTAATATTTGTGAGGTCGTGGATCAATTTCTTCGGAAGCCATTTTGGTTTTTTTAAAAAACCAAAATGGCTAGATGACACAAATTACGTTCTATCTTGCAAAAGAAGAGAAAAAAAGGACTAAGAAATGAAAGCAAGATCAAAAGAATACAAATCCCAATTCTATCAAATATAAAAAAAAGTCTTTGAAAATTTGGCATTTTTTATCTTAAAAATATTCCCACGAAAACAGCAAGTTGAACAGTTGAACAGTTAGAAAAATATTCGAATATAATCATAAAAAATGCTCCGAACACAATATAAAACATTAAATAACTTTGAAACATATTGACATTTGTTCAACATGGTGGTCAAAAAAAGATGAGGTAACAAACTGAAAACACCCGATGAACGATATTTACTTACATAAACAGATCATTGATTTATTCTTGCTACTTTTAACAACTGTGAACTAGTTTTTGTGAAGACTCATAAGCTTATAAATGTCATCGATAAGGCATTGTTCATGGCTTTCTGATGGCCATTAATCGTAATATAACAGTAAACATAATATGGTTCTATAGTCTTGATTTTCCCATTGAATGGTTAAAATACGGGAAAATATAATTTTGGTTGTCAGATAAAAAATTGTCAACTAGATGTTTTCTTTTTCCTTAACTGGAAAAAGATTTTAAAAATTTGATTTAAACTGATAAACACAAAGTAAGGGCCTAGTTTAGCCTTATATTTGCATTCTAAACCCAATTATTTGCTATTTCTTTTGAAGTTTTGGAATTTAAGAAACTGCGTTCTATTACAAACCACAGAAAAAAATGATAATCATAGTTGTTACCACCTCTAAGTTATACGTTGAATGCAGACAGAAAAGATAGACATTTAATGAATTCAAACAAACTTTTATTAAAGAAAAAAGAATTCTATGTCAAAAGAGACTGAATTTATGAATCAAAAAAAGAATATAAGAAATAGCGAATGACTATCAAATTTTATTGGGGAGTGTCACTAGAAATATTTAAAAAATCGTTGAATACCAAAGTAAAAACTGTTTTGGAGCACAGGAAACCTTGAATTACATTGCAACAGACTCAGAAAAATAAAATTATACAAACCAAATTACTGGTGATAACAAAGATAAAGCTATACTTGAGGTATTCGAGTTCATTCGACTATATCTGCCAGTAACTCATATCTAAATAGAAACAATAATATTAATAAGACAGTATTTTCAATGGTTTTTAAGAAAGAAATATTCATAATCAGTAAAAAAGTAGGAATTTGTTAGGTTTATAGAGAAGACACCAGAATACACACTATAAGGATTTATTCGAGATTTATTTAACATTTTTTAAATATAAAAATTTGTATAGAGAAGTTGGTGCAAATAGTATTGATGAAAAAATCTACCATCTGTGACAAGAGTAAAATTCACTGTTGTATCTGTATAATTATTCCAGTTGTCCGTATAAATTGTAAGAGTGAAATAGAAATTAGTAAACACAAATATTAAAATGCCTCCCTTTTTCTAAATTAAAACGTCAAAATATATTTGATGAGATGTTTTTCTAACTTTATAAGAAGGCCTAATCAACAATTATTATTGCAGATTACTTCAGTGGCCCTTCTGTCTTTGTAGAAATTCCTGTCGATATTTTTCATAACATCATGTATGGTTTTTATGGCTCCGTTCTGTTCATGTCCTTTAAATGCTTTTTTCTATGAGTTTAGTATATTGACTTGTGTAAGCATTTATTACAGTGCCTCGTGTATGTGTGTTGTATTGTGTCATTTGTATACGAGATATTCCATTGGGTTTGCAATTATTAATGTGTATTTCTTTAGATTGTACTTGGCGTGTATTTGTAACATTGTCTTGTGTCCATCGTTATTATGTGAATAGATTTATTATATGGGATTGGGTTTGCATTTTTTATAACTGTATTATATAAATATTTGTTACTATGCTTTCTGTATGCTTAACTATTTTCATTTTTATCTTTTCATCTATTAAAGTATTTATTACATGTCGATCTTCATCATTATTGCAATCGGTAAAAGAATTTAATTTGTATTTCAGAGTTTATGCATAAAGACGACACAATTAGAATGACTATAGTTGTGGTGAGTGTGATTACAATCTTGATGGTCATAAAGCCAGAAACATTAATAGTATTATATAATGACAAAGTGTATTTAAACAAGAATAACTTTTTAAAGGCAACTTGACAAAGTTCTACGAAAATTAGATCAGGTTATTGAAAGGGGAAAAGCTAAAACAGAAAAAAAAACATCATATTTGTGAAAACAGAAACAACCAGAATATTACTCTTTGAATTTCATTTATTTTTTTTTTTTTGAAAAGACACAAGTTTAACATTTCAAAAAGATGACAGATGAATCAAGGCATGATGTCTGTGATGTCGTAATCATCACAAACAAAGAACAAAGTGCCTATTAATGTTTCAAAGTTATGTAAGAGAAAATGTTAGAAATTGAAAACTAGAAAGATGTCACTTAAAAGTTTAAGAAGTGATGGAATATGAAGACAATTATACTGAATATGCTGTATATCTAAGGGAAACATCTCTTCTTTTGCAGAATATTATGTGCCTCTCATATGCGAGGTTTTCACACAAGTTTTAACTAGTGGTTTTACACTGAAGTCTGAGTTACAAAAAATCTTCTCAAATGTCCAGAATGCTTCTAACTATTCTAGCTTAATAGTATTGTAGTCTCTTGACTGATTTCCAATTCCCCCAGTTTTTTCCATATTCTTGAGGACTGTTCCAAGAGCTCCAACTACGATTGGTGTCACCGTCATTTTCGTATCTAAGAGCTTTATTATTTTATTCATTGCAAGTTTTTCACATCAGCGTTAGCGGGTGGTCTTTCACTGGATTCTAAGTGACAGCTAGTTTCTTCATTCTCCAGGACTCTTCTCAGTATTCTGGTCGATCTCAATAATGCTGTAGTTTGGATGTTCTCCATACTTTCTCTAATTTCCAATCCTTCAATTCTTGTTTCAAATCCCTTGGGGACCGTTTCAACTGCACTGACTACAATTGGTATCGTTTTTACCCTCATGTTTCTCAGTTTTTTCATTCTCTAGTCAAGTCCAAGTATTTGCATATCTTTTCACGCTCATTTATTTTACATCTGTAGTTGGCTAAAACGGTAAAATCCACCAGACGGTAAGTCCTAGATATTTTTTCTTCTTTTTTTTCTTGTTGTTGCTGTTGTTAATTATCACAAGGTTTGGTCTTCTGGCCTGTTTTAGAAGATCGGTTTGTATCTCAAAATCACAGAGAATTTATTTCGTCCCATTTTCTAGGACGGATTTTGCTCGGTACGAATTCCATTTAATCTCTTGCACAATTCCCAGTGGATCGCATTTCCCACCCATTCGTACCTAATTTTGTACTCCTTTTGAGCAAATTTCCTGCATTCGCTTTCTATGTGATTATTTGTTTCATCTCTTTCCCCGCATATCCTGCTCTTGTTATTGTGCTACATATTATAGATTTTCGTTTTAATATAATTGGTCCTTATGGCGTTGTTTTGTGCTGCTATTAAAAGTGATTCAGTTTTTACTAAATATATCCCTTTCGTAGCCTTTTCCATGTCTTCTCAATCTCGCCTGTTTGTTGCTTGAAATAGCCATACACTTTGTTTTCTTCCTATTTCCGTTTCCTAGTTTGTTTTGTTTTTGCTTTTGTTTTTTGTTTTTTTGTTTTTTTGTTTGTTTTTTGTTTTGTTTTTTTGTTTGTTTGTTTTGTTTTTTTTTTTGGCAGGGGACTACTTCTACTAATGTTGTTAAGGCTGTAATTAGCTACTGAAATTAATATTTCTTTGGTCTTTTTTAATGTAGTCCTCGAGTCCTTGTATTGATGCAACTACGCAATCTTTAATGTTCGCAAATCTTCTTCCTCCGATTTTCTTGACATATATAGTATGTCTCTATCATGTCTTGGATGTAAGGCCTTGTGCATTATCAACCTTCTTAACCTCTGTTCCGTTTGTCTGTGTTCTTCCCTTGTCCATTTTAAGAATGGTTCCGAATATCTGACAAGGGATACTTTCCTGGTATTTATTCCTTTGATGAGATTTCTGCTAAAGAATTTGGTTTCGAGAAGTTTTTTCGTTCTTCTGAGGTACTCTTTTTTTATTTTTCCCCTTCATCTCCGCTCATTTGATGGTGTCCGCCTCCAATATTCCAAAGTACTTGTAAGTTTCCTTTCTCTCCAAGCGTTCTCAGGCTTTCCTGATTTTGAAATTCTATTCCTTCTGCTGTTTCTCTTTTCAACTATTATGAGCTTAGTATATTTTTCAATACCAAATTCCATTTCTATATCCTAGATGTATATTCTTATTGTTGTAACAGAGTTCTCAGTTCTCATTCATTTTTTGCAACTACCTTTATATCATCCATCTGCATAATGTGGTAAATATTTTCTTGCGATTATATAAAATTGTAGCTCTCTGTATATTTCCTTAGTGAGTGATATTGTTGCTATAACGAATAGCAGTACCGAGATCGAGTCTCCCTGAAATATACCTCTTTAGATCTGTACCTCAGCTAAAGTTTATCTTCTCTCTTTGTCAATATCACCCCCTAGTTTTCTATAGCATTTATGATGAAACTTATGATTTTGTGGGATATTTTTGTATATTTTCAGACATTCTATTGTTCGAATTTATGGGACCATAATTTGGGCCTTTTTGTCTTCAGTCCATGCCATGGCGACATTATTCCGCCTTGTTTCAGCTTCTTTAAGAATGGGCTGGTTATTTTTTCTTCTTATTTTCCAGTAGCATCGTTTTTGTTCTTCTGGAAATAGACCACGGCATACAAGCGAGTTGTAGATTTCTTCTGCGGTCAGGATTCTTCACATCAGAGGTAAACACGTTATTGGTCTAGAATTGTTGGGAATTATCCCTTTTTTGTGTCCTTCTAGATCAAAATAGTTTTTCGTTTTGTCAGCTATTTGGGTTTGCTTGCTTGTTGTGGGCATTTATTCAGTTACAGAACCAATTTGTTTTGGATAGACACGATTTTTTAAACTTAGACTCAATATAAGATAATAAAAAACGATGTAAAATCTGAGAACACAAATAAACGAAGTATATCGGAATTTTTCTATGCTTATACGGTATTAAACACTCTGCAATATTTCCAAAAGTATTAAAATCTTTTACCTCGTTTTTCATGGTTCAGCTACAAACTAGGATTTAGATTTTTTACATTTAAAATACAGAGAATATTCAGCAATGATTTAACACATAATAAAATTTTTCATGCGTTTAAAATGACAGTTTAGTAAAAAGACGGAGGATAATTAACCCGTTGGTTGACCAGTTCAAACAGAAGCTTCAGATTTTGTTGTTTTTTTTGGTGAGGGCGGGGTTCTTACAGAAATGTGAATCAATTTTAAGGTGGAATAGGGAAGCTCGTAAATCTTAAGTCTTTTATAGAAATATCCACGCGTTTTCTATCTTGTTCTTTTTTCATTTTTTTATCTTATTCATTTTCACCCTTTTTTCCTCCTTCTATTTCACCACCTAACACGAAATCCTCAAGTCTTTCTATTCTTACTCTAACTTTGGTTTTCAATCACTCTGTAATATTTCCAAAAGTATTAAAATCTCTTTTCATAGTTCAGCTGTAAACTAGGATTTAGATTAATAGTTTTTTACGTACATTTAAAACACAGATAACATTCAGCGATGATTTTGCACAAAACAAAATCTTTCATGCGTTTAAAATAACAGTATAGTAAAAAGACAAAGGATAACAAACTCATCGTTTTTTTCCTTCTTTTCCTTTTACTTTATTTTTAACGTTTTATTGCTAAGGGCAACCTGAATGAAGACAATGAAGACCAAAATGTTTTCAGGGTTTAAGCTATCATGTTTGAGGAAGTTTGTTCAAATTGGGGCAGTTGAATATCCTTCGCCATAGCAACTGATTTTCAAAACATGAATGTTTACTCTAAAAAAAGCTTTTATATCCATACATTCTTCAAAACATTTTCAGCGAATAGCAAAAAAAATACATATTCAAAATATTGCATTTTTCACTGATTCATTTCATTAATTATATCTTGTATTTTGATTTCTTGTTACAACACGTACGATAGGCAAAATTGTTGTCTTTTATTTCAAGGTTTTTGCAGATAGTGGAGGGAAATGAAGTTAGGATCATGACGGTGATAAAGTAGTGACAGGAGTAACAATAAAATCAAAACGCATACAGAGAAGAATAGATTATTCTAGAACGTCACCATAAATTATTCGATAAAAATTAGCGCTGCTCACATAACAAAGCATCAAATGAAATAAGTTCAATTAAGTTTCAAACAAAAATAAATTATTTTCATTATGTCTATGATAAATTTTTATTTCATAACAACGTAACGAATTCCATAAGTTTTCTACTCTTTGTGTTTTTTTTGTAATTGTTTCGTTGGTGTATTTTGTGGTTTGATCAAAAAGTATCAAGACTGAACCTTTAAACGGTCCATTCGGCTGGGACTGTAGAATACACCATTAGCACCTGTGCAGAAGTGTAAGACCCTCCCAACCAGTGTCTTGGATATGACATAAAACAATCTGATGGTAAGGCTCCCGTAATGCTGAAGCACTGGGGAATGCGGAGTACCCGTTTATTGCCATTGCTCCCAGGTCCACTCTGCTCCTTAGTGGTAGCACCGTATAGGGTCATATCTGTGAGCCAAATAGAACTATTTGACATTTAAACTGTGTGCAATCAAATGATTTATGCTAAACTATCTGGTTAGAAAAGGAACTGTTTAATCTGTTAACTGTGTGTAAACAAATAACTGATGTTTAATTGAATTGTTAGTGAAACATAGAAATTCTTGAAATCATTTTACTTTATTGACTTATGTTTACAAACCATATATATCAAATAGATATGTATAAACCGGATTTGGCATTAAATAACCAATAATGTTTGATATGCCATAAAACCAAATCAAACCAAACCTGAATCTTTAAATTTTTCAAATTTATTTGAAGACATTTGCTCACTACAAAAACTTAAAGTGATGGTGTCTACACGTCTAGACAGTCAATTCAGTCAGTACAAATTCTCGATACGTTTATTCAATATTTTTTTGTGAAACACAGGATTGTGCAAGATCCTCAACCCCTTTTCTTTTTTCTTATTTTTGTTTGTTTGTTTGCAAAAATGAAAATGTAAGTCAAAGGTAACATTTGAGGACGTGGAGGACATTAAATAAGATACAACGGTACAACTTCTGGCCATATCAAAAAGAAGGCACAGGCAAATGGAAAACTCACTTGCATAAGTAATATACTGAATGACAAGACGACTATTTTATGAAAATTAATGTTTTATTCATTGTCTGTTTCTATTTTAATAAGCTTCAGTCTCGATACTTTTTGAAAACACCTTGTGCATATTATGACAAATATAATTTACATGTCACCAGATATGTTATTTCCACAATTCAATTAAGGTTTTGTTGGCAGTACAGAGACGTCTTTTTTGGGGGGGGGCAACATTTGTAGGAAATTGTATATACGTGATGTACTACTGCGAAAGTTGTAGAGAGACAAGGAAGAACTAATGATAATTTTGAAAGACCGTCACATATATTGGTAGCCTATATCTAAACATTGATTCTCAAGGGACGGTGTCACTACACAGTAATTACCGTAGCACGAAGAAACAGGATATTCCCTTCCGATGTGGGGTTAAATGATATTATCATTTAAGCAAAGAATGTCATCTCATTAAATTTGGTATCTTGTGTCGATAACAGCGTAAACCTCACACTGTGATTATAAATTGATTACTACAACATACAGGATTTCTTTGCCCGCACATCAACTTTTTAAAAATACTCGTTTCAGCTTGAACCAAGCAGAACTTTGTTGTAACATTCCGCGTGAACTTTACATTCATTCTCAATGTTTGATGTCACCATTTCGTCAGATAATACAAATCTTATGTCATTGAATTTATGCTTTTTTAGGAAGAAATGAGTTGAATCTGCCAGAATGTGCGTAGAAAAGGTAAAATGGAAGAAAAATGTGTTTGATAATTTATTTTCCAACGCACTTAGACTTCAATCTTTTTTTGAATGCAAAAATATTTTATCAAAATTATTTTACTATAATAAACAATTATGACAGATAAATTTTGATTCAAGTCCTGATGAAGTCTTCTAACTGAACAAAATTTATCAATCATAATTTTTTCTTATAGTAAAATAATTTTGATAAAATATTTTTACTTTCAAAAAGATTGAAGTCGAAACGAAAATAAACAAACGATCAAACATAGTTTTCTTTCTGCATTTTCATTTGGTTTTTCTACAATGTGAAAGAAGACCAACAAAACCTGGTGGCATTTTTAGAACTACTGTTATGTACTGGTCTTAGTGATAATGGAGCTTTGGCATCGAAACACTTGCTGGAGTGTACGTTTTCGCTGGGTAAATGGTCAGTATTAAATCATACATACGTTAAAATATCTGGAAATGTCAATAGCCCTTTCAAATACTTTTATTTTTTAAACGATATTTGTTTTATTATTTTTGTCATCAATTAAAATTTCACCCCAAAATATTACAAACTATTATTATCAATATAAATGATAAACCCACATAAAACTTTTTAGCAATGTTTTCTATAATATATTTAATATTGTTCGATGAAAATAGTTGGGGAATTTAGTATATTTGTTAGATTTAAGAGATCTACTGAGTTCAACATCTTTCATTTTGGGCCAGACAGTTAATCTAAAGTAAGCCAAAATACTATGTAATTATTTTACATATTCAGCTTGAAGAATCACTTATAAATCTAATGAGTAGGGTTTAATTAAATGTGAACTATTATCTTCTTTAGAGAAATAATTCATTATTTCTTTTGGTTCAGAGATTTGGAAATTCAGATTATGTAGAAGTAGTTATGCCTTCCAGCAATATGAACTCCCACTAATTGTCAATTATTATCAGGGAAAGTCTGCTTGAAAGCTTTCATTTTTCATAGGGAACACATTTTCACGCCAAAACATTCCCATAGGTGAAATACACGAACATAGCAACTTCCATTGTTCAACATAAAACTGTTTGGTCATTCACAGAGAACACAAGAAACTTTTCAAAATCATTCATATATATATATATATATAAGATTTTTTATTATGATAAAAATGGTGATTGTAATTTTTATCAGATTATTGTAGTTTTCCAGCGTGAAACGTTAAGCCACGGCAAGAGAAATTATGATTTTTAACATTTTAGTTTTTAGTATGGTTCTATTTCAAACATATGGCACTTTTATATTTCTAGCTGCTGTGGTCCTATGCTAATCGTGGAGCCCAATGCGGTGTGACAACTAGTTACAGTACTTGTTCTGGCTGTTGTGTTCGTAACTGTCACATTAGCTTCCAACTGTTTGCTTTATCAAGTTCTTCCGTGCCCACGCTGTTTTTGTAAGATCCATGATGGGGGTTAACACAATTCAGCCGGATCTTCTTCTGACGGTCTGGTAATATGAGTGGCTAGATTGTCTAGCAACTCAAAGAATAGAGAAAACTCGTTGTTAACAAACAATAAAAAATCGTTTTAATTGAAACAAGTTTGTGAAACAATAGAAAACAAGCAAACAAAGTTTGCTTTCCTGGCAAAAAGAAAAAGAAAGAATATCGAGAGAGGAATAGTGACGATGCGGTGTGGTTAGAGTGACACTAGTGTCTCTAAAGTCTGGGACTTTGAATTTTTGTAAAGTCTGAAGGTTGTTCGGAGGGCCTCGGGTCTAGAATGGAAAGGACGTTGGTTTGGCAGTCTTGAGTTTCTTCTTAGTCCTTTTTCTCATCCTCTCTGATGATTCGTTTCACCATTCTATTTTTATAGATCAATATCAAGACTAAAAATGGTTTCTGATTGGTTGTCCAATGAGAGACAATTGTTATATACTCATATGCATATACACATGCATATACATGCAGAATAATTCACAACGACATAATGATAAAGGACGAGCGAAGACTTCTTCAGAAAAACATGTACCTCTCACTTTATTGTAAGGGTTCGAAAAGGTTATTCAAGGTTTTATGGTGAGAGAGAGTTGGAGACCGAACAGAACTGCAATATATTGACCCCTACTCTTATGGCCGTCAGCGTTGTGTCTTTCTCGTTCTCCAGGGCTGCTCAAGCGGACGGCCGGGGGCCTTCTTTGCTGACTTTCTCTACCACATCTTGTCATCAACGGGTCTCCGAAACTACTGGGGGCCCCGAGGGCAACTTCGGCCGGGAGTGGCTTTCCCTACCACATCTCGTCTCTAACTCCGTCCGATCTCTAACTGTCTGACTTCTTGTCTTGACCGAGTTATAAATTAGTTCAACGCCCACTCAATCTTTGGAATGGCATGTTTGATGGTCATCAAGCGGAAATAACTGTCATGCAGTTCAGAGGTCACTCTCTTCCGGTGCGTCAGTCTATGAGTGTATCATGGCTTTTATCTTGTCCCATTTCATCAGCTAAATCCACCCACGCGATCTCTTTCGATTACTGGCCATTGGAATGTGTCACTTCCTTCCGGTGTATCACCTTGGAATGGCATGTTTTCCCGGGCCGAAGGCCAAAATACAACACAATTAGGAGTCATATTCCCATTGGTCAGCCAATCCTAGTTCAGGATTATATCTTACAGGTATAGGGAAAACCCTTTTTAAATGCTTTGACCAATGGGAACAGGTTTAGGGCAATGGGGTTTAACTAAAAATTCTCAGTCTCACC
Source organism: Sepioteuthis lessoniana (assembly GCA_963585895.1). Taxonomy (NCBI): domain Eukaryota; kingdom Metazoa; phylum Mollusca; class Cephalopoda; order Myopsida; family Loliginidae; genus Sepioteuthis; species Sepioteuthis lessoniana. The sequence continues at coordinate 8,156,592 of OY757904.1, read as the reverse complement.
TGACTGGATAAGCCATGCCCAGTTCACCTTTATTTAGGGTGGAGCAAAATTAAATCTCCCCATTTGACATTTACCTTTAAGATAAGGACTAGAAAATATGTTTTACAAAATGACCCGTTTCATCATTATGATCGATGAAGTTAATTGACAACCGAAAAATTAAATAAATTCGCTGACCTTTAAAATCAAAAACAATCGTCTCACATTTAACTGACCTTTAGGAAAAATCAACCAGCTTTTTAGGTCAATTTAAGCCTTGAACAAACGGATACTTATTTTAAGGATCTTTTTTGTTTTTGTTTTTGAGATATACATATATATAAATTTTCCTATATTTCATAAATATTAATTTTTACATATTAATCAAGTATTTAACCGCACGTCGTGTCACACTGTTACAATCTTTTTATTCTTGCACAGAACTGAAAAACCTAAAAAGAGAAACTTAATTTCGATTAATATTTGCTCAAAATGCCATGAGGATTAATTATACCGAAATAAAAATTGATAATACGCAACAGAATAACAAGAGTAGATTATGGGGTGACAGAGATGAAACAGTTAATCTCATAATAAGCCAACGCAGTAAACAGGCAAAAGAGGAATACAAGAGTATACATGATAGGGTGGGAAAGGATCTTCACTGGGAATTGTACAAAAGATTAAAGTTTTGCCATACCGACAATTGCTAAGTTTACAAACCAGAATATGTCCTAGAAAATGAGACTCATAAAATCCTTAAGGATTTTGAGAAACAAACAAATACCCCAATTTCACCCAGAAGATTAGACCTAGTATTGATTAACAAGGAGAAAAAAATTTGTCATCCAGCATACATAAAAATAAAAGGTGAAAAGAGAGACAAATACTTGGATTTTGTTGCTCGAGAGCTGAAAAAAATTGTGGAACTTGAAAGTAACGGTGGTACGAATTATAGCAAGTGCCATTAAAAAGGTCTCCAAGGCCTAAAAAGTAGGTTATGATAATTGGAAATCGGAGGAAGAATCGAGTGTATGTAGACCACAGCACTGTTAAGATCAGACAGAATAATGAAAAGAGTCGCGTAGACCTGAGGAGATTTGCTGTCACATAGACTTCAGTGAAAAAATTCCATAGAGTGAAAATAATAATAATAAGGATAAAATTAATTATCATAATAATAATAACGCATCACCTTATTTTGGCTGACGACCAGACTCAATGATAGTTAACAAAAAAAGAACCTGTCAAATTGTGGACTTTGCCATCCTGGCAGACTTCTATTTTGCAGGTTACGCTGGTGTGAAAAACTCTCAAAGGGCTAAAAAAAAAAGATAATTATCATCATCATCATCATGTCGTGCCTCCTAGCACAGATATCCCTGACCCTCTCTCGCCACTTCTCCCTATCGTTCATCGCCTCCGGCAGGTCTTCAGGACTACATCCCGTATCTTCACATAGATGCTGTATGTATGTTCGCGCTGGTCGTCCTGCTTTTGCTCGGCCATATGTGGGGGTCCATAGGAGTACATCACTTATGAGCTCGTCCCTGCTTCTCCAATAGTGTCCTGCATGTCTGGTTCGTCTTGCTTGGATAGTTTTCGTGATGGGAGGCAGGTGGCCGTATAGTTGATGCCTTCTAGGCTGTTGCCGCCAAGACTTGTTCAATATTGCTCGCAACAATCTTGTGTAATTGCCGTCCAGCTTCTTCTCCAGCCGTTTTGTTAGCGTCCAAGTAGTGCAGCCATACAGCAGTATCGATACGATCGCTGCCTGGAAGAAACTGCGTTTCATTTTATCGGTCAGGTCAGATCTCCATATGATCGATAACCGATAGATAGCTGTCCATACCTTCGTTAGCCGCGTGTCGATGTCTTTTTCGGTTGATGAGACACTGCTACCTAGGTAGGTGAACTTATCTACCAGTTTCAGAAAGGTTCCACCTAGTGTGGAAATGTCGCCTGTTTGATTATAGTACATATTTTTAGTTTTGTGTGCATTGACATGGAGGCCAATGCCTGCGGCAGCTCGTTCCAGACTATGTAGTAGGGTTTCGGCCTGGTTGGGTGTATTCGCCAGGATCGCTATGTCGCGGTGACAGAAATGAAACTATCAATCTCATAATAAGCGACTTGGTGGGCAAGGTGATCCACAAGGAAATTTGCAAGAAATTTAAATTCGACCATACGAACAAATGGTATATTCACAACCCAGCACCTGTCCTAGAAAATGATACATAAACTCCTATGGAACTTTGACATACACACAGATCACCAAATCTCCGCCAGAAAACCTGACCTTATAATGATCAACAAAGAAAAGAGAATATGCAAAAGTGTCGACTTTGCTGTCCCGTCTGTCCACAGAATAAAACTGAAAGAATCTAAAAAGAAGGATAAGTACCTTCACCTTGCAAGAGAATTGAAAAAACTATAGAACATGGTGCTTTTGGGAGAGTAACCAAAGGATTATTAAAGGGCCTGATTGACTTGGAAGTTGACGGACGAGTGGAGACCATCCAAACGACAGCATTATTGAGAACGGCCAGAATACTGAGAAGAGTCCTGGAGACTTGAGGAAACTTGCTGTCACTGAAACTCCAGTGAAAAAATATCAGCTAACGCTGATATGAAAGACTCTAAAGGAGTAAATAATAATAATAATAATAATAATAATAATAATAATAATAATAATAATAATAATAATAATAACGGAGCACCTTATCCCGGCCAGAAGACCAGACCTCATAATAATCAACAAAAAAAGAGAATTTGTAAAATTGTCGACTTTGCTGTCCCGGCGGACTACAGAATAAATCTGAAGGAAAGTGAAAAGAAAGATAAGTGCCTCGACCTTGCTAGAGAATTGAAAAAGCTGTGGAACATGAAAATAACGATTGTGTCAATTGTGATTGGTGCGTTAGGCACAATAACTAAAAGATTATTAAAAGGCCTGGAAGACTTGGAAGTTGGCGGACGAGTAGAGACAATCCAAACGACAGCTTTTCTGAGAACGGCCAGAATCCTGAGACGAGCCCTGGAGACTTGAGGAGACTTGCTGTCACTCAAACTCCAGTGAAAAACCATCAGCTAACACTGAAGTGAAAAACTCTAAAGGAGTAAGTAATAATGATAATAATAAATCCGTGCACTGCTCCCCGAAGAACGGAAAGGATGCTGCAATGAAAAAAAAGTAACAGATCTTCTATAAAACGATCAATTCATCAAGAAGAGCAAAACAAGACGAAAAAAATTTACGAAATCGTAGATTGATAATAAAAAGGCATATGATAAGGTCCCGTAAAGCTGGATAATAAACTGTCCCAAAATCATAAAGTTAATCGATGAAACCATGAAAAACTGGAGTAGAATTGACAGCAGGAGAGAAAAGTTTAGCTGAGGTGAAAATCCAGAGAGGTATATTCCAGGGAGATGAACTATCACCATTATTATTTGTGATAGCAATGATGTCATTCAACTTAATACTTAGGAAACTCACAAACGAATACATACTTCCTAAATCGCAAGAAAAGATAAACCACATTCATCGAATTATTTGCCAAAGTGTAAAAGATATAGTCAGGATATAGGGATGGAATTTGGCACAGAAAAATATTTCAAGCTAATAATGAGAAGCGCAAACGACAAATGACGGAAGGAATAAAACTATCAAACTATGAAAAAATCAGAACGCTCGCAGAAAAGGAAACTTGTGCGTACTTTAGACTCAGACACCACCAAACAAGCGGAGAGGAAAGAAAAACTTAAAAACCAGTATATCAGAAGAACAAGAAAACTACTAGAAACCAAACTATGTAACAGAAACTTCATCAAAGGATAAACACATAAGTTGTCCCCGATCACTGTAAGTTCCTCGCAACTATTCCTAAAGAACTTCAACAAATGGACCAGAGAACAAGAAAATTGAGGAATAAGGCCTTATATCTCAGAAATGATATAGCCATGCAGAGTATGTGTCAAGAAAAGAAAGAGAAAGAGGACTCGTGTGCATTGAAGATATATCGATAAGACGATTCGAAGACTATATAAAAAAAAAGAGCAAAGAAAGGCTAATTACAGCGACCAGAAACAACACAAACATTACAAGGATCAACAGAACAACAACTGCTAAAACACAAGAATAGCAAGAAAAATAATTGTACGGATATTTCAAACGACAAACAAACGAAAAATTACCGAGAAAAGTTATTCAAGGGAAACTTTTAGAAAGAAACGGAATCTCTTCAAATAGCAGCACAAAACAACGTCATAAGAAAAAAACTACGATAAAGCAAAAATAGATAAGTCACAACAAAATAACAAGCGCAGGTTATGTGGTGACAGAGATGCAACAATTAATCACATGAAAAGTGAATGCAGCGATTGAGCGCAGGAAGAGAATAAGACTAGACAGATTTCCTAAGGAAGGTAAGTAAGATCAGCCAGAATACTGAGAAGAGTCCTGGAGACTTGAAAAGACTTGCTGTCACTCAAACTCCAGTGAAAAGCCATCAGCTTACGCTGGTGTGAAAACCCTCAAAGGAATAAAATAATAATAATCTGTGCGTCTGTCTAGCTGGTTTTATCTGTCTTGGAGTCTCCGTGTGGTCCCATCGTAGGAAAAGTTTTTTTTTCAATGGTGTATCATATATAGAAAGCAGTGTTTTCTGACCTTTAGCTCGATATTTCTCACTTTTCATTTTCTATTTTTGGGGGAGAGTTAGTTCTTATTTTCTATAGATTCAATTCTTTTGTTATTCTTATGAACAGCTAACAATATTCAACTCAGCAGTTTCCTTTCCAAAGCAAAATCAATAATCACCAAAATAGACGCGTAAACTTTATTCCTTTCACGTAAGATTATTCGAAGAAAAGAAATACTGTAAATTGTGCGTCTCTCAAAAAGACGTATAAACAGCAGCGTCACTTTCCCAACGGCTATACTATACTTGGTGCGACAGTAATTTCAAAAGGTTAGTCAATATTCTGTCTTGAAACTGAAACAGTTTCATTATAAACCTGATTAGAATTCATCAAGATGCAGACTTCCACTCATGTGCGTTATTGCTTATGAGACCCTCTGCCCTGAAACTAAGGATAATAATTCTGGAAAGATATCAAATCTGTACTTAAAATTGAAAATCACTCTCTTAATGAACTGTTCCAGTAATGGAAATAATTTCATCTTTTGATGTAAACATTTATGAAGCTGTAACTTTGATATTAAATAACAAAGTCAGCAGTGAAAAGAAACACTGATTCGCTTTCGACATCCCGATATTAACTAGATTGATTAATTGATTGATTTTAACTGCATGTCAATCCGTCTACGGTTATCATATGTCTAGATGTTAGGGAATCGCGTTCATTGTACGATCGCATTTGTATTTTTGTGCATTTTTCTTAGTTTTTTTTTTTTAAATCTCATTTCTATCGAAGGCAAATAAATTTTAAATAGATTTATTTGACCCATGGACAGGACAATAACAAGTTCTAACATACTGGGTCAGAGTGGGCCTGGGAGTAATAGTAATGAAGGGATGCTCTACACTTCCGAGATCTCCCAAAGTAAGGCCTCACCATCCGATACAGTTTAGCGTCATACCAAGGACACCCGTTTTGGACGAGATCTTACTCCCCTCAAGGGGATACAGTCAGTATAGTCGAAATTTCGCTAACAGTGGTAACTCTACTTGAGTCAATTCCTGTATTATCAAAAATTGATAATTAGTTTAAAAAAAGGACATAAAAGCACAGAAATGGCATTAATTATACCAACCACTTATTCTTCTTTGGGATGAGTTTTTTTTTTAATTTCTAATGATAAAATGAGAATCAAAATAATTCAAACTCTTACCTAATAATGCATAGCTACTCCATTGACCGTGGTATTAGAGTTAATGTTATCTTAGAATCATATAGCATAGTCACCGAAGACCGCTATGTCGATGACGGCTAAATGTCCGGTAGAAGAGGAAAACACAAAAACATGACTCACCTCAAGTGTTAAGATCCCAATTGGTTTATTTTCTCCGTTTAGTTTTTAACATGGAAGTTGGTGGAAATGGATAACAGGAAAATCGGCCGAGGTAGATTCTTCATTCTGGTCGGAACCAACTCTTTCTATATCAGTAAATGGTTCATTCATACTCCACACACGCAAATATTTCTCTCCTCGTACCCCAGCCACCAAAAAGATATATCAAACAGAGAAATACATCCTTTATTAAGGTTCATAGAACACCTAATATCCTCTTCTGCCTCGCGTGGGTGGCATCGTCTATTATAAATAGAGAGGCAATAGAATCTGGTGACCTCGACAAGTACTGATTAAGTGCTATTTTCAGTTCAGGATGCTAGATTAACCATATCTTGTTAAGTCTAGCCTACTGAAAGAGATGTTGAACTTTATTAGCTCGTCTTTCTTCTAGTCGCTGGTTTTTCTCAATAACTAACCTATTCGCAAACAATATTACAATGTTGTCATGGTATATTGATTCAGGTTCATACGGGGACTTTCCAAAATTGAGTTATTGGGTATGGCTACCGGAAATTTAGTAATGTTCTCTATATGCTTATTTGAGTTCAACATTACGTCATCAAGTTTAGATCATTTCTACAATTGAAGGTGAGTAAAACTATTGAGTTTATTGCTGCCTCGAGATTTTGGCACTTTAGATTAAAATGTCGGAATGAATTCATTGTGCCAACTGGTGTTGCAATTGCAGAAAGATATTCTAAAATATATTTCTAGAAAAACTGGGCCTCAATAAAAGTGTCTATCTGATAAACCTACTTCTTAAACCTTTGAAATGCATTAAAATAGATGCTTTTGTTAGAGTCGGGTAAGATGATTGATAAGACAACGAACTTAATTGTTACAGTGGATTTAACTACGAAATATATCCCCACCTATTTCTACCTTTCGACACTTATATGTATTATGAAAAATAACAGGTGTAGGATTCTTATATAAACCGTCGAATGGAGGGAAAAGAAAAAAGAATAAGAAGCAAATAACCTGTTGAAAATAAATTAAATCCTACTAAAAAGTGACCAATGAATGAGTGACCTGTGCAAACACACATGACATTGAGCAAAGAAGTCGAGATTTCCTTGAAAATTGGGGTATGAATACAAAAGCGGCTGCTCATAGCCTATCTTTTTAGGAATTTAATTTAATTTCCGTAAATTCTTCAAGATGAGATAAAATGTATTTTATCTTTAGTGTCGAGCAATATCAATCATAAAGGTGAGGTATGATACTAATCCAGGACTTGTTCCTGATAACGTTTTGTTGATGTTGCCTGACAAGATTGAGCTTGCAGTCGAACGATCAGCTAGCCCAGATAAGATATCAATATATTAACTAAGAGTAGTTTTCATATAGCATATGTCAGCAAGTATGAGGCACCCAGTGAGAAATAAACTCACTGCTAAATAGCGATCTTGTTAATGATCGTATATCAACGACGTGCTTCAAAGTTTAATAGAAAATCCAGTTATCAATCTGTTTTACAGAGAAAAAACAATTTAATCGCTTAAGCTATGTATATCAGAGCAATGTTTAAAGTTTACTTATTCATTTATTGGCTTTTAGTATTTTTCTAGTAAATATAAAATAATTAACAGCCTATTTGAAGATAGATACATGGATACTCTGGCTAAGCAAAACAGTCTATAAACAAAATTCAATAAAGAAATTGACGAAAAGTTGCATTTTTTCCTTCAATAAGAAAGACAACCTCGGAATTACTAAAAACTACAGAGGCATATCTATAATTGTTGTAACTGATAAGGTTTATAATGCCCTGCTTCTCGATCGTATCCAATCCAGAAAATTCTGAGGAAAAATCAGAAAGTCTTTCAAGGAAATCGCACTCAAACCTCATAGATTCTGACAACCAATTGACTTATCGGAGTACGAGCAAGAAATCTCGAGGCAGCACTATTGTTCGTAACTTTTTTCAAAGAATCCGATTCCATACACAGAGCAAAGATGGGACAAATACTATTTTCATATGGTCTTCCCAAACAACCTATTACCTCAATGATGAAGCTTTACAAAAACACGAAAGCAATAGTCCGCTCACCTGATGGAGATACTGACCTCTTCGAAATAGCCACAGGAGATACATTCGCACCATATTTGTTTATACTCAGCCAAGACTATGTGCTTCGAATGTTAAAGCTCTAATAAAAGAAAATGGTTTTACATTTTTAAAAAGGCAAAAAAGCAGACGATATCCCGCAGAAACAATAACAGATATAAACTACACAGATGACCAAACGCTTCTGGCAAATACACCAGCTCAACCATAGTCCCAATTGTAGAGCCGAGAGCAAACACCGAGAGGCATTGGCCTCTATGTGAATGCAAATATAACAGTGAACATGTGTTTGAAACAAAAAGAAGCTATCCCCACTCGAAGTGGCAAGCCTATAAAATTAGTGGGTCAGTTCACATAACTCGATAGGAACATCTCGTCTAGTTAAAGTGGCGTCAATAGACGTCGAGTGAACCTGTGAAATGTTATTGACCGGTTATCGATCATATGGAAATCTGATCTCTACAATAGAATAAATTCTTCGAAGTTGTGCCCGGGTTCATACTACTATAATGAAACACTATATAGTTGCTAACAAAATATATAGATTTAAAGCTAGATGAACGCTGCGTGCGGACACCAGATGTAAACCAAGAGGACCTGCTGGGTGCGATAGATCAGAGAGAGAGAGAGAGAAAGAGAAGGAGAGAGAGAGTCAGGGAACTCTGTGCTATCAGCGCGACTTGATGTTGATGATGGTGGTATATATATATATATATATATATATATATATATACGAACATAATCGGAACTTTGCATTAAGTAAACCTTTGTAGGCTGTTGTTAATTTTTTAACTTTGGTTACCAACTGATGAATGGAATGCCAAGAAATATTTTATCCAGAACGACATGTCTATTATATATGGGCGTATTTAAATAAGTTTACGGATTCATGAATCCTCGTTGGAAAACACCTGCTGTATCAAACAAATTACTTTATCAGCAGAATCAACAATCAGTTTCATTTATACCCCCTGATAGATTAGTGAGCTCGAAGTGAATTTTTTAAAAGAATGAAATACACTTCAAAGTAAAATATTTTAGAATGACATACAAATACGAGATCCATTAAAAAGTCTTGATACTGAAAGTGTGTTTACCAAGACAGAAAAGAACAATTAATAAAACGTTATTTTTCTTCAAATTAACATTATGATATTCAATACTCTTATTCCAGCGAGTTTAACATAAGTCGAAGCAACTTTAAAACTACTTTTTTTATATGGTGTGAAGTTGTATCGTTGTATTTTGTTTGATGTCATGAAATCTTACCGTTGACATTAACTTTTGATTTAAGAAACAAGATGTATAGAGCTAGTTTCTTTCTGTTCTTTTTAGGTTTTTTTATTTGATGATTCTTTTGTTTTTGGTCTAATGAGTTGAGTGTTCGCCAATGGACCGTTGAAACCGGGTTTCAATCACAGGTTCAATCACACGTCGAGTCATTCCAAAGACTCAAAAAATGATACTTGATGCCGCCTTGCTTAACAGTCAGCATTATAAGGTATAGATCAAGGGTAATCCAGATTAAGGAGGAGCGTCATCAACCACACCTCAGTGTAGTAGCTATTGAAAAGGGAACTGTCGGGTCACCCTCGATTACGGTCGCCAACTTATTTTTTGGGATGAGTTCAAAGCAGGTTCCAGCAATATAATTTAAAGCCTACCCAAATATATCTCTCCCATCGAACCCATTTGTAGAGTAAAACCTTCTCAGTGGAAATTTGATTCAACCTCTTTAATTCAACCACTCAAAGCAAATTTCTGTTTCTATAGCAATTTGAATGATTTTGTCTATCAAAAATAATCTAGACTGCTTGAATATTTGTGAATATAACCGCATGACATCTGATTAGATTCGAGATTTAGAAGAGTCAATCATACATTTCAATATAGTAATTATTGTCAAGATTCACGAACGCAAAACAAGTTTTTTTTTCGCGTACACTAACTCAAAAGCATTTTATGTATTTATCCAAAAATATTAACATGCAAACGAATGCTCAACCCCACTTCACACTGATATGCACACACGCACACAATCACCATTCATTAATTTCACGCTATGCAATATGTGATCTACAGTGATAACTTATCGGGTCATATCACCATTCTTTGAATTACATAACATCAGCCAAATAGATTATTTAAACGCTCTCTCTCTCTCTCTCTCTCTCTCTCTCTCTCTCGCGCGCGCGCGCTTCCTATTTCTTTTCATCTTAACTTTGAATCATATTTTAAAACTGAAACCGAAGAAGAAGGGTTAGAAAATAAGAAACCTTGAAAGATTCTTGTTGCATTAATAATAAGTTAAATGGTCCATTCGACGGTTTTATGTCTTCACCTTGTTATTTTCAATAAAATAAAATAACTTTGGTGTTGATTATTCAAATTTGAGAATGTGGTAAAAGCATGTATGAATTTTATTTCTTAAGACAAAGAAACCTATAAATACATTATTACATGTAGACAGACGTACAGATTCTAAGAAAAAAATGTCCGGATGTTTAAAAATAAACGTTTTCAGTATGTGTTTTTATATGACTTAAACATGAATTGCTCCACAACAATACACAAACGAACCAAAACGAATTATTTCCTTGACCAAATAAAATAATGAAACAACTAGAGTGAGTCAAAAGTTTTGCAATATATTGGTAACGTGAGACATAATTCGGCTGCTCCCGATGCTTTTGTTGATGTCATGGATGTGACGAACAACACCTGACTGAGATTCCAAGCTCGCCTGATACTCTCCGAGTGTTACTCACTGGATTTGCCACTATGTCTCGGAATCGATTGTTTTAGGCCAACCTGACTTTGCTTGATCGGAAAGGTTTTTGCAACCTGAGCAAGATTTCTTGAACCATCTGGATACTGTGATTAACTGTACCTTCAGTTTTCGCACACCAAATGTATTCTGGTTGCTTTTGCATCATTATGGCTGATTTTGAATTCATAAAGTATAAGTTCTTGAACTAAACTATGTCACGCATTCATCTGTGCCGCTTTCAAATTACACAGGGAGTGAAGCAATGTTCAACATGTCAGCTCACCATCTATCAAGATTTTACCGACCTTAATGAGTATATTTCATAGCTTGAATAATTTGATCACGTGATATATTAATAAAATCAATTTCTGCGCCCTCTTATAAGTTGATTTCATCATTAATCACAAGTTTATTTTATTCTGACTGGTAGTTTTAGAATATGTGAACTTCCCACAAATTGCCAAACTCAAAAAATAATTGTTCGTAATTAACCACAGAAAATTTCTCTGCCTAACCAAGAACGGAATGATGCAAAGCTACGAAACGTATTTGTTATTCCTCTTATCAATCTTGTTCGACACATTGTTTGGTTTGGTTTGGTTTGGTTTTATGCCATATCAACCCTTGTTCGTTTTTTAACACCTAATCCATTTTATACATATAAACAGTTGTTAAGATTAAGTACACAGCTTAAATGTCAAAATAGTTCTATTTCAAACAATTTAGTTTAGCATCAGTACATAAATTAGTTCTATTTGACCCATAGATAGGATCCTATCAGGTGCTGCCACTCCAGGCCAGAGTGGACCTGGGAGTGATGACAATAAAGGGTTACTCCACATTCCCCAAGGCTTCAGCATTACTAGAGCCTCACCATCATATTGTTCAGGGTCATATCTAGAACATTCATTGGGGGAGTTTTATCCTTCTGCAGAGATTCAGTTGGCGTATATTACAGCCCCAGCCATCACGGGGACAGGACACTCGTTGGGGAAGTCTTAGCTCTCTGCAAAGATGCAGACGGTATATTTTGCAGCCCCTGGGCTAGATACATAGTTTTTTTTTAAATTTATTTAACTATTCCCAAGAAATCCAATAAAATACCCATCTTTTTCTTGATTGGGCATAAACATACTGAAACCTCTACAAGAAAACTCAGTAGGATTTTTGATTGTGGAATGAAATATGTTTGTTATTAATCTCCTCGGAAATATAGACGAGTGATTCTTTAAAAGGATCGAAATTGAAAATGTATTTAGCATGACACAGATGCACAAAGAATGAAAAGTTTTCTTCAAAATTCTTCCCTTGTTACATTTGAGATCAATTTTCAGTTTATAAAACAAGAAAATTGGCTCTGAGCTGAATCTGATGAGCCTGTTGCGCTTGCATAATCCGGTTTTTCAGCAAAAACTGCGAATCAAAAAGTAAGTTCTCTGTACTTTTTAATCAGTAGATTTCTTGAAAGATGGAATAGGGTTGATGAAAACTATCCAGAATTGGTACTGATTCAGATAAGCTTTACCAAGACATCTAGGTAGCAGTCTAGACGGCTAGACATCATAATTTTATTATATAAGTTGCTAATCTGTACTCACATCTTCAATAAAACTTTGAATTTTCAAATTAAAATAATTCAAAGTTTCAATCTCTGTAATTTTGATCTCAATTTGTATACCATTCTGAAACCATTCTACAAAAAATACTGAATTTTAGATACTTGTGATACGTGTGCACTCATGGTTGTGTGTGTGTGTGTGTGTGTGTGTGTGTGTGTGTGTGTGTGTGTGTGTGTGTGTGTGTGTGTGTGTGTGTTAAAGGACTTATTCGAGGAGAATCTTTTAAAGAAAAACGATACATTTAATACGTGTATGCAAACCCGTTTATTTTCTTTTTTACTGGTTTTATTATTCTTTATTCGAAGAGACTTTTTACATTTACTGGAAGCATTAGCCAAATTGCTAATCATAACATTCTTATTACTAACTCTAAACTATTATGGCGTAATTATATCGACACAGTAAACAGATTGAGTGATCAAATTTTCAAAATCGCTACGAGGCTGTTTGTGTTTTACATCTTTTGAGAAAGGAATGAATCCATCTATTCTCCAACCTCAGCCATTGTAAATCAAGGGACATAGGGTTAACAACTCCAAGATAGAAGTCTTCTTAATATCAAAATCGATGCACCATAACTGACATACACTGGCATCAGGGACCTATGATTCATAAAGACGCTACCATCACCGTTTATTACAGCTTTGTTGATTACTAAAAGTTTATAAAGTGTGTGCAAAAGTTTGTAGCAAAAACATTTAATTTATTTATTCAGTTTTCAAAACAAGAGCGCTAGGATCTTTTGCAGACACCTAATATATTGCGTATCATTTTTGAAAATTCCTGTGTTTAACATGGTTAAATATATACTTAACCACTAAATTTATAGATCTTTATAAATCTTTCTTCACAATTTTCAGTCGGCACATTTCCCGGCCAACATCAGATGACATGATATAGGTGAGTATTTTTTCTAGCTATTGCATGGTTAGGCAGAACACTTTTGTATATGAGTCAAAATAGTTCAAAACTGAGAGACATCATAGATCGCATGTTTCTAATGATTTCTGTAATGTTATAGGAGACTGGTAGAGTCAGAGATATTAGTCTGTCAAATATTTTAATTTTAGTCTGTTTTTTATTATCTTTCAAAATAAATGTACACGTCAGTTTTTGAGAGAAAGAGAGAGAGAGAGAGAGAGAAAGAGGGAGAAAGAGAGAGAAAGAGAGAGAGGGAGAGAGAAAGAGAGAGAGAGAGAGAGAAAGAGAGAGAGAAAGAGAGAGAGATGAACGAATTATGTATTTTAGCGCTGCATGCCCAAAATGATAAAAAGAATTTTCTAGTTATCTCAAAAGCGTTAAAAAATTTAGAGAATATTTTATTATTATTATTTACTCATTAGAGTTTTTCACATCAGGTCTATAGCTGATATGGTCTTTTACTGGAGTTTGAGTGAGAGCAAGTCTCCTCAAGTCTCCTGGATTCTTCTCACTATTCTGGCCATTCTCAACAATGCAGTAGTTTGGATGGTCTCCACTCGTCTGCCAACTTCCAAGTCCTTTAATAATCCTTTAGTCACAGTACCAAAAGCACCAATCGAAATTGGTATAATTGTCACGTTCACGTCCCATAGTTTTTTTTCAATTCTCTTGCAAGGTCGAGATACTTATCCTTCTTTTCACATTCTTTAGGTTTTATTCTGTGGTTAGCCGGGACAGTAAAGTCGACAATTTTGCAAGTTCTCTATCCAAGTGGGTAGAGTGTTTGCCAATGGTCCGGGAGACCTGGGTTCAATCCCAGGTCGCGTCATACCAAAGACTTTAGAAATGGCACTTGATTCCTCCTTGCTTAACACTCAGCGATATAAGGTACGTATCAAGAGTAAAGTGGAGCAATCCAGGGAAAGGAGTAGCGCCCTCCCCTACATCTCGATGTAGTAGTAGCTATTGAAAAGGGTGCCTTCTGGTCACCCTCGACTCTTGTCGACAACTTTACTTTACTTATTATAAGGCCTGGGTTTCTGGCCGAGATCAGATGATCCGTGTGTATGTCATAGTTCCATAGGAGTTTATGTGTGTCATTTTCTAGGACAGGCGCTGGGTTGTGCATATACCATTTGTTCGTATGGTCAAATTTAAATTTCTTGCACATCTCCCAGTGGATCACCTTGCCGACCTAGTCGTGTGTAGTCTTATATTCCTTCTGCGCTAATTTGCTGCATTCACTTATTGACTGATCGTTTCATCTCTGCCACCACATAACCCACATTTGCTATTTTGTTGCGTCTTATCTATTCTCGCTTTGATATGATTGGTTCTTATGGCGTTGTTTTGTGCCGCTATTAGGAGAGATTCTGTTAAGCTGTTTTACCTTTACAAATAATAATAATAATAATAATAATGAAATGGTTAATCAGACAATAAGCAAATGCAACAAGCTAGCACAAAAGGAGTACAAAAATGTGTGGGAAAGGTGATCCAATCGGAACTGTGCAAAAGATTAAAATTTTACCATACTACTAAGTGGTATACACACAAACCAGTATCCCTTTTAGAAAATGAGACCCATAAAATACTTTGCGATTTTAAGCTACAAACAGATCACCTAATCTCAACAAGAAGGCCAAATCTAGAGTTAATTAAGAAAAGAATTTGTCACCTGGTGGATTTTGCTATTACAGCAGACTAAGAGCCAAAAATAAAAGAAAACGCAAAGCCTGAGGAATACTTCGAATTTGCCAGAGAGCTGAAAAAGCCATGTTGCATAAAAGTGATGGTGATACCAATTGTAGTTGGTGCACTTTTGTTTACTCTAGCATGGTTTGGAAAAAAGACTGGATGAACTGAACAAGACTACCCAGACTATTGTATTGCTAAAATCGGCCAGAATACTCGGAAGAGTCCTGGAGACCTGAGGAGACTTGCTGTCACTCAGAATCTAGTGAAATACCATCTGCTAATGCTGGTGTGAAAAACTCACAAGGAATGGAAAACATGTAGCATTCTTTTCTGCACTCATCCCAATAAGTTCTAATTCCACCAGAGAGATAACTCCATCTTCTTAATTACAGTGAATTTTGGTCGTCGTCCGCGCTCTCCAATTTTATTATAAGTTCTGGAAGAATGTAATTGCAATTCAATAATAACAATAATAACAGGTCTGAATTTAGCCCCATCTCGATCACTGTTATTTTCCAAGCTAGTTAAATGCAATTATAGAATATATTCTTTTCTTTATTCTATAGTTTTCAATTAATTAACATATAAAATATATACTAGTTGAATTAATAAGATATCAAACTTAATGGATTAAACCTACAAATCCACGCTTGAATTTAGAATAATATCTTTATATCTACTGAAAATACGTTTTTACTTTAGCATAATATAATGAGTTTAATATAATGTTATAATATACTATAGTGATGTAATATAATATAATTTAACATAACACAATATAATATAATCGAGAACTATCTCAATAAAATTGGTCGACTCTATAAATAATAGTATAAAACGCACATCGAGATCGTAAATCGATTAAAGGGATCCAATATCAAGGGTTCCCTTCAGTACGCAGGATTCCTTTGCTTATCGGTTCGGGTTACCAGTTTAAAAAATTAGTCATTTGAACTTGAACAAGCAAGGCAGAACATTATCTCGATTTTCCAATGACGTTGTCATGTCGTATATTTCAAATTAATATCATTGAATTAAGGATTCATTATTGAGATCGTGTACACTTATTTCGCCCGTGAATTTCCCGGAAATTATCTTCTCGCTCAGTGTCATGTTGTCAATTAATTCAGATCTTTCATCATTGAATTAACGTTTTCTTACAAGAAAGTTGTGACTACAACTAAACGTGGCAGCATCTTGATCTAAAATACTCAGCAAAGACATCGCTAGCGTGCTAGCTGTAAGTAGTAATCATGAATTAACGCTGAAACCATGCCTAACCTCAAAGTCAACAATTGATTAAGACTTTATTGTTTTGTTTACTCTAGCATGTGTTCATAACTATATAATGAAATTCTATTAAAATTTTGTCTTTTCATAGTTTAAAAGAACATATGTATCATTAATTAATAGATTGTTTGAAAAAGAATTGACAAATACGAGTCAGTCGTAATATTTTCATACAAATGTCTGATAATACTTCTTCTATGAACAAACAAAAAACTAAAATTTAATGTCTTTCTTTTCTTTAATCTTTTTTGGTCGCAAATGAGAAACTCCTCCGCGATAATTATAATGAAAAAAAAAACTTTTTTCTTGATAATCTACCTCAGCAAAACTAAAAAGAATTAATTAATTTTAGCTTGAAGACAATTGAAGAATAGTTTGAAGACTAAGAACAAAATTCGATTTGGTGATTGTCTAAAACTCCTTACCAATTCAGATTCACAACTTTTTGTACAATAGAATTCTATGTTCAACCTCCACAAATCTTGTTTTCCCTTTGTTAAAAAGAAATAAAAAGTTTAAATTTATTTAGTCAGTGTTTTTCTTCTAAAGTTATAGTTGATAAGGTAGATTACAATTATGTTCCAAGTACAAAATCGATTAAGATGAAATTGCAGAGCTTACATTTACCAGAATTTAGTATACAGATCAAGCTATGTATTTTTAGATTATTATCTTTATTTTTTAAATCTTGTTTCGATCGACACATTTTTAATTTTCTTCTGTGTAATTTTACAATTGTCTCAGAAATCAAAAGGCACATTTTGCTTTTCATATGTTTAATCTCCTTAACTAAAGCCCAACATTCAAACAGAATCACAGTTTGCGTACTAAGGTCTCAAGTTTGTAAAGTTAACATGAAAATAGTCGGAATTATAAGAGTTCTATCTATTCTTTTAAAAGAATTTGCTTTATGTTGGAAAGGTATTACTCTTATGTGTGGCTACGGTAAAAATTCATACTATTTGTAATTTGAAATTCAAAAGAAGACGTGCGTACAGCTGAAAAACTTATATAGTATAGTGATGAGGCCTTGATGTCGAGACTGCAGTTTAGATGTCTTGGCGAATCAGTGCCAATTTGTGACAGGTTTTGATCAGACATCTCAGTATATTTTTAACATGAGTTTTTAAGAAGCACAGGATTCTGCAAGTAAGAAATCTACCATGCTTTTGATATTGTTTCTTAAGCTCATCTCAACAGTAAGTTCTGAAGATGAGGAGAACATTAAAAGAACTATTATGTCACAGCTTTACGTCATACGAGATGAGATGCTTTGACCAATGAAAAAGCTCGCTATTGTTTTTGGATAATTTTAACTACTCGTTAAATATGGCTTTTTTTTACGGTACATTAACTTTTTAAAAAAATTGATATTTCAATTTATTAGTTCATATTCAGAGCAACTTTCAAATTGTAATGTGATATCAAGTGAGGATTGAACTGATTTATAAAAGTCAGTTATTCGAGTTTGCTAACCAAGTTAAAGTAACAGACTATTATACATCGGTTCAATTCTCGCTTGATGTCTCATTCTTCTGGTCCTGTACCAAACAAAAGTTGTACTTTTATTTTAGAGTAATCAATTTCTACTGAGTGATGAGTTTGAATCACACTAGATGTCCCATATTTGTTGTCTAGTGCTTATGTCCACCTTCCGTGCTATAATAGTGTTGTGTAGGAAACCTTCCACCCCTCTTGAAAGTGAACTTCTCTGCTCGTGGAGTTGATGAATGAAGGCTTTAAGTAGAAGCCTATCAATTGACATAGAGCAGTACGCTGAGCTAGTCTTACTACTCACGCGACTTTCGTACCTTTTTATAACTAGCCTAATAAACCCTTTTTATTGTTACATGTTATTTGGTGTTTGTCTTTACAAACCCCAATTTAACATCATAACAAATAGTGAGAGAACTTGGTAATCAGATTATCAAAAAATAGTTCTTTTTCCACCAATGGCTTCATATTTTTGGCCTTGTGCAACATCTAAACTTCCCTTTGTAAATAGCTATTTGTTAATATTTAACTGTTAGTTTATGAACGATACTGGTAAGTAAACAAGGAAACCATAAAGATCTATTTTATGTTACTTTTTTTTATATAAAAACGCTAATTTATTATTTTGTTTTTATAAAGTGATTTTTTAAATCCAGTATTAAACCAACAGAAAGGTCAGAGCTTATGCAACTACGCAGGCTGAAAAAAAAAAAGAATCGCTTAAATCACTGTTGGTTAATTTACAATCTTTGCTTGCAATTAAAGATTTTATGTCAAACGTTTAAGTTTTACAATAAAACATAAATCCAAATAAGAAAAAAGAGATTTTAAGTTATTTTATCAAATTAATAATATTTTGTTAAAACTCCACAGGATTTTTGGAATTATACGTGTCGGGATCACATACCCTTCCCAAAGGATGACTTTTTCGGACAACCGCTTGAAGGCGATACAATTAGTCGCTATATTGACACATCCGGGTACTTTAGGAAAAGGCGCGATAAGTAATAGTATTTCACTAGGCACGCTTTAGAAAAAAGACAGTAATTTCACCCATACATGGGAACACCTTCAGAAGACTGATTCCGAAAGCTTTTATTACAGAGAAATATTTTATTAATATACCCAAAAGAACTCTATCGTGTATGCAAATTAATCATGTTTTAATTCCTACTTTCTCATCTGTAGACCAAAATTCCCGTTGGGTTTACGCATCAAAAAGTTTTTTACGTCATAAAAATTATCTTGGAATTCTGAATAAATCTTTACGGAGACACACAAATAGAACCGTAACGCATCTTGACTTCACAGAGACATAGGAATAAAACTTTAACCCATCCTGAATTCACAGAGATACACAATTTAGACCTTAACGCATCTTAAACTCAAAGAGACGCACAAATGAAACCTTAAACCATCTCGAATTCATAGACACACAAATAAAACAACACATTTTGAACTCAGAGGCACACAAATAAATTCATAAAGCATTTACATTTCACAGAGACACTCAAATTAAAATCTTAACCCATGTTGAACTCAGAGAGTCATGCAAATAGAACCGTAACGCATCTTAAATTCACTGAGACATATAAATAAAACCATAACGCATTTTGAACTCAAACACACACAAATAAAATCATAACGCAACTTCAATTCACAGAGACACGCAAATAAAATGATAAAGCATCTTGATCTCAATGAGACACACAAATAAAACCTTAACGCATTTTGAACTCGTAGAAACACAGAAATAGAATTTTAATGGATTTATGGCAATTTTTACGTAATATTTCCCAACTAAGTTATCATTATCAATATAAATTTCTTACTCCCTTCAACTGTAAACAAGACATTCCCATAAGTAAACTAATGGGATATATTGATTGAAGTATTTTTTTTTATTTTGTCTTTTCCCTGTATCGTTAGTTCTAAAACAATTGTATACCTTGATTAATTTAACTCACCAATAAGAAAATCCTTTCTATAAAACAAATTAATAATATTTAATTAAATTTTGATAAATATTCTTAACAATACAAATAATATAATTTTTCTTTCTTTTGTTTTGCTTTTTTTCTTTTAAACTTTAGATATTTAAATCCTTAATGATTAATTACGTTTTACAGAAAAATAGCAAATCGCCGTTTATTTATTTATTTATTTTTATTTTAGTTCCACCTAATTTTGTAAGACTCGATAAATATCACCTTATTATCCATTAGAAATGAAAACTATTTTCTTTTAAAACCTTTCTCTAGTTTCAAATTCGATATTCATATTTCATATTTGGTAATTCAACCTCAAACCTTTTGGCCGTCTCTTGGGAATAACAAATAAACAAAGGCTTCCCAATTATTAAGGTTTACCTCCTTGAAAGTCTTCTGACAACAGCAATTTTTAAGCTGCTTATCCGAATGCCATAGACCTAAAATTTTCTATAGATTCATAAAAAAAAATATTTTTTAGATATTCGAAATAATTTCTCATAGCATAACGATTCGATTATTCTGAATAACATTTAGCATCATGACAAACATCTATTTTGATGCAGCAAAAGAATATACGTATTTGCTTATTTACAGGACATCTTCAATAATTTAATAATAGCGAAAGTATTAGTCGTGTTTTTAATAATCTCAGGGCAGTTAGAACTTTACGATTTTGAAAACAGTTCTTGTCAAATATCCAAATATCTGTCTCGTTATTTTTTTTTCTATAACCAAACGTAAACATACAGCAACCTTTTTCCAAAATATCTAATGTAGATGAAAGAAAAAGTAAAATGAGAAAACTTGTTACAATAGATCTCAGTTGAATTAAGGAAATACTTGTTTTGTTTTTAATTCTTTTACTTAGAAGGTGTTTAATATTACAAAGCTTTCTGTTTTTTGTTCCTCTTAAACAATATGTTTTTGTAAATATTTTCGTTGGTGAAATATACTGTAAATATCAGTATGGCTCTTCAAAAAGATCTTAGACATTTAAATTAACTTTTTTACTGATATGTATTATTAAGTTTTCTTTCAACAAACACACTTGAGCACAGACACACTCATAGATAGATAGATAGATAGATAGATAGATAGATAGATAGATGAGGTGTGTTCAGAAAGCTTCGAAAGTGAATCTATACTTACCAAGACAAAAATGATTAAAGAATGAAACGTTAATCTTGACATTCAAAATTTATTCCACTGAAGTTTCCATTGTTTGAAATACCATTGAAACTTCTCTTTCGATTTGATGCTATGATGTGCTATGGTATTTTTTTAATGTCCCCTATGTATTCAAACATGCAATTGAGATGAAATTTCTGTTTAAGAAGCACAGAAGCCGCAAAAATCTAGGTTTACTAAGTATGAAAGGTTCTGTATTTTAACAATCCCCTGTTTCGCCAAAAAATAAACATTTCCTTCAAAAATAATCTTAAATGGCTACATAATTTTTTTCAGATCACCACTAAATCGTGTAGACCTTGTTCAGTTCACAAGACAGCATTCTAAACATCTTGAAATCATCATTTTATTGTATAAATTGTTTTGCTTTGGATTTAAATTTTTGTTAAAATATTTCATTCTCTCGACGTTTTTATCGCACCTTGTATACACAAATCTGTAAAATGAAAAGAAATCTTACTTAACAGAATAGTATATATATATATATATATATATATATAAAGAGAGAGAGAGAGAGAGAGAGAGAAGTGAGGAAAGGGCACTCCTTGTGGAATTATGGGCTAGACTAAAGGGCTGGACTGCGATCTCCAAGTAAGTGAGTTCGAACTCCAGTCGCTGTATTACCTTTACTTTCGGATTGATATCCTTGGGAAATGTATGAAAGCCATCATCCTTCTGCTATGGTTTAAATAGTATAACTGCTGCTCTCCTACAAGGATGGTTTTAACATTAAATAGCCAACGAAAGTTAACATGCCATTAAACAAAGACATCAAACATAGATAGATAGATAGATAGATCATCATCATCATCATCATGTCACGCCCTCAGCACGGATATCTCTGACCGTTTCTCGCCACCCTTCTCTATCGTCCATTGCTTCCGGTAAGTCTTCAGGTCTACATCCTGCATCGGCACAGAACTTTTGTATATAGGTTCTAGCTGGTCGTCCAGCCTTTCCTCGCCCATGTGAAGGGGTCCACAGGAGTACGTCACTTATGAGTTTGTCCCTACTACTCTTGCAGTGTCCCACATGTCTGGTTCGTCTAACTTTGATAGTTTTCGTAATGGGTGGTAAGTGGCCGTACAGCTGCTGCTTTGTGATGTGCTGCCTTCAGGATTTCTTCAATATTGTGTAGTTACCGTCAAGATTTTTCTCCATATGTTTAGTTAGCCTCCATGTAGTGCATCCATATAGCAGTATCGACACGACAGCTGCTTGTAAAAAAGTGCGTCTCATTTAATCGGTCAGGTCTGACTTCCATATGACGGATAACCATCGATAGCTGTCCGTGCCTTTGCTAGTCGTGTGTTGATGTGTGTCTAGGTTGATAAGACACTGCTTTCTAGGTAGATGAACTTGTCTACTAGTTTTAGAGAGCTACAATTTAATGTGGCGATGTCTTCCTTTTGATTAAAGCACATATTCTGTCTTGTGTGCCTTGACATGGAGGCCTATACCTGCTGCTGCTCGCTCCAGACTATGCAGCAGGGTTTCGGCTGGCCAGAAACGCTATGTCATCGGCGTAGTCGCGTCCGTAATTTTTTGTGCGCGGTACCTTCTGCTTATTTATTAGCTTAAGACCTTTTTCTTTCATTTTATCAATAGATCTTCTAAGCACATAGTCTAGACAGATGATAAAGAGATATGGGGTTAATGTGTCTCCTTACAGTACACCAGCTACAATGTTGAAGTAGTCTGTGTCTCCATTCGGGGAACGGACTTTTACATTTGTGTTTCTATATAGCATCATTATGGCTGCGACGGTTTCTTTGGGTAGGCCGTGGGCGAGTAGTATTTGCTTCATCTTCCTTCAGTGTATGGAATCAAAGGCCTTGGTGAAGTCGACAAATAATATTGTTGCCTCTAGATTTTTTGCACGTACATCTTCAAGAATTTGACGGATTATGAAAATTTTTGACGTCGTGGATCTATTCCTCTTAAAGCCATTTTGGTTCTTTCAGAGTATCTTCTCAATTTTGTGTTTTGTGCGGTTGTGTAGTAGAGCATTGTATATCTTGGCCGCAATGTATGTAAGGGTATGCTTCGGTAGTTCTTAGCTAATCCGAGGTTGAATCCCTTCGTCCATCTGTCTATTGGGTTTTCATTATACACGGCATTACAGTGTCGGAGCAGTATGTCGTCGAATTGCCTGGTCTTCTATACTCCTGGGGTATTTCATCAAGCCCTGCTGTTTTTCTATTTTTAATTTTTCTTAGTTCCGAGTCGAGTTCTTCTTGCGTAAACGGTCGTAGTTTGATGTCTAATTGTTTACTTATAGTTGTTTACCTATAATTCTTGTGATTGGTTCATGTGTAACTTTCGGAGGGTTTCCGAGTAATTTCTCGAAATGCTGTTTCCATAGTTGTATTCGTTCTTGTTGGTTGGTAGCTTTCAGTTTAGCTTTCACAGTGCTCTTCCTTCCGCTCACTTCATTTATCGTTTGCCATGCTCTCCTAGGTTGTCTATCTTCAACCGAGTTCCTAATCTTATCGATCTGATTTTGTAGGTATTCTGTTTGTTCTTTTAGGTAAATTTTAGCTAATTCATTTTGTGCCTTTTTAAGTTTCAGGGCATTTGTAATGGTTGGGTTCTTCCTATTGCATTTGGAGACAGTTTTCACTTCTGCATGCTTTTTCCTAGCCCCTAATGTCTTCCATGGGACTCTAGGTTTACCTCTTTGTTTAGTTGGTATGCATTCTGCTGCCGCTTCTAAGTGGGCATTGACGGAATTCTCATATTCGTCATTCGGAGTAGGCGTTTCTGTCTTCTCCTGTAGTGCATCGAATTTGTTTCTAAGTGTTAAATCATATTTATCTCTGCTATTAAGCAGGGACCAGTCATAGTTTACAGTAGTTGTTGTTCGGGTCGTATTCCTTCGTAGGCTCAGTCGTATTTTTGCCATGACAATTCGATGATCGGAAGACACACCCTCGAAAGAGGAGTATGCCTCTCAATTCAATGCGCTATTATTCCATTTCTTATTTATAAAGACGTAGACTCTCTGTGCTTTAGTATTATTTGCGTTGGTGTAGGTCCATAGTTTTCCTTTTCTTTTCTGAAAGTTTGAATTGAGGTATGTTGATATATATTTTTGGCGTGAAATCTCTTAGATGTTGCCCATTCCCGTTTGATGAGTTGTGTAGGCTGAGTTTGTGGTTTACATTTTTACGAATTTGGGCATTCAAGTCTCCACCAATTACGAGAACGTTGTGTTTCGAGATGCTAAAAACAAGGGAGGACAAATTATCATAGAAGGCGATGAGGTCAGTTTCTTCACTAACATTGGTAGGGTTGTAGCAGGAGATTATTGTTGCGCTGGGGTTGCCATTAAAAGTAGCTACCATCAGCCAAGGTTGTATTTTCTCAATGTTATTTAGTGATTTTAGGACTCGTGGTCCTATAAGTATACCTACACTTCCTACGGTGGTATTGACAGAGTTTCTCAATCCAGATAGATAGATAGATATTATTATTAAAAAGAGATTTTCAAACAAATGATTTCAAAACTTTTATCTCTATCTGCATTATAATAATCTAATTTTTGTATGTCACTCTAACACAGTAGAAATGTCACATCGTTTTTTGATTTATGTTTGTTCACTCGCGTTCAAATGCTCTCACCCAATGAATCAAGCAATTTCCAAACCAATTCGCAACTTATGAATAATAGAGCGACGTAATCATTTGCCGGGATACCTATTAAATAATAATTATAAAGACTTCCTATATTTAATTATCTTTTTATTTACTGTTAATTATAATGTACAAGTTAATAATTCTATAAATAAGTTTTGGCTCAATATAGAGAGAGATAGTTACTGAAAGCAACCTTGAAGCTAGTTTAATAACTAAACGGTAATCGAGAACTGTGTTAGGTTCAATAAGAACATAACCCAAACTAAAACGCAGCTGACTACAAAAAGCCCATTAAATGCCAGCCAATACCTAAATGCCAAGATACTTAGAATAAGGACACTCAAAACATTTTAGGGAGCGACATCACAAATTCCAGTGTAATATTATAAACAGAAATCTAGCAGTGATGTTCTGGGCTAGAATCTGGTGTATGGATGTAATTAGAGTGAGTGAAGTCGACTGTTCAGCAGTAGACGAACATTTGAGTCTACGCAAGCTCAAGAATGTTTTTCTCCATGTAAGTATGTGTGCCTATGGAAAACATTTAGAGAATGTTTGTCGTATCGTAATTAGTAAAGAACGTACCCGAGAAGGAGAAAGTAGAGACAAAGACAGAAATAAAATAAGGTAAAGTAAAAATGAACTGGTTCAGAGAGTAGTGCAACCAGAGAAAAAAAGTATTGCCAAGATAATCTGTAAGATGCATTTAGTTTGGCAACAAAACTACTATTTTCCCGCGGGATTGGAATAAGTGACAATTGAAAATAATACTTTCAGAACAAGATGGACAGTATAGAAACAATCATGATCCTTTATAAACTGAATAAGTTTTGAAAATTTTGAATCAAAGAGAAAAAAAAATGATGACCATATATAAAGCGAGAGATTATTCTGAGGATGAATTTAAAAAAAAGAAAAAAAAACTATAAAATGATAAGCCAAATATGGAGAACACAAACTTTTTAGAGATTTAAAAAAAAAAACAAATTGCAGACGAAATATCATGGACACTTGAAGAGAGAAAAGGATCCTTTTCAGTAACAGAACAAATGTCCTTATAACGACTAAAAAAGGTAATGTTACATCACTTTTAATATGTTCAGACACGAATGTTTTACACATTTTTCACTGTTTACTTTGAGACTTGCACAGTTGGTAAATCAAATGTAGAACTAGCAAGTTACCAATTTTTTTATTTTAATAGGAACTTTGATATCCTCATTGAATATCTTTAAAGTATCACAAATCTTATAATTGTTTTTAAAACTTTAACAAATAGGCCCTTACTACTACGTTTGCATGTTAAGAAAAGCCAAATGCTTGATCATTGTTTTTTAAGGGATTAGAAACTTGCCTTGCGAGACAAATAGAATTTTTCTTTTCGTATAATTTACTGACTTCCTAGAAACCTAACCATTTAGATGAATTATTGCAAAGACATTTCCCCCACAAAACAAACATTTCACCGGTAAATTATTTTCTCTAAATCTTTTAAACAACTTCAACTTTCTAATTATATTTGTACTTTTCTTCGTGGTGCATATTCTACACTTTAACATGAATCCTCTTTCAGAATATTCCTTTTCTCTGCTCGTTGGAATTTAATATATTTATTTAAATAAAAGCATATCTGCCTTTCATTCATTTCCTTCAAGAGTTTTATATGATATATCACAAAAGCAAATATAACAGATAAATAAATACACCCTCGCATAAAAAATAAACATACAAACATCAATATAAGCCCCGACAATAATACGTTAGATTTAGTTTTTCCATACAAACACCTAATTTATAAGGAAAGTCCTCGCAGCGTCGAGGCTAACGTACAAGACCGCAGCTTCGAAATTAGCCGGTTCGAATTCTACTGGAAGTATAACGTTCAATTTCGGACTAATATTTTTTGAAGAGGAATGGACCTCCCTTATCCTACAGTTATAGGTTAAATAGTATCCCTGCTTTGGCATTAAACAATCTAAGAAGGTAAATATGCCATTAAAACAAAAAAACAAAAAAAGATATAATTCATGCTATAGCTGCATTACTGTCAATAGAGAGAAGAGTGATTGATTTGTCAATTTGTCTAGGATTATTTTGTACCTAGAGGTTAGGAAATCGCGTACACAATACTTTCATATTTACATTTTTTGTGTTATTGTTTCTTAAGAGGTTTTGTTTGTTTTTTTGCACACAACCCTATAGAATGCGAATAATTTTAAACAGCTCTATTTGACCCATAGATGGGATTCAAGCAGGTACAAGTCCGGATGAGAGTGGCCCAAGGAGTAATAGCAATGAAGGGGTAATCCACCATGCCTAGATCTCCAGAACTGGAGCCTCACTATTAGATGCAATTTATTGTCATGCCCAGGACGCCCTGTTTTTGAGGGGGTTTATCATCCCTAAACAAAGTATTTTAAGCCAAAATGGAAAACAAAGAATAAATATAATCTCCTCGGAGAAAAAGATGAAATTGTAAATCATATAATAAATTAATGTAGTAAATTATCTCATAAAAACGACAGGAAGAAGCATGGGTAGGAATGGTACTCCACCGGAAACAATGAAAATAATGGAAGTTTATAATGTGAAAATAATTGTCATGTAAACACGCGAATCATTCCTGGAGAATAGAAAATAAAAAATTCTATATGACTTAACAATTACAAGTTAGCAGACAAGATTTTGTTATCATAAACAAAGAGATTTAGATTTTTCAGATACTAAATTTATTTACCTTCAAAAGATCTGAAAGTGAAATTAAAAGTATATGAACATTTAGAATTTGCCAGAAAAGAGAACAATAATGTAATATAAAGATTAGAGATGTCATAACCGATAAACCAAGAAAAACACCGAGCTACTTAAAAAAATATCTTTAAAAATCCGACGATAAATCGAAATAGAATTTTTTTATGGAGTCGTTAGATTTAAATGTCACTTGATCTCTAGTACAAAACTAATCACTGTATACAAATAATATTTGATACAACTTTTTAAAGAACTCAAATAATTTAGTTTTCTTTTCTTTTCTGTACTAGGGATTTATTTATTTATTCATTCATTTATTTCAACAATATAGTTGGGCAGCTTCCATCAATCTAGTAGTCCTATTTTTTTTTATTTGTACTGTCACACTAAGAATAAGTATTTCTTTAAAGAAGAAGTAGCTGTTTCTGCGATAGCAGTTAAAATAAGGGATCTTAAAAATAGCAATGGCACTAACACAAAACGCAAATATTTTCCTTACACATAAGAATAAAATTTCAGATATAATTATCTATAGAGATAACGCACAATGGAGCATAGTCTTCTTTTATCTATTAGCAATGTATTAATAACATTGTTTGTTTGTTATTTTTTTCTTTTTTTTTTCTTTTGTTGTTGTTGTTGTTGTTGTTGTTGTTGTTTTGTTTTTGGCATGTTTTATACAAGCCACACGAATAATAATTCTTCAAGAGGATGTGCATGAGCACATCAGAGGCGCCAAAAATAATAGCCGGCTTTGTGAACCTTGAAATATCTACTGACTTATATAAAAACGCTCCTATTTATATATTTTCTCGTCACTGTTAAACAAGGTGTGGCATCTGAATGTCTCCCTGCAGCAAGCAACATATTTTTCATTATCATAAACTGGATATTTGAAATTTTTTGAATAAGAGACTAAATTTTTATTTAAAACATTTTTCTGGCTATCAATTTTAGACCAAAATATTTTTAAAGAAAATATTTCCGATTAGCATTTTCATTATTTAACGCTTTGCGTGTCTTTTTTTTTTTATATCCATAGCAGTAACTAGTGACCTTCACTGAAGTCCGAGAGAGAGCTATTTTCCTCACTTCTTTAGATTCAATCTGATCTTAGCATTGTTGTGGTGTGGAAGGACTCAATTCTCCCTAGAGTTACCAGTTCCTCTCGTATTTTTCCCAGATTCTTTGGGATTATTCCAAGGGCTCCAACAATCACTCACCTTCATGTTCCATGACGCTTTCATATCTTTGGCAATTTATCTTTGGTATTCATCCAGTTTTTCGCTTTTCTTTGTTTTTACGCTGTGATCTGCTGCATCGGTGAAGTCGAATAGTTGACAAGTTCTTTTTAAAAATAGTTCTGGTCTCCTGAAAGTGAGTGATCTGTTTTTATCACAAAATGTCAGAGAATTATGTGTGCCTCATTTTTGAGAACTTGTTCTGAGAATTATATCATTTGTTGGGTTACTTTGTCGACTAATTCTCTGCAAACGAGTTTCGAGCTGGAAAGAATATTCCTGTTGAACAACAGTCCTCTTACTTCTCTAGTCTGAGTCCTTGTGACTATTTCTTGCTTCTCAAAATCAAAACCCAGCTCTGTGGTTGACATTTGGGAAATGTTAAAATATGTAGCAGGTCGCGACAAAAACTGAAGACCGTGTCAGGTGAAGACTTGAGTTTTTCTGTAGGGACAGTCTTGATTGATGTGTGATTTCCCAAGGAAACTATGTTAAAAGAGATAAAATTGATTTGCAATTAAGTTGTTTATTTTTCTTACACAACAAGTCTCTCTTCTCTAATGACAGACAAAATTCTATGAAAACATTAATCATCTCGGGACCAAAATGTATACATTATTGTGCCTGTTTCATATTTCTTTCGACTCAATTTGCTAAATTCCTTTATAGCCATGTCTCTTTCTTCACAAAGATATTTTTGGCCTATTTTTGATTGATTGGTTTTAAAGGTATATCAACCCGTCTTGGATTATTTTGTGCCAGGAGGTTAGCGAATTGCGTTCCTGGTATATTTACACTTTTGTGAAATTGTTCCTTAAAAGAGTTTTTTTTGGGTATAGTTGTATGGTTTCTAGAATTCTTGTCAAATACTAATGATTATATGGTTTTAAGTGATTATTTCAATTTTATAATAGTTATTTGTTTGCACACAGTTATATTGTTTAAAATAACTTATAATAATCCTTAGTAGAAAATTATAGCTTCAAGTAACTATTCTTAATACAAATAATTTACTGTTATATGATTAATTTTTAAACTGATCAATTTGATCCATAGATGGGAGTAATGTTAATAAATGGGTACTCCACATTCCACATATCTCCTGAATAAAAGCCTCACCATCAGACGCAATTTAGTGTCATACCCAAGATAGTCCCTTTCGGTGTGCTGTCTGCAGGGGATACAGTCAGCATATTCTAATCCCCACCGACATGGTATCCGAAGAAAAAAAGATGGCATCCACAAAAAATTCGCGATGTATAATAAAGTTAATTGGGCTTTAATAATCTTTTTGTAGTTAAAAAGGAAAAAAATAATTTAAATCACAATTAAAACTATCTGTGCACCAGAAGCGGTACTCTATCCTCCCCCACATCTTCAGAATTGGTACCTCGTCATTAGATGCAATTTGGGGTCATACCCAAGATACCCCCATTTAGTGGAGGGGGTTTACTCCTCTGCTGGGGATACAGTCAGCATATTCATCTGATGCATTTTAATGTCCTTTTTGTGGGGATCGGCGGACTGTCAATGAATTTGTACTCCATACTCCTCAGATTTCCAAAACTGGAGCCTCACCATCAAATTCCTTTCAGTGTCATATCGAAGCAACCCATTTTGAAGGTGTCCTACCCTCAAAAGAAGATACAGTCAGCGAATTATAAACTCTGCCGACAGAGTGGAGTCTATTTCAGATTTGATATCTATTTAGTTGTATATCGTCTTGAGATACAATGACAAAAGATTCAGTTTCTCTTATAGATGTCCTCTACATAACCCTACCTATAACTGTTCATCTGCCATAGTTTATATCTGCCTTTTAAGTTCACGATAGAGAGTTTTCGATTCTTATTTGATTTTCTTTCCTGTATTTCTTATTGTCCTCAAAGGTTTTTGCTATTATCTCCTTTGTTTTAATGGATGTATTTATCCAATCATTTCCCCACCCCCGGGTATGTGACACAAGGTCAGTTTTAAAATGAGTGATTCTGGTTTGAATAAAGAGTTTTCTTTCTCCTAGACTGGTTGCTCGTTAGCTAAATTTACAGCGACTGGTTTAAATTTCCTTCTCCAAGGTTGGTCAATCTCCAAAGGCAAAAGATCCGAGTCTGCTCTACTATTTGCTCATAATTTGGGGAGAAGATGGCTTTATGACTTTCTCTAGGGTTTTAGGGCAAAATGAAACACAAAGTTTCGTCTAGGATTTGAACTCTGGTACCCAATTCCATTTCCTATGACGAAAGTTTTACTCTAAGTTTGCCTCGCTTGTTTTGATATAATAGAACTATTTTTATTCATAGATAATATTTCATACACATTTTAAACAAGCAACACAAATCTATATTTTAACGCTAAGTAAAAAAATTGGTTAAATAAACAGCAGGAATTCCAAATTCTTACCAAATTCTTACCAACATTCATCTACGGAAAGCAAAATGTAATTATTCTGTACGTATTCCCAAGGAAACCTAGAGGACAAAATTTTCAATACTTTTTGTCGTACTACATTGTCTTCTGCATACCGATGATAATTCCTGACAGAAAAATCGTTACACTGATAAACAAAGCCATTAAAGTTCAAATAAAAAGAACTGGAATATTAAGTTACACGATAAATTAAAACAAACTAAAGAAAAAATACTTATATAGCCTAGATACTGAAGTTAAATAAAGATTTTGACCAAGTTATATTGAAAATATTCCAAGAATTAATATATGAAAATAAAACATAAGAAAATACCGAAAATTAATTTTACAGATAAATAGAAAGAAAAACAAGAAGAAAAAATAAGTGTACATTACCAAAACCAAAGGAGGCGCATTAGCGTAATGGTTATCGTTAAAGAAAATGAAATCGATGAGTCGAGTTTGAATCCTGGAGGGACTGTCTCAATTTCAATTCGCACCAATTCCATTGAAAAAGGCGAGAATTCATTTCTCCGTCCAGATATGAATAAATAGTTGCGAAGACTAGGGTCTCTATCCTTGGTAGGTCGACCAGTCTAGGAGAAGTAAATTCAAACAAGCTGACTGGTTTAGCAGGTTGCCCAGAGAGTTCTGTTGTAGATTGTCCTAAAATTTTCAGACGTCTGCACTAAGCTTGGCATTAACATGGTTGGTTAAAATAAGTTTCAACTGAACAGGTTGACCACCGAGGGGCAGCAGCAGCAGCTAAAACCCCTGGGTCAAAACGGCATATAGCTAACATCATCTCTCTAAGACACCAACGAAGGATAGCTTCGTTAAAAGAAACGTAGTTATTTACTAAACTTAACTGACTTTAGCACAAGGTCAGAAGAATGGGACACACAGTGAGAATAGAACTCACTAATAATAGTATGTTTGCGTAGCTTGTTAAGCCATTATACCATGCGAGGATTTGTTATTTACTTAGCTTTGCTTAGTCTAGTGCAAAGTTGTTGTTTTTTAAAACAGGAGGATTACAGCGTAAAAACCAGGTGTTCTCAAATATTTTGAAAATTTATATTATCTGATTAGTGGTAGAACTGTAAATTTGTATTTCTTGTTACTTGTTCGCGCCTATAAAAATTTAGTTTAAGCATCAACCACTCCCAAAATGTTGGCTTCGCGTGACTTCTTTCTTGTTTTTTATTAGACTGTGAAAATGCAGCTAAGTTTGGTAACAATATGCAAAACATTATTTTCAGCACGTACCAATATGATGAGCAAATGTTGATCTTGACTTGTTGTGCAAAGTGCATATATTTTTGTCAAAAATATCACAAAAAATAACAGTATGTGCCAAACAAGGCAAGCGCATTCCTCTCACTAAATGCCATAACTCAGCGTAAATACTGAATGCGACTTTGATTGAATAATTGTTCACGTTTTTATTTCTATAGGGGTCGATAATCTTTCATTTTTATTTGTATAAGGGTCTACAAAATTTCATTTTTATTTATGTGAGGGTGCACAAAATTTTATTTTTATTTATGTGAGGGTGCACAAAATTTTATTTTTATTTATGTGAGGGTGCACAAAATTTCATTTTTATTTATGTGAGGGTGCACAAAATTTTATTTTTATTTATGAGATACACCTTGTAATAGAAAAGAGTCTGACTCCAAAATATTTAAAAAAAAAAACATTGGTTTAATGCACAAGCTTTAGTTGCTTAGAGACCCTATTTTAATGAAATGGTCACTCATTTAACTACTGAACTTGACCATCATTATTTTGATCTTGTTCGAACTGGTGTTTTATGCGTGAATTAAGCTCCAGGAAATAAAGAGTCAATTATACTTACAGGTTTATAATATGCATGTTTTTAATATTGAACAATCTACAATTGGTTAAGTGTATATTTTCTAAAAGAAGGGAAAAACTATGTAAATAACAGGACCTTACGAAAGACTAAAACGCAACCTACAATCGTTGAAGACTCTTTCAAAAAACTTCAATAATAATTAAGATAAATTAAAAATCCATTCAAACAATAAATAATATTTTTCAAAATTAGCCAGGATACTTAGAATAATTATAATGTTATAAGATTTTCTAACATTTCGTCACAAATAAAAGCATTAAGATACAATGGGGATTGATTGATTGATTGATTAGTTAATTTTAATGGGATGTCAACCTGTCCAGGGTTATTATCTGCCTAGAAGTTAAGAAATCGCGTTCATTTTACATTTATATGAAAGGTTTTGTGCCGTTGCTTCTGAAAATTTATGTGATATCAAGTACTTCTATCTAATACAAATAATTTGCACACAGTTGTATGGCTTCAAGTATTCCTATCTAATACGAATAATTTCTAAACAGATCTGTTGACTCATATATGGGACCCTAACGGGTACTACAATTCCGAATCAGAGAGGACATGGGAGTAATAGTAATGAAAGTGTACTCCATACTCTCCAGAACTGGAGCTTCACCATTAATATCATATCCAGGACTGAATATTCTTAGCCATACCGATAGGTCTAATCAAGAAAAAGTGTTATGTATAAAAATGTATTGCTAAGGAAAAAATCAAGCTGACCATGTGCGGATTTGATTTGGCCAGAGTGGAAAAGGGAGAAGTAATCCCAGACAGTGCGGCACCAAAAAGTGACTTCCTCTTTTTGAACTACAATTGAACCCTCAGTACGAATTCGGGGACCGAACTGCAAAGGCACGAAAAACTTGAGCAAGCAGATTGGTTTCGTCACCCGGTTCTTGAATGGAGCTTCCCAAGAAATAAAAGTAAAATTAAACGAAAGTCGACAACTGAAATTCTACCAAGTTAAACGACTGAAAGAAAATCCAACCGAGAATTCTGCTGAAAAGAACTTTAAAGAAGACTCGCAATTTAATGAACTGTGAAACATTTCCACAAAACAAAAAGAAAAGAAAAATACTCAAATTCAAAGAACTTTGTTTCCCAGACACTCTCTCAGATAAGATTCAGCAAATTCCACCAAAATTTGTAACACTTTTTCTTTTCTATCCCTTTCTTCCTTGTTTCTTTTGTATAAAATTGCCTTTTAAAAAATATTGTCTGTATTGTCCGAATTAGTAAACTGAAATATTAAACGGTAAGTTCAAACGGCTTACCGTTTGAACTTACCATTTAATATTGCACACTAAAGCCCCCTAAAAACATTACCCAGTTAAATACTAAACTTGGCTTTAGTGTCACTCACATTCCTTTATTTTGAAGTTTTATTCCTTAATATCTTTTTATATTGCAAATTTTACCCTTTTTTTTCTTTTTATATATTAATCTTATAATAATCCATGAAATATCATATTGTTTGCATTTTTCTTTCATCACATCACTCAACTAAATTAAGACTACTGTCATCACATTTTCTGCATTTACTAATGAGACCGTATAAAAGACTATTGTCCTCTTTATAAATTTTAAGGTATTTTAGTTTTTAATGGATGTTGATTTAGAATGTAGATATCATGCTTAACGAGACACTTTGTTTTATATAGCTAAGCTAAATCGAAGCTATAGCATTTTGTTTGGCCGTATAAACATCGAGCTGAAAATTCCTGCGTCAGAAAACAGTTATGACTTTTTCTGGTCACAGGAAAATAAAGGCTAAAAAATGAATCGGAGTTAAATATGTCGTACAAAAAATGAACCATTGAGAACCATAAATTTCACCTCTTAATGACATTTATCAACTCATACGTTCCCAAAAAACTTGCTTAAAATACTGTCTGTCGGGTAATTTTTCTACTTTATTTAATATTAATTGTCGATAGTAGAGAATGACAGTAAGGTAAAAAGATGTTTTTCAAAATGTTACGCCTAAGTTTGGGGAGAAATATCGCAGCATTAATATCGTCTCTGCATCTGTATCCAAATACAAAATGTCTTTCTCTTATTTTTCTCTCTTTTCTTCCCTCTCTTTTAGCTCCATTTTTTCTTTCTTTTCTTTTCCCTCTTTCTCATTCCTTTCTATATATCTCTCTTTATATTTTCTTTTTGTGTACGTCTATCAATTATGGAAACCCTGAATGTTGTGGAGGAGGCCTCTCTACGCCTTGACGGATGAAGGCAATTTCGAGCAAAGCTATATATGAAGAAGAAGCCAAAATTTAATGCACATGCGCAAACGGCTAATAGCAATGACAAGCAGAAATAGATTCGCGGATGGAGCCGGTGACGGCTATTTTGTTTGGCACCAAAACAAAGTAGGCTTGATAATTTCTCGTTCCCTTCTTCACTATTTCTTTACTTGTTAAAATTGCGGTTTCTTTCTTCGGTTTCTTACCTTCCTATGTCTTGAAGATATGTACAGTTTTCTGAATATTATCGTCCGACGCAAAATGTAAAATACTTGAGAGATGATTCCTTTGAGGATTTGTGGTTATTTCAGTTGTATTAGGAAATAGATGCCGTGATAATAAAACAAGCAGCAATCACAGCAATCACAACGATAACATATGAAATCGTATCAGCATTATAAGAATTATACAGCATTCGTAATATTTAAATATCCAATTTATTTTAACCGTGTAAGATTTATGCATATAGAGATTTCTATTATAATGCGCATTTAGATGTAAACATATATTTATACTGTTTATAATTGATAATGTATAGCAGCACATACACATCGTGAAATATATTAGCATGTATCATTGTCATTTTGCATCAAGAAATAATTTAATTTTCAATTAAACATATAATTATAAACCATATCAAGTAAAAAAAAAATTGCACGCACCCATAAATATACACACATACACACATATATATATTGGTCTTGTGGGTAGTGTGATTTTGGCAAGTGATTAATCAAACTATATGAGAAAAAGTGTTTAAGTGTTGCATTC
This sequence comes from Sepioteuthis lessoniana, assembly GCA_963585895.1. Taxonomy (NCBI): domain Eukaryota; kingdom Metazoa; phylum Mollusca; class Cephalopoda; order Myopsida; family Loliginidae; genus Sepioteuthis; species Sepioteuthis lessoniana. The sequence continues at coordinate 8,120,598 of OY757904.1, read as the reverse complement.
TTTTATTAATTAGAGCTGATTTAATATATATATATATATATATATATATATATATATATATATACACACCAAGAGGCATTCATTATATATATATATATATATATGTACATATATATATATACACGCGCGTGTGCGCGCGCACCAATAGGCATATCAATGTTCTTAACTTGATTATCAATGAAGCATTCATTGAACTCAAAAATAAAGTAAAAAGTTGGCGACCGTAGTCAAGGGTTACCGGAAGGCTCCCCTTTCAATAGCTACTAAAATGGGGTGTAGGGGAGGACTCTTGACCTTTACCTTATAATGCTGAGTGTTAAGCAAGGCAGAATCAAGTACCATTTTTTGAGTCTTTGATATGATCTGACCTTGGATTAAATCCCGGTTACCTGGACCATTGGCAAACACTATACTCATTAGGCCAAAAATGTTTTGTCTGTCAATTGCCATAGTAAATATCTCTTACATAAATTGATAATTTTGCACTTAATAGACTGAGAGACAGATATGAACATAGATAGATAGATAGATAGATAGATAGATAGATAGATATGCATCTGACAATCATATTGCCAATTGTACGTGAAATAAAGAGTCATGACCAGTATTAACATTGTGAACATTCGATATATATATATATATATATATATATATATATATATATATATATATATAGGGTGTGATAAAAAATATTAATTGTAGAAGTGACGAAATTGTCGTTGAACGGACAACCCGAATAAGGTACGAGAAAAATATCAACCAGGCATCGATAAGATGAAGGTTGATACAAGTCAAAATTATCAATGATAGTTAATGGAAGAGTTTCATCTAAAAATAAATTTTCAAAATATAAAATTGAAGATTTAATGATTTTGTACTATTAAAATTTAAAAAGTAAATGCTCGTGTGTACAGCAGAGCAAATTATATAGCAAAGGAATGACGTCTTGGTCCAGACGAATCATTGTCAATTCGTAAAAATATGAAACCATATGAAATGAAATACAACTGCGCAGGTTCACACTTTTTCCAAAGAGAAATTTTATGGCTGTTTGATTAATGAAAATGCCCTAAGAATCAGCGTCCTTAATGCCAAGGAGATTTTTTTCAACTAAAATTAATGTTCATTTCTACCTAAGTCAAGACTACACAACTAAAGTCTGGCACCCATGAAACTGAAGTCTTTGACTGAAGGCGAATAAGTAATGAACAAAATTAGCAGAAACTTACAATCATTGGAATATTTTTAGCTTAGGACTTGTTAATGCTATCCTATATTTAGCTAATTTGTAATCATCACAAATACAAACGATCAATCATTTTATTGACTAAAAACAGAAATATATACCTTCATAGATCAATCAGAAAGTGATTTCAGGTTTTATAAATCATACATATCAACAAAGCATTAAAATACTTTAGCAAAAATTATAAAGAGAGACTTAGAAAAACTATAATTTTGATATTTAAAAATGTCACTCAGTATTTTTAATCCAACTTATAAACTTTAATGGTATATATATATATATATATATATATATATATATATATATATATATATATATATATATATATATATATATATATATTATTTACTCTAATTGCACCAAATATAAAGAAAATATTTACCATAAAAAATTCTCGGAAAACTTCAAGACCATTATTAAGAATTCTTCTAATTCTTTAGGAAATTCAAGAAAAGTAATCTTGGAAAACATATTTGACCATTCTCTCATTTCAATCTAAAATCTTATATTTGTTAAAAAAATTCTTACAGCCTTTAGTTTAACTTTAAACAACCTAAAATACTGAACTTTAATATCAGTGTAATTTTAATATTACTTCGACCTATTTCTTTAATTTTTTTTTTAATTTCTATACTCTCATCAATAAAAATGTACGTCACAAGATACTTTCTTTTCTCAGGGAAAACTTTTCGTGTGACAAAGCCTGTTGCATAAGAAAGGGATATTTAATTGTTTGAAGCTACTAGTTTCTAGGTCTGGTAAGTAATCAAAAGGCACGCATAATACTTGATGCTCAAAATAGCCCTATATATTGCTACTATATCCTGAATCAAAGTTATATTATTTAACATCAACTTTCAATTGAATAACTTTATTTGAATAATAATTGATTCATTGTAATAGGTAGATAAGAGCTGATTAACTTGTTATTGACACTCGCTAATTATTCATTTGCTGAAATATTCATTCGTCGGTTTGTGGTAATTTAGACCACCACGTACCGTCTCCAGTCAAATACTTTAGTCACATGGCTCCCAGGCCTTGGTCTTTATATATATATATATATATATATATATATATATATATATATATATATATATATATATATATATAACCCAAGATCTAAATCTTAAAGTGTAGTATAGTTTGTTTTGAATTCAGAATTTTCCTTCTCCTAGACTGGTTCTCATACTAAGGTTAAAGAGTCCTGTATTCCTTCCAATTTACTGATAGCTTGGTATATACGGCTTCAGTCGATTTCTTTTATATACGTCTACTATATATTGAAATAATAGTTTTATGTCATTTTCATTAAAATGTCCATCTACATTAGACAGATATATCAAGAAGATCTATCTATCTATCAATCTATCTATCTATCAAAACGATGTTTAATGTAACAACAATTCCAGAGATTTCCTTGACAAGTTAAACAGATGATGAAGATTAGTAGGATTTTGGAAGTAGATGTCAGGAATATAAACCTGGGTATGTGCTGTAAGGAAAGAGTAACAAAATACAAAATCATTCCATTCAACCGAAGATAATGATAAAATAAGAGAAGTCTGCTATAACATTTCCAACTAACCATGAAAAAATTAATGAAATCAACAAAATTAAAGAAATAATGACTGGAGACACAAAGTCGTTTCCATCTTATAGAATTGGAAAATGTTAAATTAAAACAGAAAGTTAATAAATTACTACAATTTATAAAAACCGACAACGTGACTCAGTTGTAGAATTTAATACATTCGAATTAGTTTGCAAAAAGGACACATGCCAAAATAGAATAAAAGACGAGACTAGAACAGGAAATAAAAATTCTAAAGCCGAAGAAAAAAAGGTACAAAGATATCAGGATAGAGTTAATTCCGACACAAAAGACTGTTCCTGATTACAAAGGTAAATGTTACGGACAGGTAAATGAAGAAAAAAATTAAATCGTGAATGAACATTTTTTTTCTATTGAAGATTATGAGAACGCAGAAGCAGCACAATTGGAGAACTGGATAGTTGACAAAACTAAAAGGAGAGTTATGTTGATCGAGAGCGCATAAACATATAATCTTGTTTCTAAAATCTTCCTTATTTTTCCCAAAATGATGTTATTTTATATTCATCTGTTTGACTAAATCTGCTTCCAGTGTTCATGGATATTTATGGTTTTCTTTCCTATTCATTACCCTGATGATTTCATTGTGTTGCCTGGCTTGCAACTGATTACAAGACTGAACGGCACCAAAAAGAACTTGTTAAATAGGGAATGGTTCTTTCAGGAACGAATAATGGCAGTGATCGTCTGTGGCTGGGAGGGAAATCAATAAGACCAACAACCCTTTTAAATATTGGAACTCTTGTTTATTAGTTAAGAATTTCTTGTAGAAGTTTTTAAAAAGAGGAATTTCGAGAGTCTCGATTCACTTGTTATTACGGAAGGATATTTTGTTTTATGTTCGATTTATGTCTGTCTGTTTCCCTCCACATGATTCCTAGTGCCCGTCTACGTGTCTCTGATGACTTCTTCCCTGTTCTGCTACAGCACCTTCAGATCAAATCAGCAGTTCACACATATAAACATCTCATTACGGTGACGCCACCCCAACTGACGTGAAGAATAGGGACCTGATTAACTATTCATCGAAACATTGGGTCTTAAAACTTTTTAAACATAAACATCCCACTTTACTATATCAACTGTGAACCAGATGACTTTGAGGTAGCTTATCGTAACAATCCCAGCTACGATGCTTAGAGTCTCCGGTTTAGAGAAAACGCCGAGTTACCTGTGACGTCAGACAACAAAGACGTTGAACATACGTCATGGGCGAACTTCTGTAACTAGCACGAATTATTTGTCGAAACGATTAATTCTGCTAACCTTTCGGGAACAAGTTCGTAACCACAGGTTAAAATGGATTATATTTAAAAGTTCCTCTTTCGAGTATAATCAAGTATTTCATATATATATATTTATATTTAATAAAGAATCTTACTGTGTACAGAAACACTTCACTCGGCCCAGCAGTGTGGTAGCAGCTGAACGCTATATAAACAGCAGGCAGCAACTAAAAATCGAATTGGCTCATCGGTCGGGCTTCGGCTCGGCACCGTGACTCAAGTTCAAGGGCAGATTCAAAGCCGAATGGGTCTTGGCTTCGGCTGGGCCACCTTCGGGTCGGCGATGATGTCATTGACAAGCATTGTATAGCACTGGACCACTTGGTCCAGATTAAGCTATAATCAGGCATCCTTGCCTGGACTCACGTTAAATCTATGTCCAGCAAGGCTCATCAGGCGCACATTGCTCTGAGCAGATGACCAGCTGGGCTCGAGCTTCGGTTCGTGTTGCACCTCCCCACTTAACTCAACCTCTGGGTCATTGACCTTAAGTCAAGTCTTGTCTGATGCAAGGCAGAGAAAAATATCGGCAACGGGGTTACCCAAACCTGAAGGAGAGGTATTTCTTTCCTCTCCCAGCAGCGTGGGTTCTACAATCTCTCCACCAAACCAAGCTCCCCAACGTGAGATCTACGTCCTTACCACCAGCCAAAGCAGAAGACGTGGAATTTAACCAATAACATCTGCGGACCAAGCATAGCCAACCAACCAATCACAGCTGCGGACCAAGTTACAACGCCAACTGCAGACTAGCTCCAGCTTAACTCAGCAGCCTTTCGGCGCAACCAAACTACAACACCGACTGCAAGCTAGCTCTGGCTTAACCCAGCACCCACTCCTATACAATCAAACAACCAACACCAATTGCAGGCCAGCTCCAGCTTAACCCAGCTACTATTTCTGCGCAACCAAGCAACCAGCATCTGCATCGTATAGTCCACGAGAGACCAAACTGCTCAGACAAGCACCAACACTTGAGGCCACATCGACACACCTCCAGTTAAACAAACCGGGACATCGATCACACAACCTATGCAACCAACATCAGCAGCATTTAGTCCACGAGTGACAACACAGTTCGGACAAGCATCCACACTTTTAGGCCACATCGACACACACCCGAATAACCAAAGACTGCATAAACCAGGACATTGATCATCCAGCCTCTGTAACTAGTGCGTCTACATCATCAACCGTCTCCAGCAACATCTACAACCTTACCTTACAGCTACAATCAACTTAATTAACAGCTGAGTCTATGACTTTCTACAGCACATATTTTCGACATCGAACAGAGACTACACTCTGCCATGATACAACAACCACAATTCAACACTCATACACCATTCGTGTACGATTTGCTCAATAAAACCGGAAATGTAAACTTATCCACTTGTGTTTGTCATTTTTCCAGTCCTCTGTCAATCGCAACACACCAACACATCAACACTTCCTTCAAACTGTTAGCAGGATCGGCGCACTTAGCGGGGTCCTGCAACAAGCTCTTCTGACATAAATTCACTTTTAGAAAACCTAGCATCATTAAATATTAGTGGAACAATGTAATTCTTTCAGATGCTTTATGTTTTATGGGCATAACAAACATCTACATTTATCTATTCAAATTTCATCTCAATTTCTGCTTGGTGCATGAAAGGGATTTCAAGGAAAAACACAAGGTCTTGGTTGTGCAGAGGACATTTAAAGAACGAAACTTTATTCATAATAATGATCGTGTTCTCTCTCTCTCTATATATATATATGTGTGTGTGTGTGCATATCCTAACCAGATACTAGAAATAAAACGGTACAAGTCTCAAAACAATAAAATTACTATTCAGTGTTATTAACTTTGTTTAAAAACTGATCCATTTAAAATAACCTCTCTAGGTTAAACTTGCCGCCGTGATGAAGTAGTTGTATTTGTATACATTTTATAAACGTTTATTGGAATTGGGATATTTTACTAAAATATTAATATTAAACTAGATTGTAATCTTTTTCTTATTCAATGATATATGATGACTAAGTGTGATAGCTCAGTAAAAGCGCAGAAAATTTATCTGCAAATCCTTTTTTTTATTTACGATTAACAAGTTTAACTTTTTTTCTTAGCATTTTATCGACATCTTGTCATCTCACGTCTACTTTCACACAGGCTTATCGATCTGAAATTATTTTTGTCTCTTAACGTTGGACTGCAATTTACCTTGGAGATTTTTTTTGTCGCATATTACTTTCTATGTGCTTCATTTACTTATTCACCGATTTCCAAAAGCAAGGCCCTTGATAAATGTATACAAGTAACCAAGCATTTTAATTTTTTTTTTTCATTTTATGGTCAATGTGAAGCGGTCTAATGTCAATCATCAATCGTTTTGCTTACACTTCAATTCACATACATAAAACTTAATGTGAATCCATCTATAATCTGAAGTACCGTAAAATTAGACCAGCTTAAAATGTGTAATTCCTTTCAAAGCGTGACGTGGCATAGCGTTGTCGAGGAGATGGAGTCGTTTATGGTTATGCCTATTCAAGACTGATCCAGAGCAGCTCATCATATTTGGAGGTGCCCGTGATGTAATGGTTATCGTCGTAGGAAATGGACACAGCGACACTATTTCAAATCCTTGACGACACTGATAGCATTTCACATTGCACTAATACCCTTGGGTAAGGTATGAATCCAATCATTTTCCCTCCAGCTGTGGGTAGATAGTAGGGCAGACTAGGTTCTTTAGCCTTGGTGAGGCAACTGGTCTAGGAGAAGAAAAACTCTGAATTCAAACCTGTTAAACTCTGCTTAAAAAATTGACCTTGTATCATATCCTGCCCGAGCAGAGGGGTTGGGTAAATATGGATATGTCCCATACATGCTCAGAGGTGTTTCAATGTACAAGGCAAAAGGATTAGTGACGTACGTAAAAGTCAGTTGTGTATAAAGCTGTGCAAAAAAGTTTGTAACAGGAGAAGAATACAAAGTATCTTTTTGTCTGCAACAATTATTCCGCAGTCAGGTGATGTTAAATCATACCCAGGGTTTATAACTGCCACACACTAACTCCCGGGCTTTATCCCATATACGTCATCCGACTGAATCCATTTTTCTAAGCAGGTGTAACACGATGAACCATGTTGAATATTATAATTCAAAAATAATGTTATTCAGAATACGAAAAAGTCTTTATTCAGACTGTCTACATTTTTGTATAGCAGTCCGACGCAAATACGAAGAATGAAAAGAACTTTGTAAGGGTATATGAACGGGTCTATAAAGAGGCAACCCGCCCTGACAGATTCGCACCAACGTCTAACCCAAGTTCCCTTTTTGGGTTTCAAAACTCAACTCACCGCCTCAATCCAAAATTATCTTTTCTTATATAATATCTTCTTAATTATTGCATCAGTAATTCATATTAGAACACGTGTCATTTACTTTTATTTCTCCAAGCCGGTCGACAAATCTTGATTTGTTTATTATTCATATCCTATCTTCCCTAATGTTATTTTGACGTGAGGTGTTTAAACCTGGTCACTACCAGTGCACGCGTTTGACCTTTGCAAGAAACTACACTTACACTCAGAGATTTGTAACCAGTCCACAACCTCACCAAAATAAATAATAAAATAACTAATATAATCAAGTATCAATAAAATAATTGATAATTAATATAATTAATTACCACCCTAATTATTTTACACAAGAGTGGGGAAAATATCCAGTGTCCAGTCATTTTAAACAATTCCCTTGGCCAAACGTGGTACGCTTGTTGGCTGAGCAGTCTGAGACTTATTCTCTCGTAAAGTTGGGCGGGTTTCGATCCCGGCTTCGAGCGTCCTACGTGTCTAGCCACACTGAAGAGTTTTGATAGAACGAAACAGTCTGTCTGTGGATGACAATATATATATGAAGGGGAGGAATAAACAAATCGTTTAAAAACGTTTTTCTTAATTCAAGAAAGTGCTCAAATACTGTCCAGCAAAGCAAGATTTAGCTAAAAGAAATTAGTACCTCACCTTCTTATGTCGGATTTATTAAAAATTGAATCGTCAGATAAAACAGAAGAGTAAAATGAACAAAGAAAAGAATTATTTTCTTTGTCTATTTTACTCGTTTTTCCTCAAATGATTGTATTTCTTCGTCCATAATATGATTTTAAAATGCAAATATATCAATCGCAACTGTCATTTTCACGTTTTCACTATCATCGGACTATAATGATGTTTTTTTAATGCAATCTATCTCCTACATTCATTTCAAGTCCATTATATCATTCAAACAAAAAAAATCCTTACATTACTTACTCAAAAATTACTTACAAAAATTCCTAATATTCAAGTTATTAATATATCAATAAATACATTAATAATTAAACAAAAAATAAATTACCAAAATTTCAATAAATAAATTTCCATGTTTACAGAAGAAATTATTAAAAACCCCGTACATTCGGAAAAAGACAATCCGATATTTTGTTAAAAAGAAGTTTTTCTTTCATTTCTTTTTTCTTTTTCATTCTTCTTACTTTCAAATCTTTCTCTCGTCGCATTCAGGAGCTAGAAGATTTTTAAAAAATACTTATTCTCGTGCCTGCACTTGGAAGCAATTTTTTTCTTTCGTTTTTTTTTTTAATATACAATTTTGGTCTTTAGCTTTGGTGAGGCAACTAATCTAGGAAAAGGAAAATTCAAAATCTAAATCAACTTTACTCCACTAAACATATTGACCTTGTGTCGCATCCTGCTCCTGGGGCTGAGTAAATTTATACATCTCTCCCTAACCATGTGGGACATTTTTCCACCCTCCACTACAATCGATATATTCTTCCACTCGCACCTGCAAACAATTGGGATGTTCATAGATGTTGCTTCTTTAGATCAAATACTTCGTTGAATGTTCAATTCTTTTGCATTTTGAAATTCAAGTGAATTTCATGGCTTCACAGGAAGACGGTTGTAATGTGTTCAGGAAAGTGTTATCCAACAGTTATGAAGGATTTTATCTGAAAAAAAAAGAAAAGCGAAAAAATTTAATTAAAAATAGGGGGGTTAGCGTACATGAGTATGGGCGGTGTATTTTTTAGAATACTTGAATAAAAACGAATGTAGTCACGTTGATTTTCTGGGATATATATATATGTGTGTGTGTGTGTGTGTGTGTGTGTGGGTGTGTGTGTGTGTGTGTGTAAGCAAGTACACTGGCACTAAGAGTCAATTAACGAAGGAGTTGTTTAGGAAAATTTTTTTTCTTGTTACATTTAGCCACAAATCTGAAATGAAGTTTGTCTTTTTTTTTGTTGATTTCCCCCAAAATTATTTAAATTTTTTTCCATGGAATTTCCCCGGGTCCTGCTCGTATAGATAGATTTAAAAACATTTATATTGAATATTTTTTCCTAATGTACTCGACAGTAACTATTTCTATATCAGGAGCAGTTTTTTAAAAACCTCATTCAACATCAACAAAAGTGCAGACGTTTTTAAGTTTTATTTTCTCCTATTGATGAAGAACAATATTGTTGCAATAAATCTTTAACCTTTCCGTTGTCTTGCTTTAAACATATCACAGACTGTTGCCCAAAAATATTACTGTACTATATCTGAAAAGAGAAAAATTATTTGTCATTGGGTACTTGTATGTGTGTATCGGAACACATACGTCCATGACACCAATCTACTTTTTTCTTTGATCGGTATTCTATGATAAACAGAAGGCACACTTTGCATACAAATTATCGAAGAAGGAAACAGAATGAGTGACGGAAGTTCAAAACCTGGATGAGGCTGTTTATGTTTGATTGAGCGCTAGTGTCGTTGGAAAAGGCATCAATGCATCTATTCTTCCCCGACCCTACATATAAGTAAATAGTTGGGCAAACTGAGATCTTTGGTAAGACAACCGATCTAAGAGAAGGAAAACTTTGAATTCAAACTAACTCTACTTAATCTTGCAGGGCATCCTGATCCTGCTGAAGAGGTTATGTAAATACATACTCTGTGATCAACACCCGCATGTTGAGCAAGGAAAATGTGTCTTCATAAAAGGTTACCCTATTCCAAACTTTTCTGGCGAATGATATGAGTCTAAAATATAACAATACTTTTAAAATTTTTAATCTTAAGAAAATAAAATCCTGAGAAAGAATTTTTTTATCATTTAGTTCGTGTAAAAAGCATTTCTTTAAAAAAGACGTATTGTTTTTAAATTTTTGATAAGATTACTCTGTGCTTCGTTCGAGCCCACACCACAAAATATTACGCGCAGGAGGCGTGTATATTTTTGTAATAAAGTGTCTCAACATTGGGGATAATCTTTTGAAAAAAGTGTCCATGTCAATTTTTAAGTTATCGATTAATATTTTTATTGTATTTATATTAAACAAATTATTTCATTGAAACAGAGAACGGAATAATTTAAAGAATATTTAAAGAGGTCTGTTTAGGCAATCAATATCCTCTAAATTATTTCTATGGAACTCCTTTTGGTAGATACTACATATTTTATTTTTAACAAGCCATTCACAGAGAATAAAATTAATGAATAAAAAATAATGCTACTTTTTTTCAGAAAAGACAAGTATTTATGTGTATCTATTGTTTTACTTTTAACAACATTTCTGGAAGAAGAAATATCTTACCACCCTCAAAAAATGACTTATTGCCATTAAATCATACAAAGGAAGTACATTTTTTAATGAAGAAAAATAAAACGATATCCGACTAGCCAACTTGGGCCTGTTTTAAACCAATAAGATTTTTTTTCAAATTGCACTCGGCATGGTGAAAGAAGCCATTCAAAACTAAAACTGATTAAAATATACCTACGGTCAGTAATTTCACCAAAGAGTCTAAATGATTTCTTGATACTATCAGTAGAAAATGACATTACAAAAACTTTACATTACAAAAAAAACTTTTGTAGAATGAAAAGGCCAAATAACAATTTTCTTATTGGTCCCAGCTCTTCCTTTTATAGTATAGAGAACCCACTTACACTATTTTAATTGGGCCTGGCACTTCCTTTTATAATGTAGAAGGCCCACTTACACTTTTTTTAAATTGGGCCCAGCGCTTCCTTTTATAATGTAGAGGGCCAACTTACACGTTTTTAATTGATTCCGGCACTTCCTTTTATAGTGTAAAGGTCCCAATTACACTTTTTTTAATTGGGCCCAGCTCTTCCTTTTATAGTATAGAGGACACACTTATACTTTTTAAGTAGGTCAAGCTATTCCTTTTATAGTGTAGAGGGCCCCCCTTACACTTTTTTAATTGGGCCTAGCACTTCCTTTTATATTGTAGAGGGCCCACTTACATTTTTTTAATTGGGCCCAGCTCTTCCTTTTATTGTATAGAGTGCCCACTTACACTTTTTTTAATTGGGCCCGGCACTTCCTTTTATAGTGTTGAGAGCCCAATTACATTTTTTTAATTGGGCCCAGCTCTTTCTTTTATAGTGTAGAGGGCCCAGTTACACTTTTTTGTTTGGGTCCAGCTCTTCCTTTTATAGTGTAGAGGTCCCACTTACACTTTTTTGATTGGGCCCAGCTCTTCTTTTTATAGTGTAGAGGGCCCCCCTTACACTTTTTAATTGGGCCCAGCTCTTCCTTTTATAGTGTAGAGGTCCCACTTACACTTTTTTAATTGGGCCCAGCTCTTCCTTTTATAGTGTAGAGGGCCCCCTTACACTTTTTTAATTGGGCCCAGCTCTTCCTTTTATAGTGTAGAGGGCCCCCCTTACACTTTTTTAATTGGGCCCAGCTCTTCCTTTTATAGTGTAGAGGTCCCACTTACACTTTTTTAATTGGGCCCAGCTCTTCCTTTTATAGTGTAGAGGGCCCCCCTTACACTTTTTTAATTGGGCCCAGCTCTTCCTTTTATAGTGTAGAGGGCCACCCTTACACTTTTTAATTGGGCCCAGCTCTTCCTTTTATAGTGTAGAGGTCCTACTTACACTTTTTTAATTGGGCCCAGCTCTTCCTTTTATAGTGTAGAGGTCCTACTTACACTTTTTTAATTGGGCCCAGCTCTTCCTTTTATAGTGTAGAGGGCCCCCCTTACACTTTTTTAATTGGGCCCAGCTCTTCTTTTATAGTGTAGATGTCCCACTTACACTTTTTTGATTGGGCCCAGCTGTTCTTTTTATAGTGTAGAGGGCCCCCTTACACTTTTTTAATTGGGCTCAGCTCTTCCTTTTATAGTGTAGAGGGCCCCCCTTACACTTTTTTTATTGGGCCCAGCTCTTCCTTTTATAGTGTAGAGGGCCCCCTTACACTTTTATAATTGGGCCCAGCTCTTCTTTTTATAGTGTAGAGGGCCCCCCTTACACTTTTTTTGTTTGGGTCCAGCTCTTCCTTTTATAGTGTAGAAGGCCCACTTACACTTTTTTAATTGGGCCCAGCTCTTCTTTTTATAGTGTAGAGGGCCCCCCTTACACCTTTTTAATTGGGCCCAGCTCTTCCTTTTATAGTGTAAAGGTCCCAATTACACTTTTTTTAATTGGGCCCAGCTCTTCCTTTTATAGTATAGAGGACACACTTATACTTTTTAAGTAGGTCAAGCTATTCCTTTTATAGTGTAGAGGGCCCCCCTTACACTTTTTTAATTGGGCCTAGCACTTCCTTTTATATTGTAGAGGGCCCACTTACATTTTTTTAATTGGGCCCAGCTCTTCCTTTTATTGTATAGAGTGCCCACTTACACTTTTTTTAATTGGGCCCGGCACTTCCTTTTATAGTGTTGAGAGCCCAATTACATTTTTTTAATTGGGCCCAGCTCTTCCTTTTATAGTGTAGAGGGCCCCCCTTACACTTTTTTAATTGGGCCCAGCTCTTCCTTATATAGTGTAGAGGGCCCCCCTTACACTTTTTTAATTGGGCCCAGCTCTTCCTTTTATAGTGTAGAGGGCCCCTCTTACACTTTTTAAATTGGGCCCAGCTCTTCCTTTTATAGTGTAGAGGGCCCCCCTTACACTTTTTTAATTGGCCCAGCTCTTCCTTTTATAGTGTAGAGGTCCCACTTACACTTTTTTGATTGGGCCCAGCTGTTCTTTTTATAGTGTAGAGGGCCCCCTTACACTTTTTTAATTGGGCTCAGCTCTTCCTTTTATAGTGTAGAGGGCCCCCTTACACTTTTTTTATTGGGCCCAGCTCTTCCTTTTATAGTGTAGAGGGCCCCCCTTACACTTTTTTAATTGGGCCCAGCTCTTCTTTTTATAGTGTAGAGGGCCCACTTACACTTTTTTTTTTGGGTCCAACTCTTCCTTTTATAGTGTAGAGGTCCCACTTACACTTTTTTGATTGGGCACAGCTGTTCCTTTTATAGTGTAGAGGTCCCACTTACACTTTTTTAATTGGGCCCAGCTCTTCTTTTTATAGTGTAGAGGGCCCCCCTTACACCTTTTTAATTGGGCCCAGCTCTTCCTTTTATAGTGTAAAGGTCCCAATTACACTTTTTTTAATTGGGCCCAGCTCTTCCTTTTATAGTATAGAGGACACACTTATATTTTTAAGTAGGTCAAGCTATTCCTTTTATAGTGTAGAGGGCCCCCCTTACACTTTTTTAATTGGGCCTAGCACTTCCTTTTATATTGTAGAGGGCCCACTTACATTTTTTTAATTGGGCCCAGCTCTTCCTTTTATTGTATAGAGTGCCCACTTACACTTTTTTTAATTGGGCCCGGCACTTCCTTTTATAGTGTTGAGAGCCCAATTACATTTTTTTAATTGGGCCCAGCTCTTTCTTTTATAGTGTAGAGGGCCCAGTTACACTTTTTTGTTTGGGTCCAGCTCTTCCTTTTATAGTGTAGAGGTCCCACTTACACTTTTTTGATTGGGCCCAGCTCTTCTTTTTATAGTGTAGAGGGCCCCCCTTACACTTTTTAATTGGGCCCAGCTCTTCCTTTTATAGTGTAGAGGTCCCACTTACACTTTTTTAATTGGGCCCAGCTCTTCCTTTTATAGTGTAGAAGTCCCACTTACACTTTTTTGATTGGGCCCAGCTCTTCCTTTTATAGTGTAGAGGGCCCCCCTTACACTTTTTTAATTGGGCCCAGCTCTTCCTTTTATAGTGTAGAGGTCCCACTTACACTTTTTTAATTGGGCCCAGCTCTTCCTTTTATAGTGTAGAGGGCCCCCCTTACACTTTTTTAATTGGGCCCAGCTCTTCCTTTTATAGTGTAGAGGGCCACCCTTACACTTTTTAATTGGGCCCAGCTCTTCCTTTTATAGTGTAGAGGTCCTACTTACACTTTTTAATTGGGCCCAGCTCTTCCTTTTATAGTGTAGAGGTCCTACTTACACTTTTTTAATTGGGCCCAGCTCTTCCTTTTATAGTGTAGAGGGCCCCCCTTACACTTTTTTAATTGGGCCCAGCTCTTCTTTTATAGTGTAGATGTCCCACTTACACTTTTTTGATTGGGCCCAGCTGTTCTTTTTATAGTGTAGAGGGCCCCCTTACACTTTTTTAATTGGGCCCAGCTGTTCTTTTTATAGTGTAGAGGGCCCCCTTACACTTTTTTAATTGGGCCCAGCTCTTCCTTTTATAGTGTAGAGGGCCCCCCTTACACTTTTTTTATTGGGCCCAGCTCTTCCTTTTATAGTGTAGAGGGCCCCCTTACACTTTTATAATTGGGCCCAGCTCTTCTTTTTATAGTGTAGAGGGCCCCCCTTACACTTTTTTTGTTTGGGTCCAGCTCTTCCTTTTATAGTGTAGAGGTCCCACTTACACTTTTTTAATTGGGCCCAGCTCTTCTTTTTATAGTGTAGAGGGCCCCCCTTACACCTTTTTAATTGGGCCCAGCTCTTCCTTTTATAGTGTAAAGGTCCCAATTACACTTTTTTTAATTGGGCCCAGCTCTTCCTTTTATAGTATAGAGGACACACTTATACTTTTTAAGTAGGTCAAGCTATTCCTTTTATAGTGTAGAGGGCCCCCCTTACACTTTTTTAATTGGGCCTAGCACTTCCTTTTATATTGTAGAGGGCCCACTTACATTTTTTTAATTGGGCCCAGCTCTTCCTTTTATTGTATAGAGTGCCCACTTACACTTTTTTTAATTGGGCCCGGCACTTCCTTTTATAGTGTTGAGAGCCCAATTACATTTTTTTAATTGGGCCCAGCTCTTCCTTTTATAGTGTAGAGGGCCCCCCTTACACTTTTTTAATTGGGCCCAGCTCTTCCTTTTATAGTGTAGAGGGCCCCCCTTACACTTTTTTAATTGGGCCCAGCTCTTCCTTTTATAGTGTAGAGGGCCCCTCTTACACTTTTTAAATTGGGCCCAGCTCTTCCTTTTATAGTGTAGAGGGCCCCCCTTACACTTTTTTAATTGGCCCAGCTCTTCCTTTTATAGTGTAGAGGTCCCACTTACACTTTTTTGATTGGGCCCAGCTGTTCTTTTTATAGTGTAGAGGGCCCCCTTACACTTTTTTAATTGGGCCCAGCTCTTCCTTTTATAGTGTAGAGGGCCCCCTTACACTTTTTTTATTGGGCCCAGCTCTTCCTTTTATAGTGTAGAGGGCCCCCCTTACACTTTTTTAATTG
This sequence comes from Sepioteuthis lessoniana, assembly GCA_963585895.1. NCBI lineage: Eukaryota > Metazoa > Mollusca > Cephalopoda > Myopsida > Loliginidae > Sepioteuthis > Sepioteuthis lessoniana. The sequence continues at coordinate 8,104,907 of OY757904.1, read as the reverse complement.
GGCCCAGCTCTTCTTTTTATAGTGTAGAGGGCCCACTTACACTTTTTTGTTTGGGTCCAGCTCTTCCTTTTATAGTGTAGAGGTCCCACTTACACTTTTTTGATTGGGCACAGCTCTTCCTTTTATAGTGTAGAGGTCCCACTTACACTTTTTTAATTGGGCCCAGCTCTTCCTTTTATAGTGTAGAGGGCCCCCCTTACACTTTTTTAATTGGGCCCAGCTCTTTCTTTTATAGTGTATAGGGCCCACTTACACTTTTTTGATTGGGCCCAGCTCTTCTTTTTATAGTGTAGAGGGCCCCCCTTACACTTTTTTTTAATTGGGCCCAGCTCTTCTTTTTATAGTGTAGAGAGCCCACTTACATTTTTTTAATTGGGCCTAGAACTTCTACCAAAAAGATGTTTTCATGAACCACTTTGTGCATGTCAACCATGGTTTCGTCATCGCTGTTATAAAGCTTTATTGTGATATTACTTTAATATCAATTTCTGAGTAATTAACACAAACCAGTGCTTATTGTTGGAAAATACTTCTTTTAAAAATCATTTAAGAATCTTTTTAAAATGTGAAGCTGAACATGAATGTGTCTTCAAGACTCCTTTTTTTGTCGACAGGTTCAGAAGAAAATAACATAAAATCTAAGAAACTAATATTTGATGGCTTTTACGATGCTTCACACTCAACAAATCACTTTCATATTTTGGTAATCTTATGGGACGAAGTCAAGGCCAGGTGTATTGCTTAATTCTATATTATGAAAATCGCTTGCCAAATAAGCGATAACACTGGGAAATGGTATTCTGGTATATAAATTTACTGAAATTTATAATGAATTTTATTCAGGATACCAAAAACATTCCTGCATCAAAAGCATACTTTAACGACCACCATTAACAAGGACATTTAAATTTAGAATAGATCTATGGAATATTACTCAGTATTCAGTTTTCTGGTACGATGACCTAAGTGTTGTCTATTGAAGCTTGAATTGGACGTCTATAGATCATGGATGGATTGCAGTAGTGTCAACCTATCAAATAAGACGTCTTATTTGCCGACTTATTCGGTAAATGTATTTTAACTCAACACATGGTATAAAAAATAACTTTTTGTCTGCTATCCAAATATGATGCTAGTCTAAATCGAGTACGAATCAGTAATCAGATTTTCTCTAGTATGTCAATGTATTTATTTTCAAGCTAAATACTAATAATACGTATGTAGTGCAGACATTATATTTATCTTCAAGACAAGCAGTATATTTGTAAGTAATGTATTCATGTTTAAGTAAACATTAAATAACGATAGGAAATAAGCAAATTGTTATTTACTAAGCTTAGCTTGTTGTGGCACAAGGCCAGAAGTATGGGGTACCCAGTAAGAATCGAACTCACTAACAATGAACTACTACTGAAGCTTGCCAACTATTACGCCGCGTGAATTACCCAAAAAATAACCGAATAAATTTGAAATACTCATTTTCTATCTAATACTTTTAGAAATATTTGAGACGATTGGTCTTGTTTGTTCGTTGGATTAATATCTCGTTGTATGAACTAGCAATAGTCATATTTCACATTTAAATTGAACCGGATTTTCCACTTTGATTCTGTGTTTGATGTTTTCAGGTGAAACTTCTCTTCAATTTCATCGCTTTCGACCTCAGGTTCGTTTGAAAAATCGAGATGATAAACCGAGAAGCGCATTTTAAAAGACACCCAATTCTATGACTCACAGTTAGTATGTTTTTGTTGGGTTTTTTTTCGTTGTGAGGCTAAAGAACATTCTTTACAACTACTACCGCCAATGCCGCCAGCTCAAGTATATTGAATTTACCTCTGAACTATGTAGTTCAGATATTAATTCTTTGAACTCGAGTTGAGCGAAAACGCTTTCAGTGTCGTGTCACTTTTATCTGAGCCAAATTTGAATTTCAGTACGGAATCTAATACCACTTCATTTCAGTTCTTCATATGGCTGAGTTTGATGTGTGTGTAGGGGGGTGATATCTTTTGTGGGTCTACTAAAAGCCTATTTATATATTGCACAAAATTCTGACATCATAGAAGGATTTTGAGAACGGAATGATAATCAGTATGCTTTTAAATTTAATATTAATTTGTTCATATTACTTTTCATCAAAGTAGTTTAAAACATGGCATATATATATATATATATATATATATATATATATATATATATATATATATGTTTACTTTACGGCTGCGATTATATTACATTCAAATAAATTAACAGTAACACGCATGAGGTAAATATAGAAATAATAAATAAAAGAGGTCACTTCGTGTCAGAGCAAAACGTATCTCTAACCTAAACAAGTTATAGCATCAGACCACATTTCTTTGGAGCCATTTTTTAAAAATATACTATTTTATCATTAGTTGTTATTATTTAACTCTAATTCATAAAAATTATATATATATAGAGAGAGATAGATAGATAGATAGATAGATAGATGTGTGTGTGTATGTGTGTATCGTTGCCATCAATTTAAAAAAAATTAGAGAAGGGTCAGAAATTTCATAAAAATAGAGCTCAGTAGATAAAAGTCCGGTCCTGCTTAGCGTAATGTAATGGTTAGATTCCCGAGTTAATGAAACATTAATTGGTTCGATTCTCACTGAATGCCACATACAGGGTGCATTCAATAAGTTTCCAGAGTTTTTTTGTACAGGCATTTAAAATTGTCGTAGACTCTTGATAATTCAGAATGTTATTGCTATACATTTTATGAGATGACTGACCAATTTTCATGATTCCAAGTTCAAATCTACTGCTAGAGCAGCAATTGGAATACACCCTATTAAAGCCTGATTGTCACAGCTGGTGAATTCAAAAATGCAATCTGGACGTCACGACACTTTAGAAGAAAGATATTCAATAAAATACAGTTTTAAACTTGGAAAAAATGCCACAGAAACGTATGGAATGCTTCAGACTGCTTTTCAACCATCTTGCATGAATCGAGCATCAGTTTTTGAGTAGCATAAGAGATTCAAGAAAGACAGGGAGTCTTTGAGGGATATGAGAGGTGTGGGAGGAGTAAGGAAGTCAATACACCACAGTTGATTGGCTAAAGGGTTAGGGTTACTATATTGAGGTTTTAAGGGAGTTCAGAAAGAGATTCCTTCGGAAGAGGCCAGCACTCTTCAAATCGGATCAGTGGCATTTCCAGCAGGACAATGCACCAGTCCACAACTTCATCCTTGTCACAGACTATTTGACCAAGATGGGCATCAAAACAGTTCGTCACCCTCCCTATAGTCCAGACCTTGCTCCCTGTGACTTTTGCTTATTCCTTAAGCTCAGAGGCTGTCGTTATGAGAGAATTGAGGAGATGAAAGAGGCTGCGACGAAGGTCATTGACAAGCTCACACAAGAGGACTATCAATAAAAGTGCCCATACGAAAAAATTCTGGAAAATTATTTAATGATCTTCGTACTTCTGCCTATGGATTCAGCTGAGTAAATAACATTAAAAATAACCAGATTAACGTCTGTCTCTTTTTTTATCTTTTTTACATGTACTGCATGTTCTTTTGTTTCTCAAGAAAAAATTACAATAGACACATTCTTTAATCAAAAATAACAATAAATCCTTTTATAGTGTAATCACCATATGTGACAGAAAGATAAATATCAAGCTGCTGATTATTATAATACAATTGGTTGAATATGATTGACACAAGATAGGGTTTATAAGACTATTAGTGACTGTAACTTTGAAATATCATAAGGTGATTTAGTTCACGAAGTTTAAAAGTAATTCAGTGTATGACTTTGTTAAGGAACATTCATCGTTCATATAATGAGATCATTCAACAGGATCAGGTCACTGATTTAATGTGACAATTTCTGAAAAAATGTTTGGTTTGAAAAATATCTAGACTGAACCCGCATTTACAAAAAAAAAAAGAAAAGAATAAATGAAACTTTCGTTTTATTCAAGATTTTTACTGCGAAATTAATATTTCTAAATAATCTGATCCATCAGACTTTTTAATGGAACTGTATCATCTTTTATCTAAATAGTTTTTCCACACGTTTCTTTCCTGCTAATTAATTTATAGCCTCCTCTAAATATAAGCGTGTCAAAGTCTCCGTGGTGTAGTGGCTAATGTGCTGGACTGCGACAGTGTAGTAAGCGAGTTCGAACTCCACTTTGAACAATATTGTATTTATTTTCGGACTCATAACTTTGGGAAAGTTATGAACTCCCTTATCTCCCGATGGGTTAAATAGTACCATTACTGTCCATCTACAATGATGTATTTGGCATTAAATAACCCACGAAGGTTGATATACCATTAGAAATAAATAAATAAATTTATGTGTGCATGTATGCAAGAAGACATTTCGTCGAGGTGTTTTTTATAAAGTATCAAGATTAAAACAATAAATGTAACTTTCTTGAAAATATTTCCTTTTGCAGTTAATCTGTTTATTCGACTTGTATGTCGAATCGTCTCTGAAATTATCAGACTCTTAACCCCCTCCATTTCTTATAATTCAACAGAGAGACATAACTTTGGAATCAGAATCTTCAGGACCAGACGCATTTTTTTTCTCCTCCGTCTGAACCGAAGATCATAACAAGTCCAAGAAAGAAGAACAGATAATATGTGGATTCCAGCCAAAAAGTTGAAAATCTACATTCTGATTTTAGTCAGTGTGGTCAGAGAATGACATTCTGATTCTCTTCCTGGGGTTGCCCAGTCGGCTGGGACTGTAGAATACACTGACTGCACGTCTGCAGAGGGGTAAGACCCCACCCCAACGAGTGTCCTGGATATGAGACTAAACAATCTGATGGTGAGGTTCCAGGAATGCTGGAGCTTTGGGGGATACGGAGCACCCCTTCATTGCCATTGCTCCCATGTCCACTCTGACCCAGAGTGGTAGCACCTGGTAGGGCCCTATCTATGGGTTAAATAGAACTTAACGGCATACTTATGTTAAACTGAATATCTTGAAATAGAAATGTTTTTGATAATTGAACCGTGCTTACATTTTGAACAGCGAACTTGTGCTAAACTGAATTATTTCAAATAGAACTGTTTTTTGACATTGAAACTGTATTTACACTAAACTAAATTGTTTTACATAGAACTGTTTTGACATGTAACTGTGTGTAAACAAAATCTGTACTTTTACTAAACTGAATTAGCTGAAGTAGAATTGCTTGACTAAACTGAATAGCTCGAAATAGAAATGTTTTTATTACAATTGAACCGTACTTACATTTAAATTGCGTGCCTCTGCTAAACTAAATTGTTTTAAATTGAACTATTTTTGACATTGAAACTGTACTTACACTAAACTGAATTATTATATATAACTGCTTGGATAGTTTGAAATAGAAATGTTTTTGACAATTAATCTGTGTACTTATGCTAAACAGAATTGTTTTAAATAGAACTGATTATTTACATAAAAGTGGATTTGGCGTTAAATAACCTACGAAGGTTGATATGCCATAAAATCCAAAAAACTAACCAACATCTTCCTGGGGGTAGAAAAATAATATTTTCAATTTGGACAGGTTACTCAGATACTTTCAACCAAGAGAAAAGACCTATTTCATGCGTAAATATTTTTGCAATTTTTACCGGCATTATGCCAGTATATAATTAAATACTTACTTGAAGATCTTTTTTAAATAATTTATTTGGAAATTTGACTCGCTTGTGCTCTCTCTCTCTCTCTCTCTCTCTCTCTGTGTGTGTGTGTAAGTGTCTTTCTCAGTATATGTCCCTGTATATGAGTGTATCAGTCTGTCAGTCTATTTCTCCCTCTCTCTCTCTCTCTCTCTCTCCGTCTGTATGCGTCTGTCTCAGTATATGTCCTTGTCTCCCTATATATGAGTGTATCAGTCTCTCTCTCTCTCTCTCTCTCCTCTCTCTCTCTCTCTCGTTTGTTTCCTTAAAGATAGCAAAGGATATATGAGTTATCTCCTATTTCTCTCTCGTTTTATTCTTTAAAGTTTTTTTTTATCTCATCATTTTATCATTTTGATTCAACTTCTCAAATTAAATTTATTTCCTTTCTATTTTCTTTGCCAAATAGTCCATTTCTATTATTTTCTTTCCATCGTCCCATTTTCATTAAACGCCATTTTAATCTACTCCAGACGCAACCTTAAAAAATAAAATAAAATAAAGTATCTCTCATGTTATTACTTTAAAACGACAAAATATTCCTGAATATTTCTATCTAGCTTTTAACTTTTTATTTTTATTTTGTATTTCGAATTCTAAAAACTTTATTCCATTTCCCATTTTATTTTCTTATTTTGTGCTTTAAAAAAGATAATAAAACGTTGATTCTCTTAAAGAAGACAAAAATGTTAAGAGTGTTCATAAAAATTGAAAATAGGTTACTCAGCTCTACATTTGTTTTCCCGCTTGTTCATCTTCAAAAATATTCTCTATGTGCACGCGATACCTTCTCATTGTACAAATAATCCAATGGGATGCAACTTCATATCGAAAATCTAAGTGGATTCAAAGGATCATGTAAATTGTTTAAAGCTTGATGGGGGGGGGCGGAGAACAATCTATCGAAACACGAGGGATGTGTTCCTTTTATTCAGATGTCATAAATGCATGGCAAGTTAATGTTTGCATGTTGAACTTCACCAAATAAAAGGAAGTGCTGAAATCATCGATGCAGATATTCACTTCGAAAGTGGATTTAATCTCTGAATTTTCTGCATGGCCAAAAAGCCGTGGGATAACCGTTTGCAAGACATTTTAACACAGAGCTTCTCAAAGATCCCAGTGGCGTGGCGAGGGGCAGATAAGATTTTTGTAGTGTGAATAAAATCACAGGGGTCCACGGGAGATGAATTTAGTAGTTTGCATTTATCAACCCCTTTATAACAAAAGATCAAAAATCGCTGGATCATGTAGACTAATGGCTAGATATTGTATATCTAGCAGAATACTTGACTGGGTGTGATTGCTACTCGTGACGTTTCATTCACATACGACCCTTTCAAAACATAGAGTTGCCCAGTCGGCTGGGGCTGTAGAATAAGACCCCCACCCCACCCAACGAGTGTCCTGGATATAACTCTAGAAAATCTGATGGTGAGGTTCCAGCAGTGCTGGAGCTTTGGGGAAAACGGAGTGTCCCTTCATTTCCATCGTTCCTAGGTCCACTCTGGCTCGGAGTGGTAGCACCTGATATGGGTCCTATCTATGGGTTAAATAGAACTAACAGTATACTTATGCAAAACTGAATTGTTTGATTAAACTGAATAGCTTGAAATAGAAATGTTGTTGACATTTAAACTGCGTGCTTATGCTTAACTGAATTATTTGAAATAGAACTGTTTTTCGACATTAAAACTGTATTTACACTTAACTGAATTGTTACATATAACAGCTTGAATAGTTTGAAATAGAAATGTTTTTGACAATTAAACTGTATACTTATGCTAAACTGAATTGTTTTAAATAGAACTGATTATTTGGCGTTAAATAACCTACAAAGGTTGATATGCCATAAAACCCAATAAACCAAACCAAAATATAGAGATCATTTGATTGAACGAACAAGAAACTAAAGTGCAAATTTAGAAACTTTTCTTGAAGAATTCATTGAAATGACTTTCGATCTTGAAGTGAGAATTGTCCATACATTTAAAGGAATTGGATTCGACTGAATGAACGAAAAACAAACAAAAAGTGCGGCAAATATCCCAATCTTTGTGCAATTGTTAAACATATTTTACTTGCTTTTCCAAGTTTGCATTTGGGGGAATCTGGGTTTTATTATGCGCAGTGTTTATTTAGCAAACAGTGATGTACTTTGAATATAGAACGTGGTGACAAACCCGTAACCTAATAACTATTCATTGCCCACGAAACCCATTTTTTTTTCATTTAGAATAATTCAAAAATTAAAAAGACATTTGTATTTATAGTTTACAGGTTTTTTTCTAGAGTAAAGTTTATTAAATACTGGTAGATTAGCTATGTTTTGTAATTTGATGTTTAATTAATCTATTTGGGGATGATTGAAAATTAAATTTGGTTATTAGGGATGCATCAAGTGAAAGGTTTAAGAAGCCCTACTCTCATAAAATAAAATAAGAGTTTGATCTGCATCAATATTATCAAGTCGCACTGCAAGCACAAATTTCTGTGACTCTCTCTCTATATATATATAAGTCCGGAAACTTATTGAAGGCAGTAGTATATATATATTGTCATCCACAGACTGACTGTTTCGTTCTATCAGAACTCTTCAGTGTGGATATGTGGAGATATATATATATATGTGTGTGTGTGTGTGTGTGTGTGCGCCCGTGGTGTAATGGTTATCGTCGCAGGATATGGACACGGCGACACGAGTTTAAATCCTGGACCTGACTGATTGTATTTCACATAGCACATATGGGAAAGGTGTGAATCCAATTATTCTCCCTCCAGCTATGGGTAAATAGTAGGACAGACTAAGTTCTTCAGCCTTGGTGAGGCAATTAGTCTAGGAGAAGGAAAACTCTGAATTCAAACCTGTTAAACTCCGCTTTAAAAATGACTTTGTGTCATATCCTGCCCGAGCGGAGGGGTTGGGTAAATAGGATCATCCATTCCTCCTGGCAGGTCTTCCAGACTAAACCCTGTGTCCACACAGAACTGCTGTTGGTAGGTTCTTGCAGGTCAGCCAACACTGACACGACCATGTGAAGTGGTCCATAGGAAAACGTCACTTATGATTCCTTGCTTCTCCAGTGGTGTCCTAGTTCGTCTTGGATGGTTTTTGAGATGGGGGTAAGTGGCCGTACAGCTGTGGAGTGTTACTTCTAGAATTTGTTCAATATATCTCGTAGCATTTCTGTGCTGTTTTCGTCAATCCTTTGCTCAATGTGTTTTGTCAGCGTCCATTTGGTGCATCATACAGTAGTATTGACACCACCACTGCTTGGAAGAAATTCCGTTTTATTTTATCGGATAGATCAGACTTCCTGTTTTGTGTCAAACTAAGTTTACTAAAGGACTAAAATGGTTGATAGATTAATGCGTTTGCTGAATTCAACAGCTGGAGTAAAGCCAACAGAAAGGCTAAAGGAATCTAACTTGATTTAGAATCCTTGAATTGTGTATTGGGAGTTCCCAAATGGAATTATACCAACTAGCTGAAGTACTTGTTAATGCCGGGTTAGAGATCAATACTTGGATTGCTGGTATAAATTTTACATTTTATTATTATCAATGTGCCAACGAATGCTTACAAATGTCATTTTATAAAAAAAGATAAATCTATATAACATGAGATTCACTAATTATATCCATAAATCATTTTATGAACTTAATATTTTCTGTAAAATAAAACCTCAGGAGTTTATGAAACTTTAGCGATTTGGCAATTTAATTTTTTTTTCTGGATTTTTATTCCTAACTAAGCAATAATACAGGCTGTCACAAAATAGATGCAACCCATTAATATGATAATGCTTTATTTCTGAGACAAGCGCAATTGTGGTCATTAGGAACACGTCCTTTAAAAAATGCATTCTTTCAGCTAGAGACATCAAATCAATGTTGTGTTTTTTAATTGTTATTATATCGGCTTCCACAACCTGCAACCTTTTTTTTGGATTTTCTTGTCTCAGTAATAAATTATAATCAAATTAATGGGTTTCGTCTATTTTGAGACAGTTTTGAATGATTTTGTCTCCAAATAAGTAGTGACGCAAAATATTTTTCCTCTCTTGTCCAAGGAATTGTGATCGAGGATTAATAGTTGTTATAGTATATTATTTTCAAATCTGAAACAAAAAAGAACTCAACATTATTATTAGTAGTAGAGTTATTAGTAGTCACATGGGTCCAATGTATATTGAGAATCCCTTATACTTTATACTTATTTTACATATCCATCTGAAAGAATTAAATATAAGCCAAATTAGTAATGTTAAAGCAATGGACAGCGGAATCATAGTAAACCAGATTTAATTCCACTCGTGCTATTATGTCTACTTTCGGACAAATACCCTTGGGAAAGGTATGAACTCCCTTATCCTCCCAGCTATGTGTTAAATAGTACCACTACTGTTTTTCTTGGAGAATAGCTTTGGCATTAAATAATCTACAAAGGTTGATATGCCATAAAACAAAGAAACCAAACCAGTAATGTTTAATTAAATGTAAATAATTATTTTAGTCAGAGAATTAAACAATGTTTTGGTTTGTTTTTACTTAAGAACTTTTCTCTGTTTTAAATAAGTATGGAGGGAGGAGTTCTCGTGGTGTAATAGTGAACAAGCCGGACTGTGGTATCGTTGTAAGCCAGTTCGAACTCCAGTTGTGCTATTTGGTTAACTTTCGTATAAATACCCTTGGGAAAAGCATGAATCGTCTTATCTTCTTCAGTTATGAGTTAAATAGTATTACGACTGTCTTTATACAAGAATAGGTTTGGCATTAAATAACCCACGAAGTTTGATATGCCATCACAACAAAGAAACCAAACCAATAATTATATATACCGAAGTTGGAAACAGTCTAAGACCATTTTTCTGTCTTCGAAAATATAGATTCCTGACCCTTTCTATTTTTTACCATCTTAGTTACAGTAGACCGATTTTGAAAAAAAATGTGAAAACAATACTATTTGATGAACTTTTATATCCTGCTATGGTCTAAAATGAGACAAATTAGAAAACAAGTTAGTAAAAGCTGTCAAATAACTGCCGTTTTGTTGAGGGAACAGAACAAAATTGTCCAAATAAAATTTAAACTCTCTCCGAATGAACAAGTAACTGAGTGCACTTAATCTGTGATTAACTGTTTTTAAATCTTGCTTATGTATTGATTTTTATATCTTTTATTTGAAAATAAATGAAAATTTCTAATAAACACAGCATTCACTTAAAAAAAAGAAGGCGAACTTTGAATCAATCATCATTATCATGTCGCGTCGCTAGCGCGGATATCCCTGACCCTCTCCCGCCACCTTTTTCTATCGTCCATTGCTTCTTCAAGGCTACATCCAGTATCGGCACAGAGCTGTTGTATGTAGGTTCTAGCTGGTCATCCTGCTTTTGCTCGTCCATGTAAATGGGTCCACAGGAGTATGTCACTTATTAGTTCGTCCCTACTTCTTCAATAGTGTCCCGCAAACCTGGTTCGTCTAACTTGGATAGTTTTCGTGATGGATGGTAAGTGGCCATACAGCTGCTGCTTTGTGGGGTGTTACCTCCATGACTTGTTCAATATTGCTCGCAGCATTCTTGTATAGTTGCCGTCAAGATTTTTCTCCATATGTTTAATTAGCGTCCATGTAGTGCGTCCATATAGCAGTATCAACACGACTACTGCTTGGAAAAAAATGCGTTTTTTTATCGGTCAGGTCTGACTTCCATATGGCCAATAGTCTATCGATAGCTGTCCATGCCTTTGCTAGTCACGTGTTGATATCAGTCTCAGTTGATAAGACACCGGTTCCTAGGTAGGTGAACATGTCTACTAGTTTCAGAGAACTACCGTTTAGTGTAGAGATGTCGCCTATTTGATAAAAGAACACATATTCTATCTTATCTGCGTTGATATGGAGACCTATGGCAGCAGCTGCTCGTTCCAGACTATGTTGCAGGATTTCGGCTTCGGCGGGTGTATTTGCCAGAAGTGCTATGTCATCGGCGTAGTCTGCGTAAAACAAGGAACGTGAACTTAATAAAGCAAAACAAATTCTTGAAAAATAAGTTGTTCTGCTACTTATATGACTACTTCTTCTTTGAACATGACAGCGTTCCTCACACTAAAAAATTCTGACACTATCAAAAATGCATCTGCAAAGAGACAACCGGAAGTTTTCCTCTTTACCACCAAAAATCTAACTCAAAAATGGCCAATTAAGGTAACAGCTGAGGTCATTTGGAATAAAAGAAAATCTAATTTAGTTTTGGCTTAAAGTTAACATGGTGTCCACAGCCTCTACACTTGTGTTTACCGTAATCCCTTCAGTAATATAATCTCTGATAATATCATCCCTGTTATAATATGAGCCTATTCCCTAATATCATCTCTTCACAAATATATTCCCTTCACTAATATAATCCCTAATACTATAAACCCAGTAATATGATCCTCTTCACTAATATACGTTCCACAACAAATAACAATCAAATTAGCCGATTAAATAACTCAAAACAACAAGAAAAATCAAACTCGCGGAAAGATTATTTGGGATTTTTCAAAATTTAAAAACCCTTTTTTCATAAAGAATTCTTGAGAGAAGCAAAAATTTTAGCTAAAAAGGCCCATATTTTTTTCCACATTCAACCGACTAACAAAATGTTTTACTTAAGTATCCTTTACGTAAACATCTACATCTGATTTTGCTGCTGATCAATTTTTTAAAGGAAATTTATTTCCCATTTATCAAAAGAATCTTTCCTGCAATTTTGAAATATTATTTCAATAAAAAATAAGTTATATCGTACTCAAAAGAAAAGAGACGCTACTCACAGGAATTTGTTTTTAAATACAAAAATTTACCTCCATTTTTAATGTTTGTTATAAAGTTTTGTTATTTATTTATTCATTTGACGTGGTACTGTATTATTTAAACCATTACTAATACTGAATTCATCAAAGTCACAAAAATATAGCAGACATCCAGGTAAAAATGTGGGTTCTTTTAACGTAGTTATCGCAAACAAGGGAGAAATTCAATTCCTTTCTTAGATTTCTGCTACAACAGCATAAAGTAAAGGAGAATTATATTTCAATAGCTGAAGTCCCTCTCTAAACCTCACCCCAAAGGCCAAAGAATCAGGAAAAGAGCAGGTGTATGTTATAAAGTGACGATAGGGATTAAACATAATAAACGAATGCAGAAAATAGTACAAAAAGAATACAAAAATAAGAACGACTTGGTGGAAAGGTGATCCACTTGGAATTGTGTAAAAAAACTAAAATGTCACCAAACTGACAAATAATATATGGACAAACCAAAACCTGACATGTCACCAAACTGACAAATAATATATGGACAAACCAGAAACTGAAATGTCACCAAACTGATAAATAACATATGGACAAACCAGAAACTGAATTGTCACCAAACTGACAAATAATATATGGACAAACCAGAAACTGAAATTTCACCAAACTGACAAATAACATATGGACAAACCAGAAACTGAAATGTCACCAAACTGACAAATAATATATGGACAAACCAGAAACTGAAATTTCACCAAACTGACAAATAATATATGGACAAACCAGAAACTGAAATGTCACCAAACTGACAAATAATATATGGACAACCCAGAAACTGAAATGTCACTAAACTGACAAATAATATGAGGAAAAACCGAAACTGAAATGTCAACATACTGACAAGTATTATGTATACAAATCAGAAATTGAAATGTCAACAAATTAACAAATAATATGGGTAAAAAGCAGTGACTGAAATGTCACCATAGTGACGAATGATGCTAACTCAACCCAGAAACTAAAATGCCCCTATACTAACAAATTATGTATTCAAAAACTGCAAATTAAAATGTCTTCATACTCACTTCCGATCGAACGAGTGAATCTCGTGTAACCATTTTGTACTCTACGCATTTATGTAAATTCTTTTGTGGCGATATAAAGACAAAACCTTTTAAAAGGTTTTATTTTACAGGAATCGAAAGTGTTGCTTGTCTGTTTTTGTGTTCTTGTGGTTGCGACTAGAACTATTTTCTTCATAAATAGCGATTCCTTTCGGCGTGGAAACCAGCCTAATCAACTCCCACAACTGGACCGTTCTGAGGGAACCAGAACACCACTGTTCCGATCAAGAATTCACAACGTGGCGAATAGTAGTGGTTCCTTCAGCTCAACAAAGGGATCCTGAGTGATTTTATTTCGGCGAAAACCGCCAGAGCAGATGAGATACAGCGGCCGGCGGCTGAGTTCTACGTCAGCGAAAGACCATCAGCGAACGCTGGTGTGAAAAACCCACAAGGTGTATAATATTAATAATAATAATAATAATAAAACTGTGGAACATGAAAGTGATGGTGATACAAATTGTAATTAGTACCCTCGGTACAGTCACCAAAGTATTGGTATAGGGACTGGAGGACTTGGAAATAAGAGGACGATAAGAGGCCATCCAAGCAACAGCATTATTAAGATCGGTCAGAATACTGAGAAGAGTCGTGGAGACTGGAGGAGACTTTATGTTACTTAAACTCCAGTGGGAAACCACCGCCCAATGCTGGTGTGAAAAACTCTCAAAAGAGTAACATTACATTGACACAAATCACAGCCAGTATTAGAACCCAAAGAAGCTACTATTCTCTTGGACTTCACTATCTAAACTGAAAGAAAAATTCAGAGCAATGAAACTGATATAGTGTTTAAGGATTATAAAAGAAAAAAAAACATGCCTTCTAATTGATATATGGCAGTCAAGAGATAACATATCAGTTATAGAATACAAGGAAATAAATTATAAAGTAAATACAAAACCAGAAAGTAGAAATTGGAAAAATGTGACACCTTAAAACAACTACCGTGCCAGTAATAGTGAGAGGCCAGGGTATAATCAAGAAAGGAACCGATAAACATACTAACAATATATCTGGTGATCTTAGCTTATATGAAACCCAAAAGTTCACTTTGCAGAACTGCTTATCTCCTTAGAAGAGTACTTTCAATGTAACGGAAAAATATCGCCTACAAGAGGCAGCAAAAGGCATAGATATATAGAATGCATATAATCACAACTTTCTTTCACTTTAGGTCGTTGGTAAAAACCTGGCAAAGGATTGTAAGAAACCAAAGGTAAAGCTGAAAATTAAATTGAATTAAATTTAATAATAATAATAATGAGGGAAAAGATTTATTTCTCACTAAAAAGCCGCGGATCGTTCCCTGAGGAACAGAAAGGACGCCACGAAGAACGCAGAGGCACAGGAGGACTACTTTTCATTGATCAGCACATCCTCAACGAGTGCAAGACCAGATGGAAAAAGCTAACTATAGCCTGGATTGACAACAAAAATGCATATGTTATTGTCACACAAAGCTGGATGATAAACTGCCTAAAAATGTACAAAATATCAGATTGAGTCATAAACTTTATCGAGAAAACCATGAAAATCTGGAGAGTGGAATTGACAGCAGGAGTGAAAAGCTAAGCTGAAACAAAAAAAAAATTCAAAGACGAATATACCAAGGTGATGCACTATCACCATTATTATTTATAATTGCGATTATGCCACTTAACCACATACTCAGAAAATACACAGCTGGATACAAACTTAGTAAGTTGCAGGAAAAGATCAGCCTCCAAATGTATATGGGCAACATCAAATTGCAAAAAATGAAAAAGAATTGAAAATCTTGTTACACGAACTGAGAATATAGAGTCAAGACATAGGGATGGATTTTGGATTAGAAGAATGCGCCACACTAAAAATGAAAAGTGGGAAACGACACATGACGGTAAGAAAGGAACTACTATTTCAAGAAAAAAGTAATAACTTTCGGAGAAAAGGAAACGTAGAAATATTTGAGAATATTCGAAGCAGACACCATTAAATAAGTAGAGATGAAAGAAAAAAATAAGAAAGAGTATCACAGGAGAACCAGAAAGCTACTCGAGACAAAACTATACTGTAGAAATCTTATCAAAAGAATAAATACCTAGGCTGTTCTCCTTGTAAGATAATCAGGACCATTCTTGAAGTGGACCAGAGAAGAACTTAAGCAAATGGACCAAAGAACAAGAAAACTAATGGCCAGGAATAAAGCATTACATCCGAGAGATGACGTTATATGTATCAAGAAAAGAAGGCAGAAGAGATCTCGCAAGCATTGAAGACAGCGTTGACACATCAATACAATAACTTGAAAAATACAGAAAGAAGTGGGGAGAAATACTGATTACTGCCACCAGAAACAATATCGACAACACGAGGACCAACAGAACGACGATAACCAGAAAATAAAAATGGGAAGAAAAACAACTGCATGGACGTTTTAAACGACTACTAAGCAACATCTCCCACGAACAAACGTGGACGTGGCAAAGAAAAGGAAACCTTATGAAAGAAATGGAATCTCTCCTAAAAGCAGTACAAAACAACGCCATGAGAACCAATCATCAAAACAAAAAAAAGATAAGACTCAACAAAACAGTAAATGTAGATTCTGTGTTGAGAGAGACGAAACCATAAATCACATGATAAGCCAATTATCACTGAAAAACTACAAGACTAGACACGACTGGGTGGGCAAAGTGATCTACTGGGAATCGTGCAAGAAATTTGAATTCGATCATACGAACAAATGGTACATGCACAACCAAGCAGCTGTCCTGGATAATGAGACACAAACTTCCATGAGATTTTAACATACAAATGGATCACTTAATTTCGGCCAGACAACCAGATGTTATAATAATCAAAAAAAAAAAAAAAAAAAAAAAAGAACTTGCAAAATTGTGGACTTCGCTGTCCTGGATGACCACAGAGTGAAATTGAAAGAAAGTGAAAAGAAGGATAAGTACCTCGACCTTTGCTAGGGAATTGAAAAAAGCTGTGGAACATGAAAGTGGCGGCTATACTAATTGTAACTGGTGCTCTTGGTACAGTCACCAAAGGAAATTAAAGGTTTTACAGGAGGAGTTGGAAATAAGACAAGTGGAGACCATCCAAACTACTACACTATTGAGATTGGCCAGAATACTGAGAAGAGTCCTGGTGACTTGAGGAGACTCAAGCTTCAGTGAAAATCCATCAGCTAACGCTGATGTGAAAAACGCGCTAAGAATAAAATAATAAAGTTCTAATGTGGAAATATCTTATTACTAGAATGTTTTACTTCTGAAAATCATAGAATGCTTTTGAGAATTAATTAAATGATAGGATAAACTTATTCCAAGAAAATAAAAACTATCATGATTTCAGACTTTATATTCTTCTAATTTATTGAAAAGATATTCTATTCTAACAATTTTACCATTTTTTTTTTTTTCAAGCTGTTCAAATTTCAAGTTTTTTAAGGTTGTTATTGTATTCGTCTCTTTTATACAACGAGAAACGATTTATTACAAAACTGACAAAATGATCCCGAAAACAAGAAAATAAAAGTCGGAAGATAAACAAATCTTTGTAGGGTTCAGGGTACAAACAGAAAAACTGCAGATTAAATGACCTTAGCATTTAACGATAGTTGTCTCACCCTGGATCAGCCAATTATATTAAAAATGTTCCTCCTTAACTGACTACAGTAGGGTTATATTTCACTAAAACTTCAAGTCAAGCTATTCGTTTATTTTTCATTACACATGGTTATACAAAAGACATTGGAAAGGGAAATAAAATCCGTCATGAAAGCAGTCAAGAATAAGTCTGCGAGAACAAGTTCCATCAATGATAAATATTTATTTGTAATACTGAATTGTGTTTGTTTCGTTAGTTTTTAGTGAATTACTGTCCCTACCCAATCGTCTTTGATTTGTAATTTGTGTCCTGTTTATTGTACTTAGTTATAAAATGACATATCATCTTCTTTCTCCACATCAACAGAATTAGCCATTTGTTTGGGGGGGGGGAGTTCTGTGCACTTACTTAATAGAACCTCTCAAAAAACGGATAAAAGTACAACAGTCAACTAACAAGAGATGAATAAAAACATCGTGGAGAAGACAGCAGGAATCACTCCACAATTCCATCCGCTAATAATCATGGTAATGAACAGTTTACTGATAAAAGAAACCATGGACAGACATAATCGTTCACGTCCAAAAGGGACACAGGAGATATATATATATATATATATATATATATATATATATATATATATATAGAGAGAGAGAGAGAGAGAGAGAAGAGAAGAGAAAATGTTTTTATTCTATCGTAGTTCTAACATTTAAGCGAGGTGAAATAGGTCTGCTATTTCTGATAAATCTGTTTCTTTTTTCGTGCGTCATTTCGTAATCGTGTACAGTAATTTTGTATGCAATTTATTTCCTTTATCTCCAGAATATTCTAAAGAATCGCTTCGGCCGCCATCTTTGACTTTCAGTTCTTGCTGAGGTTTTCGTTGACAAAATGGAGTAATGAATGAAAAGAAAAAAAAATTTTCAATTTCTGTTGATTCATGTCATGCTAATGTATAAAAAAAATAACCTAACTTCAAGCTTCCTTTTGCCTGTCTTAACAATTTTGATTCTGCCGTTGTTTCATATCTTTCCTGATATACTAAAGTGTTTAAATGAATCTTGAAGGGGTTTCTGTACACTTATCAATCTTCCTAAAGATTATGTGGGTACTAATAAAAAAAAAACAATCAGAGACATTAATGAAGGGAAAAAATCTCGACCTCCCCAAATGGAAAAATATTCTTTTTAAACAACCACCAAGTTACATGGCAATAGTGCTATACCCATAACAATAAAACGAGCTTGATAAAATGAAAATAACAATGAGCGAGAGGAAAAAGTAATAACAGATATTTTTGTTAACAATTGCACTTTTATCGTTATTATTGCAGTTTTATTTACTGTTGGAAATACGAGGCTTCACTGTTTCGGCATTAACATCATTCCGGTAATTAATCAAGTTAGAACAGACTTTGCTCCGAGTCAGGAACATCTCATGAAAACAAATCAATTAAATGTCTGCATTCATTAGGTTTTTTCTTTGTTGGCGGGAAACTTTTTTAGCTTTGTTTTAAAGATTCAAATTTTGTCTTAATAAATTAACAAATAGTATTACCATTTTTCGCTTTAAAACAAAATTCAAAAATTGATAAACTTCTTATTTTATCTTTTATTTAAAACTTTACAAGTCTGTTTTTTATGATTTTTAAATCACTAAAATTCTAATTATGCTTTAATCATCATCAAGGCTTGCTAACAGCATAGATTCCCAAAACCCTCTCTCTCTCGGTAAGTCCTCAAAACGGCATCCAGCAACCACACAAAGCTGATAAATGTAAGTTTTTGCCGGTCAGCCAAATCTAGAGTATTCATGTTTAAGATTCCATAGGAGAACGTTGCTAATGAGTTCATTTTTACTTCTTCAGTATTGCCCAGCATGCCTTGTTCGTCTTACTTGGATGCTTTGTGAAGTTTAAGTGGCCGTACAGCAGCCAATTTATACGGTACTGCTTCCAGGATTTATTCAAAACAGCAAATAGCACCCTTGTATAATTACCGTCTATTTTTTTCCCTAGCGTTTCAAGGCCAAGTAGTGTCACCATAGAGTAGTACTTAAATGACTAACGCATACAAAAATTACCGTTAAAAATATTTCAATAGTTTTCCATGACTGTAACCCAATAAAAATGGTACATTATAACGAGATTTTTAAATAAAGCAATCCACTTAAAATGCTCTAACTTTGAGAATAATGTTCCGTTCAATTTACTTGTGAATGATAATTTCGTGGTATTTATGCTAAATGTCATATTTTTATTTTTTCCATTCTTGATATCCATATTCAAAGTACAGAGATGATTTTGTTTATAAAATTATTTTAAAAACAAAATATTTAAAAGGAGTTTCTCTTGAAAGTTTTCTGAAAAAATATGAAAATAATTGAATTAATTCCTCGAAAAAGCAGAAATATAATTGAAAAAATTATAAAAATAAATAAAAAACAGATAAATTTATTGATAACCTAGATGACCAATGGTATCTTTGGATTCCCATTATAATCACGGTCAATTATGATATTTAGGAAGACCATAAAAATTATAATTGACATTTCATTGTTACTCACGTTGTATTCAGAGTTCTTTGAGAAAAATAAAAGGTTTCAGCACAAATACAGGCTCCACAAAATGAGGTGTGATCAAAAATGATTTGAGAGTAAAGTTTTAATTTTTCATTTTCAAAATTTAACATTTGAAATTTAAATGAAGATATGTTCGAAGATGAACAGGCTATGTAATAAAGAAACGATGTCAAAAGTTTGTAGAAAGCCTCGATATTTTTGATCGGCAGATTTTAGCAAAACAAAGAATTGTCAAAGTGTAATATATTTAATACTCACCAGACCTCGCCCTGTTACAGAGACTGGAAAAAAATCAAGGGAATATTTTGAAGAAAATTATATTTTCATTCATTGTTCACGTCTGTCTGAGAAATAAAACTTTACTCTTGGTACTTTTTGAACAATTCTTGTATAGTCTAAGAAAAAGAAACCAACATCTGTCTCCTTCCAGCTATTGGGAAAACTGGATTCGTAAGCTTTGATTTGGCAACTTGTCTAGGGGAAACTAAATTCTGAATTCTAACAAATTTTACTGTGCTTAAAAGTTCACCTTCTGGAAAGAAAATATTGAAAAATTCAAACCAGGTAGTAGAACTTGTTATTTTCATTTGTGATCAATACGGGTTCAAACCAGGTAGTAGAACCTTTTAGATTCATTTGTGATCAATACAAGTTCAAACCAGGTGGCAAAACGTGTAAGTTTGTTATGTGATCAATACGAGTTCAAACCAGGTTGTAGACCACGTTATTTTCATTTGTGATCAATACGAGTTCAAACCAGGTAGCAGAACTTGTTAGTTTGTTATGTGATCAATACGAGTTTAAACCAGGTAGTAGACCTTGTTATTTTCATTTGTAGACAATACAATTTCAAAACAGATAGCGGACCTTGTTCTTTTCATTTGTGATCAATACGAGTTCAAACCAGGAAGCAGAACATGTTAGTTTGTTATGTGATCAATACGACTTGAAACCAGGTTGCAGACCACGATTTCTCATTTGTGATCAATACGGTTTCAAACCAGGTAGTAAACCTTGTTCTTTTCATTCATGATTAATACGAGTTCAAATCACGTAGAAGAATTTGTTATTTTCATTTGTGATCAATACGAGTTCAAACCAGGTAGTAGACCTTGTTAGTTTTCTTTGTGATTAATACAAAATCAAACCAGGTAATTGACCTTGTTATTTTCATTTGTGATCTATACGAGTTCAAACCACGTAGCAGACCTTGTTAGTTTGTTATGTGATCAATACGACTTGAAACCAGGTAGCAAACCTCGTTTTTTTCATTTGTGATCAATACGGTTTCAAACCAAGTAGTAAACATTGTCTATTTCATTCGTGATCAATACGAGTTCAAACCATGTAGAAGAATTTATTTTCATTTGTGATCAATACGAGTTTAAATCAAGTAGCAGACATTCTTTTAATTTGTGATCAATAAGAGTTCAAACCAGGTAGTAGAACTTGTTAGTTTTCTTTATGATTAATACAAATTCAAACCAGGTAGTTGACCTTGTTATTTTCATTTGTGATCAAAACGATTTCAAACAAGGTAGTAGACCTTGTTAGTTTCATTTGGGATCAATACGAGTACAAACCAAGTAGCAGAAATTATTAGTTTGTTATGTGATCAATACGAGTTCAAAGCAGGTCGTAGACCACGTTATTTTTATTTGTAGTCAATAAGACTTCAAACCAGGCAGTAGACCATGTTATTTTTATTTGTGATCAATTCCATTTCGAACCAGATAGCAGACTTGTTCTTTTCACTTGTGATCAATACGAGTTCAAACCAGGTTATTTTCATAGGTGATCTACACGAGTTCAAACCAGATAGTAGACCTTGTTAGTTTCATTTGTGATCAATACGAGTTCAAACAAGGTAGAAGACCTTGTTAGTTTCATTTGTGATCAATACGACTTCAAACCAGGTAGAAGACCAAGTTATTTTTACTTGTGATCAATACGAGTTCAAACCATTTAGCAGACTTTATTATTGTTACTTCATGATCAATACAAGTGAAAAACCGGTAGTACACCTTCTTATTTTTATTTGTGATCAATACGAGTTCAAACCAGGTAGCATATCTTGTTAGTTTGCTATATGATCAATACGAGTTCAAAACAGGTAACAGACCTTGTTATTTTAATTCACGATCAATACAAGTTCAAACCGCGTAGCAGACCTTGTTATTTTCATTTGTGATCAATACGACTTCAAACCAGGTAGTAGACCTTGTTATTTTCATTTGTAATCAATACGAATTCAAACAAGGTAGCCCACCTTGTTATTTTCACTTGTGATCTATACGAGTTCAAACCAGGTCATAGACCTTGTTGTTTTTATTTGTGATCAATATGAGTTCAAACCAAGTATCAGACCTTGTTAGTTTGTTTTATGATCAATACTAGTTGAAACCAGGTAGTAGACCTTGTTATTTTCATTTGTAATCAATACGACTTCAAACCAGGTAGTAGACCTTGTTATTTTCATTTGTGATTAATACAAATTCAAACCAGGTAGTAGACCTTGTTATTTTCATTTGTGATTAATTCCATTTCAAACCAGATAGTAGACCTTGTTATTTTCATTTGTGATGAATACGAGTTCAAATCAGGTAGCAGACCTTGTTAGTTTGATTTGCGATCAATACGAGTTCAAAAAGGGTAGCAGACCTTGTTCTTTGCATTTGTGATCAATACGAGTTCAAAAAGCGTAGCAGACCTTGTTCTTTGCATTTGTGATCAATACGAGTTCAAAAAGGGTAGCAGACCTTGTTCTTTGCATTTGCGATCAATACGAGTTCAAAAAGGGTAGCAGACCTTGTTCTTTGCATTTGTGATCAATACGAGTTCAAAAAGGGTAGCAGACCTTGTTCTTTGCATTTGCGATCAAAATGAGTTCAAAAAGGGTAGCAGATCTTGTTCTTTGCATTTGTGATCAATACGAGTTCAAAAAGCGTAGCAGACCTTGTTCTTTGCATTTGTGATCAATACGAGTTCAAAAAGGGTAGCAGACGTTGTTCTTTGCATTTGCGATCAATACGAGTTCAAAAAGGGTAGCAGACCTTGTTCTTTGCATTTGTGATCAATACGAGTTCAAAAAGGGTAGCAGACCTTGTTCTTTGCATTTGTGATCAATACGAGTTCAAAAAGGGTAGCAGACCTTGTTCTTTGCATTTGCGATCAATACGAGTTCAAAAAGGGTAGCAGACCTTGTTCTTTGCATTTGTGATCAATACGAGTTCAAAAAGGGTAGCAGACCTTGTTCTTTGCATTTGTGATCAATACGAGTTCAAAAAGGGTAGCAGACCTTGTTAGTTTCTAAATTTTGGTATTTTTCCGTATTTTAAAGATAGAAGAAAAAAGAATTTGTGATCAATACGAGTTTTTTCTTTTGTTGTTTTTATTGCTTGTTTTTTTTTTATCTTTAAAAATTTTTAACTTGATTTTTCGTGCGATAAATGAATGACTTTACTTGATTGTAAGCTGTCAATCGAAAGCACCTCCACCCACAAAAGATTTTTCGTGAGTATGACACTCAACTGCACATGATGGTGAGGCTCCAGTTATAAAGCTTTGGGAAATATTGAGTACCTCTTCATTTTCATTACTTCCAGGTCCATTCTGATTTAGAGTTTTAGTCCCTGTTAGGGTTCCATCTATGGGTCAAATGTGTTTGAAAATTATTTGTATTACATAGGAATACTTGCTGACATATAACTGTAAATTATTTATGAATAGTTACTTGATTATCAATATGATTAATTCTTTAGAAATACAAAAAAATAAAATAACTTTAGTATTTAATTGTGAAACTTCAGATATCATATTCTCTTAAATGTATTGTTATCATTAGAAACAAAATCGTCCTTTAGACGATAAGACAAATTCTTCTCAATTGGGCTCAGCAGCAAAGAGAGCTCTGTGCTAGAGTATAATGTACACTCTGCTTGTTAAGTACAAACAATGCATTGCAATATATATGTTCCCAATGGGATCATATACCAAAGAGAGAACCGTGCTAAACTGTAATCTACTCTCGGCTCAAGTACACACAAAGTATTGCAATGCATATGTTTCCAATGGGATCCCGCACCCTCAAATTATTGCCCTGTTTAGAAATATTAAATGTAAACTTTAAAGAGTGATAAATTTTCTATTTTCCTTTTAAGTTTTGAGTATGACTTAAAATGAAAGAACTTATAAGTTTCCAGTATTTTTTGTTTGGCTAAGATTTTCCCCGATAAATATATTAAATTGGCTTTAAAGAACAGCAGACATTTTCCGTTTTTTTAAATTAGTCGTTTTGATAACATTCAATTTATGTAAATTCCATTTTAAGAAAATGAAAATGGAAAACCATAACAATAAATATGAACTATTCATTGTTATATTTTTATTTTTTCTAAATAGGTCTATTCTATTGGGCCTCTTTGCTTTTTGTGTTCAATGCATCAATACATAGACTCGGGCACACACAAACAGACACACGCAAACACACACACACATGCACGTATATATATATATATATATATATATATATATATGTGTGTGTGTGTGTGTGTGTGTGTGTGTGTGTGTGTGTGTGTGTGTGTGTGTGTGTGTGTGTGTGTGTGTGTGTGTGTGTGTGTTTTCACTTATATCTATCTATTTATCAAAATATATACGTGTATGTTCACGGATATCTATCGATCAATATATATATATATATATATATATATATATATATATATATATATATGTGTGTGTGTGTGTGTGTGTGTGTGTGTGTGTGTGTGTGTGTGTGTGTATGAGTGTGTGGGGGGAATATTTGTATAAATATGTTTGTTTATATATATATTATTACATATGTGTTTGCATGTGTCAGTATATATATATATGTATATATATATATATATATATATATATATATATATATTATATGTGTGTGTTCATGTTCATCTATCTATTTATCAATATATATACATATATATGTGTGTTAGTGTTCACGTATATCTATATATATATATATATATATATAACAATATTTATGTGTGTGCGTGTATGTTTGAATATATGTATAAACATGTGTATCTTTATTTGTGTATATCTATCTCTATACGTGTGTGTGTTGTGTGTGAGCATGTGTCAGTATATATATATATATATATATATATATATATATTGGTGCGTGTTTGAGGCGTATACATTACATCAAATAACAAAAACTTACACGTGACACTGATGTACAGCAGAGAGCATGTTATTTTACAATAGAATTCCATATTATTAGTCAGATGCCTTGGGCAAGACGTTGCCTGAATGAAAGATAAGAGACCCCCTCACACTGAGCGAAAAACGAAAACATAAAAAACAAATTTTTTATGGTGAATTGCAGTATGTAAACTGGACACAACTCAATCCTAAAAAGAGATACATGGACGACATAAAGAATGATTTTAAAAGGACGACATAAAGAATGATTTTAAAAGGACTACATAAAGAATGATTTTAAAAGGACGACATAAATAATGATTTTAAAAGGACTCGATCAAGAATGATTTTAAAAGGACTACATAAAGAATGATTTTAAAAGGACGACATAAATAATGATTTTAAAAGGACGACATAAAGAATGATTTTAAAAAGACGACATCAAGAATGATTTTAAAAGGACTACATAAAGAATGATTTTAAAAAGACGACATAAAGAATGATTTTAAAAGGACGACATAAAGAATGATTTTAAAAGGACGACATCAAGAATGATTTTAAAAGGACGACATCAAGAATGATTTTAAAAGGTCTACATAAAGAATGATTTTAAAAGGACTACATAAAGAATGATTTTAAAAGGACGACATAAAGAATGATTTTAAAAGGACGACATAAAGAATGATTTTAAAAGGAATACATAAAGAATGATTTTAAAAGGACTACATAAAGATTGATTTTAAAAGGACGACTTAAAGAATGATCTTAAAAGGACTACATAAAGAATGATTTTTAAATCATAGGAAAAATATGGGAAATTGAGAAACGCAAGCAGAAGATTAAAAGTTTCAGATTTACTCTATAAATGCGTGTTTGAAAAAAGGAAAATTCAACTCAATGAACTTAAATGTGCCTTTCGCAAAACAGAATCCTCATCAATTTTCTATCAAAGGTGAGATACATAAGTCAGATTGTACTCTCTCTCTCTCTCTCTCTCTCTCTCTCTCTCTCTCTCTCTCTCTCTCTCTCTCTTCTGTGCCCAGCAGTTTAATTGTGTTTTATATTTTTGGTTCATTTTTTTGTCCTACTGAGATATTGTCATTTAATAAAATTAGGTTAGCTTGCACAAAGTAAGATGTATAGGGAACCTAGTGAGAGAGTAACTCACTAAAATGATCCAATAGCTTTCCTCACTAACCACTATCCCAACCCAGTTAAAGAACACACCGACTGCATCTCTGCAGAGGGATAAGTCCCCCCTGCAAAAAGTGTCCTTGACTAAACCATTTGACGGAGAGGCTCCAGTCCTAGAACTTTGCGAATGAGAAGTGCCACTTACCATTATTCTCAGGTCTACTGTGACCCGGATTGGTTGTACCTGTAAGAGTCCCATCTCTGGATCAAATAGAACTGTTTAATCATTCAACGGTGCAAACATGATTGATATTAAATTGAATTATTGGTGTTAGAAAGGAATACTTAAAACCATTTACCTATAGGCAAGCAAGTGAACTCTGGTTCTTTTAAAAATCATTTCCGACTAACTATTCGTTTACAAATTATGTAAATTTAACATATATGTATGAACAGGGTTTGGCATCAAATAACCTACAAAGGTTGACATGCCGTAAAATCCAACCAACCAACCAATCTAACTAGTGTTCCAAACAAGACACCCAAAAGAATGTGTGTTAAAAATATCTTTCAAACTGCTTAAAAGTTTACGATCACATATATAAGTATTACATATATAATATGCGATAAAACCAGATTCTTTTATTTACCTATTATTCTGTCTTTTAAATCCATTAGTAGCTTCCATTTTATACACCTTTTTAGGGGAAACGGTTCATTATTTGGTCTACTTTTACCCATTTTATATCTATGCAAAACATCCTTATCTAGTTTCTCCCCACGTTTTTTTCAGTTTTCCCTTCAATTAATATCATCTTTATATAAATCTGTTCTTGTGTTCTCTTACTTTTTCTCGAGTTTTCTTTTTCTTTCCAGCAGTTCCTCTCTTCTTTATCTTTTCTTTTTTGTTCTTGTTTAAGTCTATATTAAAAAGAAAAAAATCCTTATTCCTTTGAGACTGGTTCACTGTTCAGCTCCTTCAGTGTCAGAGAGTCGTGCTTATTTGCGCTTAACGTGATCAGGGAGATGGAATTTGTCCAAAATTCGATCACATCTTTATGATCAATTCCAATTGGTGAATAGTCCGGGCAAACCTGATCTCTTCTTTTCTTTTCTTTTCTTTTTTTTTTTTTTTTTTTTTTTTTCGAGACATGCCCAACTTAACTTCACCACAGAAGAGAAACAGAATAGTTAACTAATTCAATAAATATTTCTATTACATTAAATAAAAACCCAGTTAAAACGTGTGCAGTCGTGTAGCAAAATTATATCCTTAAGGTATAGAGATTATTGTACGTGTAATGCCGGTTTAAAGTCTTTTTTGAAAAGAACCGATCTCGTATCAAGCTGCAGGTTTTAAATTTACAGAAAATAAACTTAACTTTTATTTATCCATCTTAACTCCCGATGACCTTTCATTCCTACACACAAAATAAACCATTATTAAATTTACCTATTTGATAACTTATAATTTTTTAAAATTATTTGCTCGATATTTCGGACTCGGTGCCATTTTAGGTTTGGTCTGGTGTGGTTTCTTTATTTAAAGCTCGGTCCATTGACCTAATAAGTAGAGTGTTCGCCAATGGTCCGCGAGACCGGTGTTCAATCCCAGGTCGAGTCATACCAAAGACACAAAAAATGGTACTTGATGCCGCCTTGCTTAACACTCAGCACTATAAGGTAAGGATAAAGGGTAAAGTGGAGGAATCCAGGAAATGGAGTAGCATCCTCTCCTGCACCTCGATGTAGTAGCTAATGAAAAAGGAAGCCTTCGGGTCACCCACGACTAAGGTCACCAACTTTACTTTTTTAGGTTTGGTTTGGTCTGGTGTGGTTTCTTTATTTAATGGCATATCAACCTTTGTGGGTCATTTAATGCCAAAGTTATCCTTCTAGAAGAGCGGAAGTGATGCTATTTAACCCATAACTTAGAGGGTTCATACTATTTCCCATGGGTATTTGTCCGAAAGTGAACGCAACAGCGCGACGGGAGTTCGAACTTGCTTACAACGATTCCGCTGTCCAGCGGTTTAACCATTACACCACGAGGACACCACTCAGTACCCTTTTATTAAACACCATTAGCTCAATATTTCGGTATCAAGATTACGTCAAATAAAGATAACCATTATTATGCGTACCTATCAAATGACTTTTGAATGGTAAGCTCGATATTTCGGACTAAGTACAATTTTAACCACACTGTAAGATCGATATTTCGGTACCAAGAAGATTACGTCAAATCCAAGTAATAAAAAGACGTATGATAGCAACACTTCACATCATTTGATAAGATTTCTGTGCCCTGAAGTTTCAATGTGTTAAAGGTTACAGGATTCAGTGAATTTCCATGAACTCAGACACTGTGTATCTGAGGATCTGAGATTAAAAGCTCAAAGGTTTATAAACTTTTGAATACAAATACTTAGGTATTTACAAAACCCTACCGACACGCGCCAGGTCAATTTTTAGACGAAGTTAAGGTATTTTGAATTCAGAGTTTTCTTTCTCCCTGGCTACAGAACCTCGAGTTTTCTTTCTCCAAGACTATAAAATACAGTCTGCCTTGCTATTTTCTCCCTAGCTCGAAAGAGAACACATGAATTTCTTCTATTCCCAAAGGATATTAATTTGAACATCAATACAAACAGCCTCACCAAGGATTTGAACTCGAGTCGCAAATTCCATTTTCTATGACAATGACTGTTACGTCGCTTTCCTCCTTATGAAATAAAGGTGCAAATTCTGACAAGGGGACCTTGTGTGGTGTAAATGTCGGTGAATTATTTTTATTGAAGGCCTGATACTACTGACCTTGTGCCAAACTAATCTAAGTTCAGTTAATGATTGCAGCATGGAGGGGAAATAATAGAGCATATAATAACAACATAATATTATTGACTCTTTCAATTATCTTTTCCCCATCTGGAACGTACGTATGTATGAAGGTGTATATATATATATATATATATATATATATGTATTTATGTGTGTGTGTGTGTGTGTGTGTGTGTGTGTGTGTGTGTGTGTGTGTGTGTGTGTGTGTGTGTGTGTGTGCGCACGCGAGAGAGAGAGTTCATAAGAAAACCTTTGCTCGATGTACAATAGGTGAAAAATTCTGCTTCATTCTTCGTGTGAAAATATTACGAGTTGTGTTGGAATAAAGAATAGTTGGAAATTAGTTTTACCGCATTGTCTGTTGCTTGAGGAAAAACATTAAATAATTTTACACTTCCCAATAATATTATCTCAGACCATTGTAATAGAACTTTAAGTATTAAAAATTACTCTCAAAGACATTATCATAGATCAATGATTAGTAAGCTGGAAAAATCAAAGTACATCTTCTCCATAGCAACAAAAATTAATAATGTTTGAGATTTCAAACGTTTTCAAGCTAATAGATTTTTCTTAGAAAGATCTCACAGCTAACTATATTCATGACAATATATGCACGTATTTATATGAGGTTGATGCAAAAATAATTTAAAACAGTACGTCTCAACTTAGAATAGAATTTATTAATTGAAATTTATTCATTTTTTTTTCAACAATAAACAAGTCATTTATCTATTCCGATTGTATAGAAATCTGAAGAGGGACAGGATCCGCCCAGCAACTCTTTCCAAAGAGAAGTACCCCTACAACCAGAACAGGTTATTGGACAGAGATGATGATGATAGAATTCTGGAGTCACTGAATCAATGGTTCTTCTGAAATGGTTTGAGCAGAATCTGCTGCTGCTGATGCTGCTGCTGCTACTTGATTGATGAAGATCTCTTGCAAGAGGTTTTAAGATACTTGAAATAAAGGGATATTTAGTCGGATCTAAGTTTGAAATAGCAAAATGGAATGGATGGCCGGATGAAATGAGTTAAAGAGTTACCCTTTTTATTCAGGGGTCAAGATCACTGTCAGACCGCTTTCTAGTCATCAATCTGATAATGTTATCCCATTGCGCTGAATGGTAACAAATCAGGTAAAGTGCATTATGTTTTTGAATGAAAATAATTAACGCTAGTTTCATTTGATTAACTCAATCAAAATTGAGGGTGTCCACGTGGCGTAATGTTAAAGCGATGTACTGCGGAATCGTAGTAAGCGAGTTCGTACTCCAGTTGCGCTATTATGTTAACTTTCGGGCAAATACCCTTGAGAAAGGTATGAACCCCCTTATCCTCCCAGCTATGGGTTAAATAGTACCACTACTGTTCTTCTAGGAGAATCGCCGTGGCATTAAATAACCTACAAAGATTGATATGCCATTAAACAAAGTAACCGACCAAACTAATCAATCAAAATTGTCCAAGAAACATTTATTAGAAATAATTAATACATAAACTTTCTCCATCCAATTTACAAGGAAAACATTTATTTCCAATGTTACTTGTACTCCCTTTAAAATATTATTCTATTTTTATATGATGTGCAATCAAAAAGTATCGAGATCGAATCTTTTATATTCCTCGACACTATCTGATCAGCAATTTTTAGTAAAACTCAGATTTCAGCAAGAACAATACTCTTCATATTCGCTGTATATTTTTGTATATTTTTCTCGTGTGTCTTTGTATATGTATTTGTGTATGTCTAATGGTATCAATACTAATCAATATTCATACTGCTGTTCTGACTTTTATCATTACATTTCTCTCGATCTACCACAGTGCAAATTTATCTGATTAACTCATCTGAAAATTCATCTTAATAATTAAAGATATGAAGACGTAGAGGACATCAAAAGAAATACAATTGTACAGCTCCATTAATATCAAGAGTTTCAGAGGGCTTTAACCAACGAAAAAATGGCTGGAATAAGTGTGTTAAAAGCCATGGGGATTACTAGGGAGAAAAATCAACGTTTTGTTAGTTTTTCATTTCTGTCTTCAACCTTGAGATTTAAAAAAATATCTCTCGTATTTAGTTTACCCTTACCATTATGTACTAAATGTAAATTCTTGCTTTAGAGCTGCTTCGACAAATGGAAATTTGACTGGAATAAATATGTGCCTGATTCAAAAGAAGTTTTATAATACCATTATAAACAAACCATCTTCGTTAGAAACGTAGCGGTTCACATCTTTAAGTGTTGATTGCTTACGATGACACAAAAAGCATATACGAAGAAATTTGTGCCCTCGTCTATTTAATAATTCTAAGATTAATTTCAATTAGATTTAGATATATGACACTTCAGATTTATAATATATCAATAGCGATATATTACCTGGGCTAGAAAAGCCTCAGGGAACGTGAGTGGATATAATTTTTGAATCACCAATAAAGAGATGGCTTCTGACGAATTTCGACATAAGAAAATAATTTGTATATTTCCGATTGAAACTTATGATTATAATTCATACATTTTTATGTTCGCATGAGATATCCGGTGAATATCTCTGGAGACAAAATGACAGTAAATCTTAAACCTAACGTATTTTTCGACATCCTCAGGACGTTTTTATAATCAATTTCCATTTCTCTAGTTCTTTAGAAAGAGCACAAAGTATTATAGGTATCATTTTAACCTTCACGCTCTTCTGTCTTCCAAGTTCTTGAGCAAGATCCTAGTATTTTATTAAATTGTATTCCATTATCAGAACTATGTCTACGATTTCATAAACTTGCTTTTTATCTTTTAAAAAACTATCGAATTAATTTTTAGACGCTTTAGCTTTTAAAGGACGGCAATCATGAAAATGAATCGAAATAAATTGCTACCCGGTATGTAAATGATTTGAATTTAGATTACAAATAAATGGATTTTGTTAAACCTTATCTGGTATCTGCTATTTCCTTATTTTATTTAAAAGCTGATGCTTTCAATCCAACTGTCTTTGCTTTCCTGGTTGTTATCATGTTATCTATGACATTTGTTACAGACTTGGCGGCATCGTAACTTTGATAATAAATTAAGAGAAGTATAAGATACCTGATAAAGTTGAATTAAAACAAATTATTTCTATTTCAAATTTAGATTATTTACAAACAATTAACCGATATAAACCTCCAAGCGTATCAGAGTTGTCAGAGGGGGAGACCCCAGGCATACAGGACTGCGACGTCGTTGTAAACCGGTTCGAACAACAGTGACGCTATAATATTCACTTTTAGACTAATACACTTAGGGGGAGGTATGAACCCCACCTTATTCCCCCTAGCTATGGGTTAAATAGTATTACTACTGTTCTTCAACAAGGATGACTTTGGTATTAAATAAGCCACAAAGAAATCAAAACCAAACCAAAATGTTATAAGTGCTAATTCTCATATTCTTTGATCAGTATTTTTTGTCGAAAGACATGATTTTACAAGTATATCACATTCCATACACACCAAATACGACTCTTTCTTGTTTCCTAAACTGAAAATGTATCATCAGATAAGATTTAAGGATATGGAGAGAATAAAAATGAAAATACAATGGCACAGCTTAACACTTCATCAGAGGTGCTTATATTTACGAAAAATTCCTGGAATAAGTATATTGAATAAGAAGAAGACTATTTTGGGGAAAAAGTAAGTTTCTTTTATTGTTCTTTTCTGTTTGGTTAAATACAGCTTCAGTTTTGATACTTTTTTTTAATGCAGCTTAAACGCGCGTGCGCATGTGTGTGTGCGTGAGAGAGAGAGAGAGTGTGAGAGAGAGAGAGAGAGAGAGAGAGAGAGATACTAAAAAATATGTATGCAGCTATTCTGTGTTTCGAGATCACATCTTACCCGGCCCGATTCTTTTTTATTTTTCATGTTTCTAAAAGTGAAAATTCACGTCAAAGGTAAAAAAACGTAGAGGACATTAAAAGAAATATAATATAATACTTTGCATTGTATCGAAATAGAAGTTTTAGAGCTGCTTCGTCAAATGGAAATTTGACAGGAATAAATATTTTGAATGCTAAGGGACTATTATGAAGAAAATTAATTTTTCTCTCTGCAAATACAGCTTTTGGTGTCAATACAGACACGAAGTTGTGGCGTAAATTTTAACATAGCAGAGCGCTTATGAAAAAAATGGTTGGGTGAAATTTTCATTCTTCTATATAACCGGCTCATTGGTCTAATAAGCAGAGTGTTCGCCAATGGTCCGGGAACCCTGGGTTTTATCCCAGGTCGAGTCATACCAAAGACTTAAAAAATGGTACTTAATACCTCCTTGCTTAACACTCAGCAATATAAGGTACTTATAAAGGGTAAAGTGGAGCAATCCAGGGATGGGAGTAGCGCCCTCCCCTACACCCTACACCTCGGTTTATTAGCTATTGAAAAGGGAGCCTTCTGGTCGCCAACTTTACTTATATATCATATAAATATTTACTTAACCTTATTTTATATAGATACAAATCCATACCGAAAATATTGATTAACAATAAGAGGGTTTTCTATCTATCCATAAGCATAAACACAAGAGAGGAAAAGATGTCATTATTCTAAGTGTGTTGCAGAATCTTAACTTTTCTGTGCTTTTATTATATTAGGTAATAGATACAGTTGCATATACCATAGAAAGAAAATAACACTGATATATAAAAATACAATCAGTATCTTTTCTTTTCTTTTGATTGCCCAAAATCTTCGGGTGGATAGAGTACGGAGGGTCGAAGACGGAGATACAAACACATAGAGGCCAAGGTACGAATCTTCACTGAACCGCTTTCCTCTCTGTTCTGCTTTTCAGGTTGAAATCGCCCTAGTTATCTAGCATTCCGGAAAGCCGACCTAAATTCTAGAGGTCACATCTCCAACCTGCTGATTACATGTTGCACGTAGACGCACCTCCTTCTTGCATGCCACCAACGATATTTATGCGGCATTTCCGCCGGGTACAGTTACATCTTGTTAACTTTAGGTCCCAGGTGCATTTCCTGTTATTTTTGTTCCCAGAGTCAGACTTCCTCAGCTGCACCGACATTTCAAAAGGGGTCTTTGTGTCAATATCCAACAATTGATTAGTTAATAATTTGAGGGCGTTTTATCTATCCATGATTATAAGCGTAAATGAGGAAAGGATGTCGTTATGCTAAATGTGTGACTGATTCTAGAATTTTTCATGCTTTCATTGTTCATCATCATCATCATGTCATGCTGGTAGCACGGATATCTCTTATCCTCTCTCGCCACTCCTCCCTATCGTTCATGGCCCAAGGCGGGTCTTCAGGACAACATCCCGTATCCTCACATAGCTGCTGAATGTATGTTCGTGCTGGTCGTCCAACTTTTGCACGGCCATGTGTGGGGGTCCATAAGAGTACATCTCTTATGAGTTCGTCCCTGCTTCTCCAGCAGTGTCCTGCATGTCTGGTTCGTTTAACTTGAATAGTTTTCGTGATAGGAGGCAGGTGGCCGTACAGTTGGTGTCTTGTGGGGTGTTGCGGCCAGGACTTCTTCAAGATTGCTCGCAGCGTTCCTGTGTAATTGCCGTCTAGCTTCTTCTCCAGCCGTTTTGTCAGAGTCCATGTAGTGCACCCATATAGCAGTATTGATGTGACCGCTGCCTCGAAGAAACTGCGTTTCATTTTATCGGTTAGGTCTGATTTCCATATAATCGATAGCCTATTGATAGCTGTTCATGCTTTCGTTAACCGCGTGTCGATGTCCTTTTCGGTTGATTCGACGCTGCTTCCTAGGTAAGTGAATTTGTCTACTAGTTTAAGAGGGGTTCCGTCTAGAGTGGAGATGTCCCCCGTTTGATTATAGCACATATATTCCGTTTTGTGTGCATTAACACAGAGGCCTATGCCTGCGGCTGCTCGTTCCAAACTATGCAGTAGTGTTTCGGCTTGATCGGGTGTATTTGCCAGTATCGCTATGTCATCGGCGTAGTCGGCGTCGGTAATTGTTTTTGCGGGGTACCTTCTGCTTCTTTTCTTCGTCAGCTCGAAGCCATTCTCTCTGATTTTGTCAATCGATGTTCTAAGTACGTAGTCTAGACAAATGATAAAGAGGTACGGAGCCAGCGTGTCCCCTTGTAGCACTCCTGCTACAATGTCGAAGTATTCTGTGTCTCCATCTGGTGATCGTACTTTTACTTTGGTGTTTCTATAGAGAATCGTTATTGCTGCTACGGTTTCTTTAGGTAGGCCGTACGTACTATACCCAAAATCTCTCTGATCGATTAATTCTACAAACATCTTCAAGTTTAAATTTTCCTTAAGTAGACAAAGGGAGCCTTTTTTTCAGATGAAATGGTCGGCTGTAACGTTATGTCAAAACGAAAGTTTTAACAAATCTTAAAGTAAATATTCATTAAAAAATCTAAATCTGAACTCTATTTTCTTCCTTTAGCTTCTCTCTTTATCTTTTTTCTCTTTACTGTTTTGTCTGCCTAAGAACAATCAGTTTATTAGTCTACGTAACAAATACTACACTGAGAACAATCATCTTCCAATTGTTGCATATTGACCTCCGATCCGGCCGGGCAGTCAAAATAGGAAATGCACCTGAGTAAATAACAGGTGCATCTGGTCGAGGAATATCAGAATATAACCTTGACCGTGGATGGGTTGAATGAGTGCGATTTGTGACGCCCACAAGAAGAAGGTGGACGTCGAACTATTATATAACTCGGTGCATAGGAAGTTCAATGAGTTGGAGATAAAATGCGGTAGAGAAAACCAGCACCCAGCAGAGGGGGCCCTCAGGCTCCGATTGAGCAGTTGCAGTTGGAGAGAAGATGCTGGAATGAGGACCATGTCCCAGAGAGGCCGCCCCCCAGGCTCCTGGTTGAGCAGCCCAGAAGAACGGAAAAGAAACACTGTTATGGCCATAAGAGTTGGGTCAATATGTTGCAGTTATGTTCGGTCTCCAACTCCCTCTCACACACAACCCTTTCAATAAAGTGAGAGGTATATTTTTCTAAATAACTGTGTCGCTGTTATGATTCTGCATGCATCTGCATATGTGTATGTATAATTGTTCAATTGCTATACAACACAATTGTCGTCTCTATCCAGCAATTATCTTCAGTTCCATACTTGCCAATCCCTCTCTCTCTCTCTCTCTCTCTCTCTCTCTCTCTCTCTCTCTCTCTCTTACAACGCACACCCACATACATATATATGTGTGTGAGAGTGTGTGCGTGAGCGCGTATGCGCTCGAACCGACCTCTTGTTGTGTTTGCTTTTTAAAAAAAGAAATCTGCCGATGGTTTAAGTCGAAATTTTAGAAGCTACAGGTCAGACTAACAAAAAAAAAAAGAAACAAAACGAATACAAAAATGCAATCCTTGGGGCGGGCTGAGTGACACTTAGCTTTTCAGCCTAAGTCGAGCAGACTCTAGTTATATCGATATAGCTGCCGGACAAAACTTGGGTGCCAGTCAGGTCGCTATCGCAGTATCTGCTGAAGATTTGGTTTTACTATCGATAAAGCACACCAGATCACTAAAAGAGAATAACAAAAAATAAACTTTCATTCATCTCTAAATTTTAAGAAAAGGCGAGTTGAACAAAGTAGCCCCCTCTTTCCATGAAACTCAAATAAGACTTTTCAAATATATGTGGCCCTTTAAATTTTGCGCAGAGAGAGTAAAATAAAATGAAATAATATTTTGAAAAAGTTAGATTTTCGTCCCAATATCTATTTTCGAGGTCCACTGAACTTTTTTCTGTTTTTTGTCGTTTTCGTTGAGATATTTTTCTTATTTTTTACTGAATCATAAAGCTAAAAACAATAAACTTTAAGTTTAATAATAAAATTTTTGGCAATTAAAAAAGATCTTTATATTTTTAAAATACTTTTTGAATCAATCTTATTCTTTGATATTTTTATTGTAAATAAACAAATACAATTTACAACAATTGAGTTAAACAAAGTTTACAAAATTAAATAAAAACGATTCGGGTATACAAGTTGTCTTTCTTTGAGTTCGGCTTGGAGATTTTGGGGGGCAATGATCCTTCGATAAACAGATTTTTTGGCTTCATGTTGTTTTGTAAAGTCAGTTTTTGGGCGAGTGATATTCGATATTACGTTTGCCTCCCTTGGTGGATATTACATTCATTTGAGAGCTTTTTTTGAACATTTTCATGCATTAACTCAATTTCCGAATTATTTCAGGAAGACCTTTGACCTGTGATAAGCAAGTTTGCTCTTGTTCAATCAAAACTGGGCATTTTTTAAATCTCTGCTACCGATTTTTATCTCTTCTTTAATACTTGCCATTTTTCCAACGTACAAATTAAAACATTCACGTTTAAGATGCATTTAACAAATTTGTAAATATGCAATATACGAGGATCATTAAATAAGTTTCCAGCCTTTTTTTGTATGGCCACTTTTATTGATAGTACACACATGAAACTCTAGTCCCCTTCGAAGTAATCTCCTCCGGCTGCAATGCACTTGTTGTAACGTTCCAATAACTTCTGGAAGACCCCATGGAAGTCCTCTTGTGTGAGCGTGTCAATGACCTTCGTCACAGCCTCTTTCATCTCAATTCTCTCATAACGACAGCCTCTGAGCTTAGGGAATAAGCAAAAGTCACTGGGGGCAAGGTCTGGACTATAGGGAGACTGAGGAACTGTCTTGATGCCCATCTTGGTCAAATAGTCTGTGACAAGGATTGAGTTGTGGACTGGTGCATTGTCCTGCTGGAAATGCTACGGACCCAATTTGAAGAGTGCTGGCCTCTTCCCTGTGAATCTCTTCTTGAACTCCCTTAAAACCTCAGCATAGTAACCCTAACCCTAACCCTTTGGTCAATCAACTCTGGTGTATTGACTTCCTTACTCCTCCCACGCCTCTCATCATCCCTCACAGACTCCCTGCCTTCATTGAATCTCTTATGCCACTCAAAAACTGATGCTTGATTCATGCAAGATGGTCGAAAAGCTGTCTGAAGCATTCTATACGTTTCTGTGACATTTTTCAAAGTTTAAAACAGAATTTTATTGCATATCGTTCTTTTAAGTGTCAAATTGCATTTTTAAAACTCAATAGTTGTGACAATCAGGCTTAAGTAGAGTGTATTCCAATTCCTGCTGTAGCTGTTCATTTGAACCTGAAATCATAAAAATTGGTTAGTTATCTCATAAGATGTATAGCAATAACATACTGAATTCTCAAGAGTCTACGACAATTTTAAATGTGTGAACAAAAAAAAGGATGGAAACTTATTGAATGCATCATGTATGTATATATCGCAACTACGTATGTATTATAATAGCAGTCACTCGATCAAACGTCGAGGACTTTTTAAAAAGCAAATTTACTTCCTTTAAAAACAACCCATGTGTAATATATACATCTTGCCTTTCTCAGTCTGTCTGTCTATCTGTCTCTCTCTCTCTCTCTGTATATATATATATATATATATATATAAAGTTTAATGATTGCATAGGCATGAAACTTACCGTCACCAAATGCCGTTGGCTCTTTGTCGACATTATACTTAGATATATGCCACATCACTGATATTGAATACTTTTTATTTATAGATGTTACAAACTATATATATATATAAATTAAACAAATCATGGAAGCAACACCCTTCGAAACAACAGCTGAACAGCCACTTACCTCCGATCTTAAAAACCATCCAAATAAAACCAACAAGACATGCGGGACACTACAGGAGAAACAAATACAAACTCATAAGTGTCTTTCTTCTTTGGACCCCTACACATGGATGTGCCAGTGTTGGCCTACCAGTACAAACATATTTACATCAGATCTATGCGGACACAGGATGTAATTTGAAAGACCTACCGGGAGCAATGGACGATAGGGAAAATTCGCGCTGTTAGGGCGACTTGATAATATAACGATGATGATGCTGATGATATAAAAGTAATGGTTTTTCACAAAAAATAATTATATATATATATATATATATATGTGTGTGTGTGTGTGTGTGTGTGTGTAACTTTTTAAATTCTAACAGATACAACATATAGTAGTACTGTTATGTCTGGTGAATTTTCAGAGGTAATTCAGCCATTTTTTTTTCTGTGAAGATGATATTATTCTAAAAAAATTCACCAAATTCAGTAGAAAGATTTTATATATTTAGATTTTTTCAATCCTTGCAAAGTGGGGGTGTGAGTCATGGTTATCTTTCAGTGGCTGTTTTATTCTCATTTATGGAAGCCAACCTTATAGATGAGCAACAGTAGTTCCCCTATCGAAATAACTGATCCTGGCTGTTGTCCCGTAGGATTCGTATGTCCAGATCCTGGCTAGGCATGGCGTTGAACCCTCATAGGGTTTGTCCACTCGCCTTGACGTCCACCATGCTGCTTCCCATGGCTTTCGAGAAAAAAAAATCCTTCCCCTTCCTGCCTGTGTTAAGTTTTAACTTAAGTCTACAATTACTTTTTTTTATTTCATCAGAGTCCTTATTTATGGTTTATTGCATCATTATAGGCATTCTATTTTTACAGTAGATTAGGTTTTCAAATTCTAATAAATTCCAAAAGTACTAGCATCTTTTACCTCTTTTTATAAGGTTAAATTGTTACTTGGAATTACAGTATTTGTCTTTTTGCATTTAAAGCACAGATAATATTCAGCAGTGATTTTACAAAAAATAAAATCTTTCATGCATTTAGCAATCTAGTAAAAGACAAAAAATATCTAACCGTCAGTTGACCTCTGCCAAAGGTAGAGTGAATCTGCCTTGCATTTGGTACCAGCTTTCATTTTTTTTATCACGGTCCGTCCATTCTAGTGTCGCCTGGGGTCCTAAATATTTTCTCTTTTATACAGATATACACGTTGTTTTTAGCACTAAGGGGTGGGGAGGGTCTTTCAGTTATTCCGTTTCCTTCTCTCTCTCTCTCTCTCTCTCTCTAAATATTTCGTCATCCTACACGAAATTCCCAGATGATTCTAACCTCACTCTAACTTTAGCTTGACGGCAATTGAATGCTACGAACTGTATTGAACAAGTCCTGGAGGCAACACCCACAAAACAGCAGCTGTACGGCCACCTAGCACCCATCTCGAAAACAAACCAGACGTGCAGGACACTACTAGAGAAGGACCACTTCACATGGACCAGCAAAGGCAGGAAGACCAGCTAGAACCAATATACAACAGCTCTGTGCCGATACAGGATGTAGCCTTGAAAACTTTCCGGGAGTAATGGACGATAGAGACGACTGGCAAGAGAGGGTTAAGGAGATCCGTGCTGGCAGCACGACATCATGATGATGATGATGATGTACAGTGGGTGAATTATTTCCGGAAAATTCACAAAGAATACGTACAACCTAGTCCATTACTCATACATAAAAAGACAAACAAAATATAATTTGATCAACAATTGTATGTCATTGTAAAAAAAACATGAAAATAATGAAGCATTCACTTTTAATTATATTTTGATAAACAACTTTTACATAATCCTATGCAAATATAAGGGTCTACAAGCGATGTTTCTATATATTCATTTTGATTTGGACGGAGAGAACCAATAAGAAAATACCTTACATTGAGCAACAGAAAATAAATAAAAATGACGCTTTGTCAGCAAAATGGCAAATCGATCATTCTTTAATTTCTTTAATGTAAAATTTAGAAATTTAGATATAATGAGAGATTGATCGATAGATTTGCTGAATAAAGTTTATTCTCTTCCCTTCATCTTTTCTACTGTTTTAAGTTATCACACTCACTTACTCTCTCTCTCTCTCTCTCTCTCTCTCTCTCTCTCTCTCTCTCTCTCACACACACACACACACACAGACATATATATATATATATATATAATTTCAAATCTCTCTATTGACGTACTAGCTATAAATCTAATTAGCAATATCTAATTAAGTTTGAGTACTTATTTTAAACTTCTCGCTGGCGGACGATTTTTTAAATTCTTGTTGATTAGACGAATTATTTTCAGAAAATTAGCAATATCAGCAGCAATGCTAGAAATAGACTTTTTCCTAGTCTTTCAGTATAAGCTCTGGTTGTGCTAGATTCTACCCTGATTTACCAACAAAGTTCCACTATCTCACCCACCCAACACTTGCAAGGTCTTTTCTTACAACGTTAATTATTTCTCGGACACCATTCTAGAAACTTTTCCAATCACTTGTGCTTCTACCTTTAAGCTATGTACCCTGTCTACTTTCATTCTACCAATTTTTGTATCACTTGTGCTTCTAACTTTAAGCTATGTACCCTGCCTACTTTCATTCTACCAATTTTTGTATCACTTGTGCTTCTAACTTTAAGCTATGTACCCTGCCTACTTTCATTCTACCAATTTTT
Source organism: Sepioteuthis lessoniana (assembly GCA_963585895.1). Taxonomy (NCBI): domain Eukaryota; kingdom Metazoa; phylum Mollusca; class Cephalopoda; order Myopsida; family Loliginidae; genus Sepioteuthis; species Sepioteuthis lessoniana. The sequence goes on along the minus strand of OY757904.1, from coordinate 8,063,590 downwards.
GTATCACTTGTGCTTCTAACTTTAAGCTATGTACCCTGCCTACTTTCATTCTACCAATTTTTGTATCACTTGTGCTTCTAACTTTAAGCTATGTACCCTGCCTACTTTCATTCTACCAATTTTTGTATCACTTGTGCTTCTAACTTTAAGCTATGTACCCTGTCTACTTTCATTCTACCAATTTTTGTATCACTTGTGCTTCTACCTTTAAGCTATGTACCCTGCCTACTTTCATTCTACCAATTTTTGTATCACTTGTGCTTCTCCTTTTAAACTATGTGCCCTGCCTACTTTTATTCTACCAACTTTTTGTATCACTTTTGTTTCTCATTTAAAACTACGTGCCCTTCCCGCTTCTAACTTTTATGAATAAGTTTTTTCATCTCCTGCCTTGGTCTACTCCCTAATCCTGTTTGACTTTTTCACCACCTAAATTTTGCATTTTTCATTATTTTTTGTCTGGTTCTTAGTTTCCATTGATTTAGTTAATTTCTATTTTTAACCCATTAACAGGAACTGGTTTTATAAAATTATTTTATACTTTATGTTTTAAGTATATTAGTAATGTGTGAATCATTGCATCTGTTTTTACAAAATACCTTTCAAGTTATCCCCAAATTATTTTCTAGTTCCGTCGTTGGTTTTCTTCTAACTCTTTGGTTCTTTGTAGTTCTTTAAGTTTTTCCATAACTTTATTCCATTATTTTCATAATTGTTTTCGCCATGTAACTTTTGAACATTACATTTTCTTTAAAATTCTTCATCTTTCAATACATTTTAATACTCTTCCTCTTTTACGTTTAACTTGCCGAATAATGATGATATTAGTCCTAAGTAATCTACAAATCTGGTATAGTTCAAATATTTTCCACTTATATTTAATTATTTTCTTTCTGTAATATGCTTACCTGCCACATTATAAATAAAATAAGCAACGTTTTATCTTTTTGCTTTGTTCCTTATTTAATTATGTGGGTCATTGCAGGAGAAGTGGAACAAACTCATAAGCGGTGTTCTTCGATAGACTTCTACACATGGACACACCAGTGTTGGCTAACCAGCAAAGATTTGGATACATAAGCTCTGTACGGACACTAGTTGCAGACTAGAGGATCTAACAAGAGCAATGGATGATAGGGACCGTTGGTGGGAGAAACAGAGATAGAAACAGTGAGAGTCAGGGAATTCCGTGCAGTCAGTGTGACTTGATGTTGATAATGATGATTTCTGTTTTTGTTTAGTTGGATTATTGCAGAAATATTTTCGTATATATTTTCAGTAACGTTTATTTAACTTTCGTTTATACTCTGCTATTTCATTGAATTGAAAGTTGCTGTGTGGCACTAAATTATATGCTTTTTTATAATCAACCAAATCTAAATAAAATAGTTTGTTGTATTTCGTTGATTTTTGTTCGATCAGCTGATTTATTGCTTACTGATGGCCACTTGTCAAGTAAACTCTGACGAAATTGGCCTTCGGGCCTCCGGCTCCGGTTGGGCCGTCCTCAGGTGGACGAACGATCAATGATAAGCAAAGCTTAGCACTAGACCTTTGGGTCTGATTCAAACAATGAGCAGGCGTACGTGCCACTATGGACTCACATTGCACTTAGTGAGTCCATGTCCAGTAGAGTCACCCGGCTCACATTGTACCCAGTGAGCTTATAACCAGCATAGTACAACAGGGCACCAGCTGAGACCCGTGCCCGACCTCTCCTTCTCCAAAACCCCCACTATAAAAAAGACTTTATGTCAAATCCTGTCTGGTGGGAGGCAGAGATAAATATCCACCTATGAAATCAGCCTGTTCACATGCCTGATTTTCGCCTTGTGTGTGTGTGTTATTCTATATGTACTAGTTTTTTAGTGTTCAATAGTAGCGTGGAAGGGCGATAGTCGTCATGGTTTTATAATCTCCATTCCTGTAAAAGAGAACGCCAATTCTCAGACAGTTTGGAGTTACCTTTCTTTTTTGTCTACACAGGGTAAATAGCTGAGATAATCTTTGGTGAAATTCTTTTGCATTTGTCAAAATGTCTGCTGCCACACCATATTCCTCTGGGTTTTTTCTGCCTTTCATTTTCTTTAGCACAAATACTATTTATTCTGTCGCTATATCTAAAACGTCACTAATGTCTACTGAGGTGACTGTTGTTGATATTTTTATTTTCGGAGCATATAGTCTTACATAGCGTTCTTCAGTTATTCTTATCATCTTAACTCAAGAATAACTGATTTTACCATTTCTGTCTTTTAATGTAATTTTCTGTTGTTTACCAATGAAACCTGCAGATTGAGTTTGTTTTAAGCTTTTCTTAACCTAACGGATACCACTACATTCTTTTTTTTTCTTCCACTTTTTTTTTCTTCTCTCATTTTTGTGTTGATCATCTTGTTTACCTCAATTCTTTCAATTTCGCCTCTTTTACGGTTTCTTTTCATATTTATTCTTTTTTATCAGTTTTATTGCTGACGTTGAGTATTCCATTATGTTTGTTTTCATTTATTTCGTCTACATTTTATATTGCTACTTGAATTATACTTGGTGAATTTATACTAACTTATTTTCACGATTTCTAAAAGCTTTCAATCTGTTCTATGTCAATTCCTTTGTACATGAAAACACACACAAACGGTCACTGTTATTTTCATTATTCCCTATTTTGCAAAACTTGAATTTTTTTCTTTATCTAAACTTAGGTGATCTTATGTTTAATAACATTTGGATGTCTCCTCTAAATGAACAGTTTGCTTCTTTCTGTTTTGAAATTAAATTTAACCCTGAAACGTACCGTTCTATAATCACTTCTTATTGTGACGGTGCATAAATATTTATCCCCGGACGGGAGTTTATTTTACGCACGTGTGACGTCGGGGCAGTCTGGCACTTGATCCCTCGCAAAATACGTCCTTGTTAAGATTCCTTTTTTGGGCATATGGGAACTGGCAGATAATGTGGGGGTTAACTTGGGGCTAGACTGACCGCCGCTGGCAAGGGGGTTTCCAAATTTCACGTGACACACACACCCACCAGGCCACGTCGTCTTCCAATCCCCCTAGGAGAACGGAAGATATGGGTCTCTAGGTTGAGATAAAATATTATTATTTACTGTTGTCGACAATTCCAATTTTTCGTGTAATGTTTTTAAAGGCGAATAGGACATTTAGCGAGAATAAACTGAAGCGAAATGAAGTTGAAAAGGAAATATGCAAAAGAAGGCAACTCGCTGGGTAAATAACACAACAAATAAATTTCAACGAGGGGACATTTAAAATATAACCAAAATTTTAATAGTCAAGGTCCAAACAAATATTTATTGGGGTCGGCTATATTTCCCCGGCAATTAGTCTCCGACATAAATGTCTCTTTCTTCTTTTTTCTTTTCTTTATACTTTTCTATCTTTTCTCTTGAACCTTGAAAAGGTGGCTATGTCCACCCATTCGTTTACAGTTTATGAAATGAATCTTTTCATTCTATTTCTCTTCTTTTCTTAATGCATATAATTCTTTATATGCTTCTTTCTTTAAATTGAGAGAGAGGGCATCAAAGTGCAATACTTAGGAAGGGTGGAGGGAGAAAACGGTTTTAAGGTTTACTTAGCTTTTTCGACGGGTTTCTTCTGAGATTTACTTTCTTTAGCGGGCTAGCGGGATTCTATAGAGCTCGGCTTGAAGGCATCTGTTATCTCCTGTCCAAAAACTCTATCCGCTCTTCCCCGGAGTTTCGGCGACAGTTTCAATACATCTTGTCACGCCAACTGCTGTCCTAAAACTCCCATTTCTTTTCACCGGCTAGGTACCCGGAAGTTTTGGCATCAGATAAACACGTCCTTTCACGGCGATCTCCGTCCTAAAAACTGAAATTCTTTTTCCCTATTTCCTCTGACGAAAAGGGTACTACTTCCAGCTTTAGGGTTCTGGCCAATCATTTGGCCTCTTTCTTCTTCCTCCACCTCCCTCTGTCATGCTATTCATTCGGATTACTATACTGACCTCTGTATCCCCTTCTCTGTCCGCCCAGTCACTGAGTGTAGGCAGCTCTTGGCTTTCATTCTGACCTGGATTCGTTACATCGTTCAACAGGCAAGCCGAGGAGTTGACCTACATTCCTATTCCTCTTTTAACGGTCAATCTTTGGGGCCTGTTAATTCAAACACGGAGGGGTAGGGGAAATTGATCTTGCCTCTCTCCTCTCAGTGGCAGATCACGTGACATTATATTAACCGAGTCTAATACATTTTTAGTGATATTGACTTCATCAGCTATTATGAAGTCGATTTTTTTCCTTCCTTTAGGCTTTTCAAAATTTTATGTTCTGTCTTTTCTATTTTGATTTTCCTCAGTCATTATTATCATTTTGTATTCACTAAAAATTTCGTCTCTTTCCTTAATTTCTCTTATTCAAACTTTTCATACACAAGATTCTTCCAAACCACTTTTTGAGCTGAAGTCGCCGATCAATCGGATGTAAGTAGGTTTGTTTTTTTTCAATTCAAAACTTTACCCCACTTTATGCAATTCTCCCAATTTATTCATTAGAGATTTTTGGAGTTAATGGATTTACTTGAATTACTTTAAAATTTATTTTTAAATAGTTTATTCACTAATACACTGTTTAAACTTACAATGTTACTTTCAATATTATCCTTAACTAAAAATACCACACCACTAAACTTGTTATTTTCCTTTCCATTATAATAAAATAGATTATTATTTTCATTCAATTAAAACATATTACTCTTTTTCTATAAGACTCATAAATACCTACCATATAACACGTTATGTTGTAATTTACTTTGCTTTCCTGATTAGATGTGGTACAAGGCAGCATAAATGGGACACGCAATGAGAATCGAACTCAGTCGTGAAGGATTGCTAGTTTAGCTTGCTAACCATTACACCACTTGAAGTATCTCATACCACGTTATTTTATTTATCTTTATTATCAGTTATTTTATCTTGTGTGTTTCTATTTAGTTTTGCACTTTATCCGTGTGAATAATCATAGTCTTTGATTGGTTTAATGTCTAAGTCTTTTGCTCTTTTTGGTTTGGTTTTATGGCGTATCAACCATTGTTAGTTATTTAGCACAAGTAAACAGTTTAGTTCTATTTGAGCCATAGATAAGACTCTATCAGGTACTACCACTCCAGGCCAGAGTGGACTTGGGAGCAATTGCAATGAAAAGGTACTCTACATTCCCCAAAACTCCAGCATTATTGAAACTTCACCATGAAAGTGTTCAGTGTCAATTACAGGACATTCATTGGGAGAGTATTACCCCTTTTACTCAGTAAGTTCTGCTCGTCATTAGCAGTACATGGTTTACAGGCACAAAAATTAATGCGCTTTTACTTTTTATAAACAATGATTCAACAGAAACAACCCGATAAATTTCTAAATTATTAATTAAAATTGGGTAGAGAGTGACAAATTAGAATTCAACTTTATTTCCTAGTGTGGATTTAGTTTTGTTACTAATTAATCCAATCTCTAGTTTCCTATACTTCTATATAAGTCCTCTGTAGTAGGAATTTTAGGGTATGTTCAATTTTCAAACGGAGTAAATCTGGTTTGAATTCAGCTTTCCTTTTCCCTGACTGGTTGTCTAACCAAGGCTAAACAACCTAGTTTATCCTACGATTTATCCGCAGCTGGAGGAGGAAAAAATGGACTGATTTTCCAAGGGCATTAGTGCGAAGTGAAATGTAAACAACCTTGTCAACGATTTGAAATGGGTTCGCCGATTCTATCTCCTACGTTGATAAATGTTACTCAAAATGGCCCTCCAGTTTAAGATACATGTAATGTGTTATACACAGTTTTTGTAACTAATTGTTTCACCAATTTCTTTTCCATCTATATTAACATTCATAAGTTTTGCAGAATTTCACCTAATTTATTTTCATACATTTTTCTTTTAAACCAGACTCTACGCTAGTCAAATTGAATGTGTTCAGGGTGCTCAGTGAGAATCGAATTCACTATCATGGGTCGGCTAATCTAGCTTGCAAACCATTGCGCTGCACGAGGTACCCTTGAAATTATAATAAGAACAGAATTATTTTAACATACAAAAAAATGTTGAATAATAGATACGTTTTTAGTATTTCAATAATGCTTTGAAAAGTTTGAAAATATCACAAACGAATTTCACATTGTATTCCCCCACCATATATATATATATATATAATCTAGTTTGCTATAATAGTAAATAAAGATAGATAAAGAGTTCTCAGTGTCGGTGATAGAGCGTATGTAGATATCAGTTAGGATAGTTTAGATACAGAATCAACTGACCCTATTGATAGTCACTAAGTACTGTCGACTCAACGTCTATGTTATCCCTACTGATATATATATATATATATATGTGTGTGTGTGTGTGTGTGTGTGTGTGTGTGTGAATTATTAAACCATAGATTAGATATAAAGATTAATATATATATATATATATATATATATATATATATATATATATATATATATATATATAAGGATTCCTACTGATGAATACACTAGTATTGTCCGTCCAACAACAACTTATATTCATCAGTTCTGTGCGGACACTAGATTCTGTCTTGAAGACTCACCAAGAGCAGTAATCGATGGAGATGGATGGTGTGAAAGATAGGAGAGTCAAAGGAATTCGTGTTATCGGTAGGTCTTGGTGATACTGATGATGAATTGCTTAAGATAGTAAAGTTATATGAATAATGTATTAGTTACCATCATTTGTCCGTATAGAACTGTTGTAGTTAAGTTCTTGTTGGCCAATATTTACACATCTGGGTGAAGGAGTCCATAGGAGACCGTCACTTATGAGTTTGTCCTTACTTCTTTACTAGTGTCTCGCATATCTTGTCTTATTTGAATGGTTTTAGAGATGAGAAGACGGTGGCCAGACAGCTACTGTTTCTTAGGGTGCTGCTTCCAGGATTTATTAATATAGCTTGTAGCATTCTTGTGCATTTCCCGTTTAGCATTTTCTCAATTCACGAAATCATCGTCCATATGGTGCATCCATATAAAAGAATTGACACAACCACTGCTTGGTAGAAATTGCGTTTTATTTTATCAGATAGGTTTGACGTATAATCGATTACCTATCGATAGCAGTCCATGCTTTCGCTAGGCACATATTAATGTCGTTTTCAGTCGATGAGACGCTGCAACCAAGGTGCATTAACTTGTCCACTAATTTCAGAGAACCACCATTTAGAGTGGAGATGTTTTCTTTTTGATTAAAACAATGTACTCCGTTTTGTCAGCAGGGGTTCGGCTTGTGTTGGAACATTTGAAGAAGGGTTATGTCATCTGCCTCGTCTGCGTCCGTAATAGTTTCTGTGAAGTATCGTCTGCTTCTTGAGAATTTTTGTGTACAATTTTTTTCTCATTAGATCTATCAACGTTTGAACTACGTAGTCAAGGCAGATGTGACAATACACCGCTTGCCAAACACCACTATTTCAACCCCCTAAACCCCTCATGGCCATCAGATCGTCTAGTGGTTTCTCTCGTCTCCGGACAGGGGTATTTCACATTTCTTTACAAACCCACAGAACACAACATACACAATCGAGAGGGTGGAAGAAAAAAGAACACACAAACATGGACTTGGGTTAGCTCCAAGCGCGAGAAGGGAGAAGTTTGTGACACTCTCCTAGCATTCTGTGAGCTATTGCGAGCGTGTATTCGAGCGAAATTCTCACAAAGCCAACAGGAACGCTGACTCATCCTCTCACGTTGGCCAACTCAGCCTCTGAGTCTTGGAGAAATCTACGAATAAGAGTTTCGACTTAAGGTTTTTTGCAACTCCAACAATGATTCGAAGGATTTTCAGAATCTGTGATGTTGTGGATCGGTTTCTCCGAAAGCCATTATGATTGTTTCTAACAATTTTCTCAATTCATGGTACGATGTGATTGAGTAGCAAAGCATTAGAAATCTTAGGAATTATGGAAGTAAAGGTTATGCCTCAGTATTTCTTGGCAATTCCGAAGTCACCTTTCTTGAGGAGGAGGAGGATGCAGCCATTTGTCAATCTCTCTATTGTGTTCTGGTTATATACGGCGTTGCAGTATCAGAACAGTAAGCCATCGAATTTCCTTGTCTATCACACTTCTGGTGGCATTTCAGCAAGACCAGCAACTTTCCTATTTTTAATTTTTATTTGAACTACATCGAGTTCTTCTTGAGTAAACAGTCTTAGTTTGATGTCGAGTTGCCAATTAATAATTTTCGTGATAGATTTATCTGTAATTTTAGAACCCATCTAATGTCAACGCTCAGAAACTCAAGAAGACACCAAGAGAATTGCTTAACGCATATTAAAAAAAAACAAATAGAATACATTCTTGGTCAGACCAATATATTTTGAAACTCGTATAAGATAGACATTCTCGAATCGCGTGGCAAACAGTAAATGAAGCGAGTAAAAGGAAGAGCACCTCGAGAGCTAAAGTAAAAGTTACTAGCCAAAAAGTACGAATATAAATGTGGAAAGAACATTTCAAGGCTATATATATATATATATATATAATCATTAATACAACTTGTAATGTAGACATGTTTTGTAAACAGAAAAGCATCTGATTGATTGATTTTAACGGCATTTCAATCCGTGAAGAGTTATTTAATGCTTAAAGGTTAGGGAATTGCATATATTGTACATTTATACTTATATTTCTTGTGTAGTTTCTTAAGTGCTTATGCCCACGGATATATGATATCAAGTATTCTTATCTAATACAAATAATTTGGAAACAGAGCTATTTGACGCATACATGGAAACTTAATAGTTACTATCACTCTAGGTTAGAGTGTACCTGAAAAACGTACTCCACTCTTGCAGAGTTCCATAACCGAAGCCTGGCTATTAGATACAGTTTAGAGTCATAACAGAACAAACTTTTGTGGGGAGGGAGTCTTACCTTTCTGGGTGGAAGATTGTGTATTCCAATCCTCACCGACAGGGTTCTGTAGACAAGGAAAACTAACATATTAAGTGACCACAGGATAAAACTGATTTAGGGCTTGTTTTTACTAAATCTGATGAATTTATCAGGAAATTATAAGTTAGGAGAGTCTCACCCGTAATCATAAATGTTTCACTTATATTTCATTTATATTCAAATATATTTGAACATTTAGAGATTCAAAAGAGAGTTGTGACATCACTAACCACGTTATTGTTGAGAACCTAATGAAATATTGAAGAGAAAGCTTGTCATTTGAGAATTCAATCACTCATGAGGAAACTGGACGCACTAGAAATGAAAATACATACAATATTAATTACAATAGACATAACATCTATTAAGATTTTCTAAGCGTTCGATGGTTCACACCCCCGCACCATTTTGAAAATTGATTATTCTTTTAGTCATTAGATTTATTACTTTTTTGTGAGTTTTTACACCAGCGTTAGCCGATGGAGTTTGAGTGACAGCAAGTCTCCACAAGTCTCCAGGACTCTTCTCGGTATTCTGGCTGATCTTAATAAAGCTGTAGTTCGAATGGTCTCCACGCGTCCTGTTATTTCCATGTCCTCCAGTCCCTGTATCGATATTTGATGATTGTACCGAGAGCACCAACTACAATTTGTATCACCGTTACTTTTATATTCCACAGTTTTTTTCAATTCTCGAGCAAGGTCTTGATACTTAACCTTCTTTTCACTTTCTTGCAATTTTACTCAGTGGTCTGCTAGAATAGAAAAGTTTACAATTCAGTAAGTTCTCTTTTTTTCTTTTTTTTTTTTTTTTTTTTTTTTCTTGAGTATTAAATCTGATCGTCTGGCCGAGATTAGAACATCCATTTGTATTTCAAAATCCTTGAGGTGTTTTTACGTTTCATTTTCCAGGGCGGATTCTAGGTTCTGCATATACCATTTGTTTGTATGGTCAAATTCAAATTTCTTGCACAATTCCAAGTGGATCACCTTGTCCACCCAGTCGTGTCTAGTCTTATACTCTTTCTGTGCTTGTTTTCTGCACTCGTTTATTGTGTGATTGATCGTTTCGTCTCCATCAACACATACCCTACATTTGCGATTTTGTTGCGTCTTATCTATTTTTGTTTTGATATAGTTGGTCCTCATGGCGTTGTTTTGTGCTTCTATTAGAAGAGATTCAGTTTCTCGCTTAAGGTTTCCCTTTCTCAGTTATGTCCAAATTTTCTCGTGTGAGATGTCACTTGTTTGTAACTTCAAATGTCCATAGAGTTGATTTTCTTCCTATTTTTGTTTTCTAATTATTTTTATTTTGTTAATTCTCGTGTTGTCAGTATTGTTTCTGGTCTCTAATCAGTCTTCCTCCGCGTTTTTCTACGTAGTCTTCGAGTCTGTGTATTGATGCATCAACGCTATCTTCAATAATGGCAAATCTTCTTCCTCCTTCTTTTCTTGGCGCATATAATCTGTCGACTTCATCTGTGAGATATAAGGCCTTATGCACGGTCATTAGTGTTCTTATTCTCTGATCCATTTGTTTAAGTTCTCTCTTGTCCACTTCAAGAATGCTCCCGAGTATCTTACGAGGAGGACAGCCCAGGTATTTATCCCTTTTATAAGGTTCCTGCATATAGTTCTGTTTTAAATAGCTTTCTTGTTCTCCGGAGATGCTCTTTTTAAATTTTTTCTTTCATCTTTACTTGTTTGATGGAGTCTGCTTCGGGTATTCTCAAATACTTATACGTTTCCTTTTCTCCGAACTTTATTATTTCTTCGTGATATGATAGTTCCATTCTTACCGTCATGTGTCGCTTTTCATTGTTAGCATGGCGCATTTTCTCTGCCAAATTCCATCCCTATGTCCTGATTGTATATTCTTACTGCCTGTATTAGGGTTTTCAATTCTTTTTCGTTTATTGCAAAGAGTTTGATGTCGTCCGTATAGATTAGGTGATTGATCTTTCTTGCAGTTTACTCAGTTTGTATCTGCTTTGAATTTTCTGAGAAGGTGTTTGAGTGGCATCCTCGCTATTATAAAAAATAATGGTGATAGTACATCTTGGAATATAAGTTTTTGGATTTTTGTTTCAGCTTAAAATTTCTCTCCTAGTGTCAATTCAATTCTCGAGGTTTCCATGGTTTTCTCAATAAAGTTCATGACTTCGTCTGATATCTTGTACATTTTAAGCTGGAAAATATCAGATGCCGTTTTGTAGTCAATCCACGCCATAACTAGATTTTTTTCGTCTAGTCTTGCACTCGTTAAGGAAGTGTTGATCAATGAACAGTAGTTCTTCCGTGCCTCTGGTCAACTTGCGGTAATTATCTACCTTCAAAGGATTTCACAGGCGTATTACTCAGAGGGAAAATTATTGATGGACTGAGCTAAGAGAAACTTAACCCACGTATGCTTTTTTTCTACAAAGTCAGCAGGCAAACGTGCGTTGACTTCAATGTGAGATCTGCCCCAGCTAAGCGTACTCCGTTATGCTTTTTTGGTTTCGATCAGATACAACACCGGTATTAGAACTGGAAGTAAAAAAAAATTCTTCTTCTTCTTCTTCTTCTTCTTCTTCTTCTTTGATAAAATTTAATATGTATACCCTTATGACCAGATATTATGAAAATGGATTTAAAATTGGTTGAATGCAATGATAATCCATAAATTCCACCACTTTTTTTTTAAATCCTCAAAATTTTCTATTGTTTAAATTCTAGATATTATTTTCATATCCTTTAATGTTAGAGCACTAAACAAGGAATTCCTTTTAAGAAAATTGCTCTTTATCAGGAAGATTAATATGAGTAACATATTTTTTAGTGATTTGATTTATCTGTTTGATTCAATCAATTTTTCTTGAATTATGTAAATAAATAACTACATTTTATATAATAGTATTTCAATATACTAATTCAATCATAGAACTTACACAAGTTCATCTTTTTATACGTAAGTCTTCACACGAGTTGTCTCATATGATTCCCTTGCTATATTCAAGTGATAGCAAGTTACTTCAAAATTCCAGCTATCACCTTTGTGTACTTGCTGATTTTAATAATGCCTTTACGCGAATAGAAATTAACCTTCTCTCTCTCTCTCTCTCTCTCTCTCTCTCTCTCTCTCTCTCTCTCTCTCTCTTCTTCGTTTTTTGTTTTGTTTTTCAGAAACTACATATTTTATTCCAGAACATTTTTGTTTTTCTTGCGTTTTTATTTTTATGATGTGTCTTCTTTTTTCCTCTTTTTGAAACAATACAACATCTCTTTGTTATTTTGAAACGTGCGAGTCTAGGTTTTCTGTAAAAGGTTCAAGAATAAATACAAGAGTCTTGCATCTTTAGTCAGTGTTCTTTTCTTTTACTGCGTCTTGGTGTCTCTACTGTTTTATTTTGAATATATCTCATAAGCATCTCTTTCACATTTCAAAACTTTTTCTTATCTGGCAAAGTCCTTATATACTTCCAGTTTCTCAAACACTTTCAGTTTTACTCTGTAAACTTTGTAAAACAGGAACAGGTCTTCATTTCTTTATTTATTGCAACTAAATCTCGTATCTTTGCAAAAACTGAGTGACCTATTTTAATTCTGATGTCCTGTACATTTTTCTTTTTTTCTTTTCTCTTGGATAACTTCTGCTTTCAGCATTTATCATACTGAGTTTCTGCATTTAAAAAAAGAACAAAAATAAAATTCAACCAGTTTAATTGCCCTTATCCAAATTTTTCCATAACAGTTTGGGACGTTACCTACACTCAGCATAGAGTAGACGTTGTGGGTAGATAAACCGCTCTAAAAATGACCCACCTATTTGTTCTTTCTGTTTTTCACAAGAATTTTTCTCGATGTAAAGACAATAACTTCAGTGTACTTTGCTTCTATGAGTAAATTTCTTATGTAAGCAAAACACTTCACATTGTGCTTATATCCTTGGGAAAGATACGAATCCGATCATTCTCTCTCCAAATATGGATAAATACTAGGGCAGATTGGGAACTTTAACCTTGGTATGAAAACCGGTTAAGGAGAAGAAAAACTCTGAATTCAAACCAGTTGTAAACTTAAAGAGGGATTGGCTACCCCGGCTATTCCTACCCAAGACACGCTACATGAGTAACGACACCACAACCGCACCAGATTACAATTAATGGAGTGAGTGAGAGAATACGTTTATGCTAATAAATGATTTCTACCTTGTTACCAATAATGAAACCATTTTAATATTAACTCCCACGCGTCTATGACTCATTATTTTGTCGTCGGGATAAGTCTCCCTCCAAAGGGTTGTTCTGGGTACGACACAAAACAGCATCGGATGGTGAGGCTTTAGTTCTGGAAATATGAAGACTGTGAAGAACTTCATTGCCATTACTCCCAGGTCCACTCTGACCTGGAGTGGTAATACCTTTATGGAACCATCATTGGGTCAAATACAGGATGGGGAAGTAAAATAGGATTATTTTCGTATAATAATAAACGACTCTATTAAAAAATCAATTTAAGATATAAATAACAAAATAACAAAATAGACACAAAACAGTAAATTTACTCAATATGGACACCATTTTTGTAATCAATTATTGTATCACCACGCCTTCGAAACGATTTGAATGCCTTCAAAATAAGTTCTTCAGATATTTTATTCCATTCCTCCTCAATAACAGTCTTAAGCGAACCAATATTTGAATGGGAAGTTGCATTTGTTTTGTTTTCTAAAACGCCCCATATAGCGTTATCAAGGGGTTAAAGTCTGAACTTAAATCTTATTTAATTGCTGTCCTCACAGTTTTCTCGTGGACTTTCAAATCATTAGCCTGCTTTCTTATTGACGTTGTGGGGTCCTTCTTAATCGCCGTAGCGAGAGGAGTTAAAAAGTCTTCGTTTTGTTTTTGGTTCAATCCTCTACTCCTCCTTTCCCTTAAAAAGCAATTTTTCTATAAATAAAAAAAAAAGTATTCTTTGCTTTGTATACGGAAGACAAAGAAATGTTGGCTTGGTTTCAGTATTAAGAAAACCAAAGATTCTTTGTCGTTTCTTTTCTTGCTCACTCATATTGGGCTGAATTTTAATTTTTTTAAGTGCTTGAATAGAGCTAATCATGAAAATTTAGATTTATTGTGTTTTCTCTAAAATTTGACGAATCAGACTTAAAAAAACGTTTTAAAAATTATTCTTCCGTGCTGTGTTTGGAAATTATTTCTATTTGATATGAATTCTTGAAGCCATATAAATGTAAATTATTTGTATCAAAAATAGTTACTTGATAATAATTGTTTAATAAGGATTAGTATTCGTTACTTGAAATCATATAACTCTGTGAAAACAACTCGTTATTATCAAATAGAAATAAGTACTTGAAAACATATAGCTATTAATATTAGATAGGAATACTTGAAACCATAAAATGGCGTGCAAATTATTTATACTAGATTGGAATACTTGATATCATATAACTGCGTGCAAAAAAACTCTTAAGAAACAACTACTCCAGAACTGTAAATATGAATGTACAATGAACGCAATTCCTTAACCTCAAGACATGCCGTTAAAATCAATCAATCAATCTTTCTTTCTTTGTGATAAGATTTCTTTGTGATAAGATATCTATGATCTAATTGTTGAATACACTGAGAAATTTGTTTCCAGTTACAAAGTGAAATGAAATTTCTCTCGGGTTTTCCTCATTGACTCACCTTTTAATCCAGCTGAACGTGTCAATATGTTCAGCTCAAGAAATAAGGGTCGCTTGTGGAATATTTAAAAATCAAAAATTTAACTGTTACTCACCACCGGTAACAACAACGTGAAAGCAATATGTGGTTTTGCCGGGTCTCCAAAAGATGTGGAGGAGACAAAGACGAGATGAAGAAATGACGATGAGATCACGTCATGAAAACGAAAAAGTCAGACCTGTGGCCACAGAAAAATATCATTCATTTTATTACTGATGTTGCAACTTCTCTTTGGACTAATATCAAAAAGAAAACGACTAAGTTGTACTCTCGAATCGATGAAGGAATTACTACATCGTCGCCTATCCACAATAGTGGGGGCGTTTTCAATAGCCTCAAAAATGAAGTAATCCCTTATCACTGGACTATTTACAAACTGCTTGACTACTATTCAAAAAATAATCCCCTACTCACACGTATGACAGTTCTTTAGACCCACCACATGAATTTCGGCGATTAACTCTTTGCCGTCAGTTGCACAGTCAAGTACCAAATTCAATATTGATGGGAGGCAAACACTACATTGCAAATATCTTTTTCTCTTTTATGTGCCATTATAGAAACATAGAATGAAAAGGTTATGACGGCTACAGAAGTTAGCTTTCCTCTTGTTAAGGCTGATACAAAGTTGTGGTTGGCACAAATTGACGTCAACCTAGCTGTCCGTAATATTACAACGCACCCGAAAATTCTAAGTATTATATGTGTTACCGCTTGAAACTGCAACAGAAGTGCGTAATATCCTCAACATCACTGCTTTTTTTGATAATTTGAAAGACAAGCTGGGAAGAACTTTCATTTCTGAACAAAAAAAGATGCTGCAACTGCTTAATGCTTAGCAGAAGACAAAAACTCCGCCAACGGCAAACGTCAAGGCGACAGTATAATCCGACATCTTTTTTGTCAGGGCTTAACGTTAGAGCTGCAACCTATTTCAGCGTCAGTCGACAACTGTTTGACAAATTGTTGATAAAATTCTTGATTGACCCACACATGCCTCTCAGTAACGTGATTGCGAAAAGTTCTGATAAATGTATATTGTCTATCATCTTTGTACCAAATACACACTTTGCAATACAGTTTGTTCTGTTATTTAAAAAAATAGCAACTCATCTTTCGGATAATTTTCAAACCGGGAAAATTGTTAAGATTCTGCCAATTTAACTCATCTTTGTCGCAACCATTTTTAGAACAAAGTCAAAGCTGATCCTTCATGAAACCTGTCAATAACCTTAAAACCAGGAAAAAATAAATTGCCGATATATTTTCCTTAAATTTACTGGCATGAATTTGCTGGTAGATAGTCACCCAGTTGACTGTATGCCTTGCAGAGGGATAAAACTATTCCCAAAAAGGGGGCCTTGAGCATGACATTAAACTACATCTGAAGGTGAGGTTTGAATTATGGAGATCCGAAGAATGTGGAGAACCTCTTCGTTGCGATTACTCCCAGGTCCACTTTGACCCGGAGAGGTAGTATCTGCTATTGTCATATACTCATCTACAGCATCATAACGACACAATAATAAAGACAGACGCAATGACAACAGACGCAGTAATAAACGATGCATGCAGGATAAAGACGCAGGAAGACTTCTTTAACAATATTTACCTCTCACTTTATTGCAAGGGTTCGAAAAGGTTGTGTGGGGTTTTACTGTGAGAGGGAGCTGGAGATCGAACATAACTGCGATATTTTGACCCCCAAACTTATGGCCGTCAACGTTGTGTCTTTCTCGTTCTTCTGATGCTCAACCGGAGCCCTGGGGTCCACTCTGCTGGGTGCTGGCTTTCTTTACTGCATCTTATCAGCATCTTCTCTGGGCCCCAATTCATAAGGGCTTCCCGAGGGCCCCTTCGGCCGGGTGTGGCTTTCTCTACCACATTTCTTCTCCAACTGTCTGGAACTCACTGGCTGGTCGAACTCAACTGAGTTATATAATCGTTCGACGCCCACTCGATCTTTGAAATCGAATGTTTAATCGTTATCAAGCGGAAATAACTGTCATACAGTTCAAAGGTCACTCTCTTCCGGTGCATCAGACTGTATTGGCACAGTGGGACCTTCACCTTGTTCCATATTATCAGCCTTAATCCGCCCACGCGATCTCTTTCGATTACTGGCCATTGGAATGTGTCACTTCCTTCCTCACCTTGAATGGCATTTTGGGCCGGGTCAAAAGGTCAAAATATAACACTATGATCTTATCTATGAGTCAAATAGTTCTTTTTCACAAAAAAATGTAACTATAAATCTAAAATGAACATAATTTCCTAAACTCTCGGCATAATATAACACTAAACGGGTTGAGATTTCATTAGAATCAATGAAGGAATCATTCAATCTCGTAGATAGTGTCGCACTGGTTTTATATTATATTGCTATTCGATTTAAATGAAAGACGAATCATTGATCGCATGATGAATGATGTATCAGAAGTTGTTTTTTTTTTTCAAAATGACGTCGATTTATTTACTGCTGTCATATTTATTAAATCGCTAAATTGTTAAAGGTATTCCCAGAAATTACGAAACTTTGTTTTGCTTCTAGGAAAAAATCTCACAATATTGCACACAGCATTGGTAAATTTGGTTCTTCCCATTTACAACATTTTAAACATAAGACTTTTCGTTATTCAATTTTTTAGCATCCATTGTGTTTAGAAATCTTGGAAAGGCAGATGTTTACAAGTTCTGGTTTTTTGTAACAATTGTTGGTCATTGTCATGAGGTTAACTTTTTAAAAGATGAATTACTTCGTTTCGTACCGTGGGTTCTTTATGTTGCTATTTCTAAAGATCCCTTTCGGAATCCTAGTGGATTGACAAGTCACCTAGGTCTCTTCTCTGGGTTGCGGCCATGGGACTTATTCCCGGTGATTACTCACTTCATTGATTGTCTGGTCTCATTTTTAACCAGTACATACATACATATACATATATATATACATACATATATATATATATATATATATATATATATATATATATATATATATGTGTGTGTGTGTGTGCGTGTGCGTGTGTGCGCGCGCGTGTGTGTGTGTGTGTAATTCGAATGTGTTTAAATTCAGAACAGAGGGGTTAGAAATAAACACAATTCACCTGTCAGCAACCGAGCCTTGCACACCAAATAATCAAAACCGATCTGTACTTTAGCAAAAATATCCATTAATTACAAAGTCACCTTAGCTATATCAATAAGAAATCTGCCTGGGCCCTAACATAATCAAAAGATAGCACTAGATAACAACTCAAATTCCAAAAAATGTTACCTTCACAATAGATGATCATCGTGTGTCATATCCACAGCTTTCCTTTACACAGCAATCATTCATGTTGTGAATTCACAAATTCAAGACAAGCAAACTTAATTAGAGCATATCACGAGATTTCAATTTCAGTACCTTTAGGCTCGGTTGAATGTTTTGCTTTGTGTGAGAAACGTAGCACAATCTCTTCCCTCACTAAATCCAACGTTAGCTTAATTTTATACATGTATACACAAATGTCGTACTAATGTCCAGTTCCACCCAGGAAGATCGTTTGCCGATTTTATGGCTTCTTTTCGAGTTTTTGAGGGTTTTTTTTTTCTTTTTTTAAAATTTTGTCATAGTAATTAATTCTTTCAAATTCCACTTCATGTTATCCTAAGAAAACCTCTTGGATATCAGATAAATACATCTGGTTTTTCCTCTCCGCTTGAGAAAACTTCAACTATTTGATTTTTTTCCCTTTTCCGGTTGAAAGAAATTATGAAAGAATTATGAAAACAATTATGAAGGAATTTCGTCAATTTTCAAGTATCGTGAAATTTTACCAGTGTTTTTACAAATTTTGATTTTTTTTTAAATATTGGGACCTTGTCGTAACTGACACAGCTACAAGAGATTTTCTTAAATATAAAGAATACCTTCACGAACTCGTACCCAAAGGTTGAATACTAACGAAGATATATTCACTGCGACTTGCGCATGAGTAACCACTTAGAAAAAGCTGGTACCATAAGTAACCTGGTTGCCAGACTGAACAATAATAAGAAAATTCTGAGTACGTTCTTGTGATGGAATGGGTAAGAAGCTGGACTTATTGTTATTTACTCCTGAGTAGTGACTTAAATCCTTACTACACACCCGAAACTTGTGGCTTTGAGCCAAATGTACACTACTGGGTTTGTTTTTTGTTTTTTTCGTTAGTGGCCATTTAGGAACAACAGCTACTATTAGCCATTCAAAGTCTATGATTAGTAAATAACAACGATAATTATGTTTACTAGTATTAAATCAAGAGAAAATAGTTGTGGAGAAAGTTTTTTTTTTTTCTAAAAACATCCATTTTTGATTATTATCTCTCCTAGATATGTTTTATCGATAGTCTCCGTAGCGAAATGGCGAAATGGCAAACGTACAGGATTACGACATCGTAGTAAGCGAGTTCGAACTCTAGTCATTCACTTTTGGACTGATACCTTTGAAAAAGGTATGAACCCCTTATCTTCCCAACTATGGGTCAATAGCATTACTTTTGTTCTTCCGAAAGGACGTCTTTGGCATGAAATAACCTACGAAAGTTGATGTCATTAAACAAAAAACTAACCCAAAACCAAGCCTTATCGACTTTCCAATTCTTCATAGCATTAAATCTTATTACAATTCTAAGAAATTTAAGGGTTTAATTTTGGAGATCATACTATATGATTTCTTATAGACAATTAAACAGGCTTCGAAACATTTCAACGCCGATCCTTTCTCTTCCTTCCTGCCATTACTCAGTCGTTGTGGTACCCAGTTATCTATCATCATAGACACTTAGAATTTTCTACGCTTGAGATAATCACATGGTCACTCGAATTATTTCCTGCTGTTACTTTATGTGTTCATTTTGATACTTGTTCCTCCTTTGGAACCTCTTCTTCCTTCAGTCAATATTGACGATGAAGATTTTAAGATATCCTATCATATATCTTTCTGTAGTTGATCGACCATATTGAAAAGTTTTACTTCTCGATTAAATTTCCTTCAAAATTATTAGGTCTACGTATAATAAGTGTTTGACCCTTAGGTTCTTATTGTAATAGTCTTCTGCTTTCCTCCTTTATTCATCTAGTCGGAGTTTTCAGCATCAAATGTAGTCACACAATAGGCCTGTAGTTACTCTCTTGCAGTTTCTGGGGGGTTGGGGTAGAGGTTTTTGTTCTTTTAATAGTTTATTTTGTGTTCCTTCTTCTTTCAAGCAGGTTTAAAGTTGTTAAGCTAACCTCTTGTATCGTTTTGTAAATTTCTTGAACGAAAACTAATAAATTGCATCTGGACCTGATGTTTTCCATCCAAGTGGCTATTTTCTTGGAGAGTTTTTTTACTTATTTATTTATTTATTTTTTAGAATTGATGTATTTGTTTTGATATTTTCTTCCGCTTCGATTCTTCGGAAGTGTATTATTTTGAACAACCATTCAGCCATTTTTATGTTCATTTTAGATGGCATGTCTATATTTCATTCTAAAATGCATTTATCTCAGTCTTTTTTGGTTTTATATTATCTTTTTCTTCCGTTTACCTCTTCGGGAAATGTATTTGTTTTGAAACGGTATCATCTTAAAGTTTCAGTTTACTTTCAGAAACAATCATGCTCTTTCTGTTAACCGCTACAATATCCAATTTCCAACCTTTTAAAAGATTCTAAAATAGCATACAAAAAAAGTCAGAGAAGTGAACTTTGGAAATTTATTGTTATAATATACTTAGATGCGTGCGTGCGTGCGTGCGTGTATATGTGTATGTGTGTGTGTGTGCGCACGTGCATAAGCATAAGCTCTCGAACTGCTACAGATAATACTTATTTAGTTAAGTAACCACTTCGAAATGTGAATATTTATGTGTGTTACAGTGTTTTGCACTTACATATTGATCTCATATTTTAAGAAAATATATTTTCTTATGAAAATGAGATAAGAGGGTCTTATAACTTTGCATATACTCTCATGTACTTCCCAGTACAGGAAAAGATTTTCTGCTCCATGATTTTGTTTACTCCCACCCACACCTTGAGAAAACGAATCAATTGAGAAGAGTAGGGGGTGTCACTTAATGACAGGAAGTAGAAAAGAAAAAGAGAGAATATAAATAACATTTTTATGTATATTCCCTTTGTCTTTTCTTTCCAGGGTGTCCGACATGAAATCTGGCAATCACTACCGCATTCAGATATAAAAATGACGATGGGACAATAAAAACGGATGAAATAGAAGATAATGTTGTCTGTATTGTGTAACAGTATTGTTCGCTTTGCTTTTAACTCACTGTCTAAGGCATCTTAAAAAGTTGTTTTCAAGCTATAACCACATATATACTGATCGAACATAAAATAGCAACATTCTGAGACAATGGCAATTTTGACCTGGACAAAGTATGTAAATGCTAGTAGAGAGTAGATATTCTGATAACAATTTTAAAGTTTCTGACCTTCTTATGACGTGATAATATCCGAACTAGTGCACTGCTTGCTATACTAAAGTGTACAGGCCAATATTAACACCCAAGGAGGATGTACGGTTTATATATACGAAGATGATCCTGTGCTTCTTGCAAATACACTTGTTCAAGCCAAATCTCTATTGCTTAATCTAGAGCAGACAGCAAGAGGTGTTATATAATTGAGGAGGGATTCTTTTTATATTATCATTTTTTGTTTTGTATATCTTTTGTATATATATTTAGTTAGACTGAGAACCTTTCGGCTTAGTGCTTGGGTTAGTTAGGTGCACACATTGAGTGCAGGTGGTCACGCGCGCACGCGGCGGATATGACAATCACAGATGTCACAATAAAAACCCCGGAGAGGAAATAGGACCGGGGGACATGAACGACGTCATGCCCGAAAGCGATGGGCTGAGGATTTTGGAATTCGAAAAAAACAGTTAGTTGAGATTCGAGTCTAGAGGAAGGTAGTCGATTTTTGGTCTCGCCTCAGCGAGACCAGTTGGGGGTCTACGAAATGTGCCGCACGTTTGTAGAGTCAGTGAGTCGAGAGCTGACGACGTACAAACAGTCAGCATAGTAAGAAATTGTGTGTGTGTGTGTGTGTCTCTCTCTCTCTCTCTCTCTCTCTCTCTCTCTCTCTCTCTCTCTCTCTCTCTCTCTCTCTCTCTCTCTCTCCTCATGTCGAAAAACCTTAAACTCAAAAAGGTAATAAAAAGTTTCATACCTGAACCAAAAAAGAGAGTCGTAAGTGCTTCGAGTGTTTTCGGATTCCTATATGCGTATGAACATTACGAACGCTGTATGTATATGTACATTACTCGTATATGTATCTTGGTCGTATTTTTGGACCTTAATGTTACATATATTATTTGGTGCCGGAGGCCAAGGCATGCCGTTCATGGCATGGTTACGAGTCTGGGTCCACAAGATCAGGGAAACGGCCTAGAAACAAACGAATCGATTTCGAACGACTAGTCCAGGTGATGGAAGGAGAGAGAGAAAACGCAAAAGAATCAACTAGAAAAGAAGAAAAAACTCACCTCCGAAAACAAGAAAAAAAATGCAGCACCCCAAGAGCGAGAACGAAGAAGAAAAAAAGTTCTATATAAGGCCCTAGATGAAAAGAAAAAGGCATGACAAGAAAAAGAAGGTATTTGCTCATTGATAAGTTTGCTATCTATCCTCTGTCGTTGTAGGTTTGGTTGTGCCCGATAGAATTTAAACAATTGTAAAAAATAAAATTGGAAATAATTTTTTTTTTAAATCGAGGAGAGCATAGAAAAACGACGATTACTGCTATATGTAATTTTGTACCGTAGTGAGGGCGAGAGAAAGAAAGTGTAAGCAAGAATTATGCAAGCAGGTGGCAGTGAAAAGGTAGGAAAGAAAGATGGCCCCTGTGAATAGAGATAGTGCCTGGGACATGATTGACGTTTATAGTAAACAAAATGTTTATGAATGAAATTTTATAGTAACTTGTCAATGCTGTCTCAGTGGATAGGAATGAGAGATTAAGATCTGGAATTTCGAACATCAGTGGCTTGTCTGAAGAATGCGCATATACTTTTGCATATCTGTAGCAAGGACTTTTGGGGCAGGTTTTCATGTTTGTGAAGTTGTGAATATTGGAAGTGTTATGGAATCGATTTTGGGTGCTGATAGAAGGCATGCCGGTTTTTTTAGCAGATGAACCTTTATCAGTGATTAGGTGTATTAGCTTGTAAATTCATTTTTTCTAGACAGTCTTTACCTATTTATATAATGAACTGTAACTTTTCAAGTCTTTTTTTGAATCTCCACTAAGATCAGTGAGAAGAATCTGTAAAATTGCCCATGATCAAATTGTAGCTCCCGAGTACATCTGTCAAGGATTACAGTGATGTATCTGTTCCTATGGATATCTAAATATATTGCAAAGAAAAATTAATATTATCAGCTATATAATTAAACGATTAAATTTTATTCTTTATCTAATTTTGTATTTATTGTTTAGGAAGTTCTAAATGTCATACTCTTCAAAATAATTATTTTCATTTGCAGATGTGATAACTTCGTTATTTTACACTTTTAAAAATAAACATAGGATTTTTATGAGCTTAAATATCGCTCTCTGATCCTAGATCCTAGACAACTGTATAACGCACATTATCATTTTATTTTATGGGGTGAGTATACAGGTCGCTGCATTTACATAATGTTGAGTTTTCGCAATGTTGATACAAGACAGTTCGCACAGTTACTACATTCTGATCCTTGGTAAAAGTGCCGAGCATTACATAAATACTCCCGTCATACTTTACATGGACTGTGCTATATCTGCATTGGTACTTGTCACATTAACCATCACCAATGGTCCACCCTATCTGAGAGGTGTGACAACTGGTATCTCATCACCAACCATATTGTCTCCTTTGAAAATACCAGGGTCACTCTCAAAGACAAAAAGGACGGAAGAAGAAACCTCAATATTATGCAATCAAGCCCTGACCAGACCCTCAGCTACGGCCACTGTAACCGTACCTTCCTGTTCCACATTGGCTTTTCAGCCACGAAACTGCCTACAATCGGCGTGGTCCCCCACACCTTGATCTTCGTTTCACGAAACTAAGCCACGACAATGATATATATATATATATATATATATATATATATAGCCTAGCATGATACTGTTCACATTTGCTCGCATGTTTCTATATGTTGGGAAAATGAAGAGTTACGTGAGCTTTTGAATATATGTCACTTCCTAAATATTTACTTGCACGCAAGCCCCATCGAGTGTATATTTTGTAAGTGGCAAATACTCCTCTCTCTCTCTCAATATATATATATATATATATATATATATATATATATATAACATTATATCTGAAATATCTGAAAATATCGATATGTATAGGAGTATAAACTTAGTATCCAAAATATTCTGAAAAAACGTCAGGAGACAGGAATGACAGCTACGGCAGTATATGTTACGAATAAAATAATCAGTTTTCTATCTTAAATGCTGCACCTACGGACAAGAAATTTATTTATATGGCTTTGATAAAAACAAATTCTTATAGCCAAGAAATGAATTCATAGCATTTGCTGAAGTGGCACGGATTATAGGGTGCTCATGTTCAGATGTGTTAAGAATCCATCGGTATTGTTCTAAGTCAAACATCTCTAGTAAATTATTGGGCTGCTAAGATTTATCTGTGCGAAAAATTAACGGGGCCAATTACGAACCAGAGGAAGTGCTTTTGATGGCATAAATTTAATTGAGACGTCGTAAGGTATTAGTTACAACATAACGCACCAGGTCTGTCGTTATTGCGTATAGAGCTGGACAGTAACAGGTCAGACAACTTTCATAATCTTATGTCCATCATGAGAAGCCTCTTCAGTGGACAAACGAACTTCAGAATAGGATAATATATTTATTAAAGAAGGTTGTCTTGTCAGATGGGTCATGTTTTTCCTGAAGTATACGGACGTCAGGATAAATTTATTCATTATCCTGGAAAAACGATTGTATAGAAATGCAATTTTGGACAAGCATATGGTATCAATGAAATGTTTTAAACATTGTTACCTTCTACCAAGTTCAAAGTACTGAATAGCCTACCACATTTCGCAACATCATTGTAAACGATGGCAACAGTCTTCTATAATGACAGTAGTATTTATTAGTAAGATAACATTCCCTCCCACACGATTTTTATGGAAGTTGTTCCCATACAAATTGTGTGGGAAGGAATATTACCAAATTCAAGCAAATGAAGAGGATTTTGCCATGAATTTATGGGCAGCTCATTTCCATAGAGCACTTGTGAGATGTGTTAAATCGATAAGTTCCTTCTTCAGAACCTTCACCGTGTAACTTGCAGTAGATCTCAGAGGAAAACTTTAAGGATTTTTTACCTCTGTTGTGACTCAGAATATACTTTCTCTATCCCCTACGGAAGAGTAACACCCTTCTCGAATATTGGCTCTCCTAGGTACGATATTAAATATCATCTAATGGTGAGACTTCAGTTCTGTAGATTTGGGGAGTGTACAGTGCCCTTTCCTTCATCTAATGAAAAAACTTTGACTCGGAGTTAGTGGTACATGTTAAGGTCTTATAGAATCATTCAAATTTAACAGGACCGTGTGCAAAAAATCACTCTTAAGAAACAACGACGCAAAAATAGTAAGTTTGAACGTACAATGAACGCAATTCTCTAACTCCTAGACATAGATAGACATACCCTAGACGGGTTGACGTGATCTTGTGGCATCAATGCTTGATGGGGAGAGAGTTTCTTTTCAAGCAAATGTAGGTGGCCATAATTATTTCCCTGATGAGTTGGGTTAAAAAAAAAGTATGAAGACTAAAACTCTATTTACCAATACAGAACTTTAAAAAAGAATGAAATCTTCATTTTCTTCTAAAAAAAGGCCTCTTGGCATTCAATGCAAAATAACAGCGATTTTTTTTGTCCAAAGCATTTGTTATGCTTTTATATTTCTAAAAATATCTCCCCCCCCTTCAAATTCATTACCTTCGAGATAAACTTTCGGTTCATGAAAGAGGAACATTTGCACAGTATAAGTTGTGGATAGTATGCAGCTTGCTGCACTTGCACAATCTAGAGTTTCACCAAGAAGTGCTGATCAAAAAGTAACAAGATTGCTAATCAATACGTGTCAACAATGGGTCTACTAATTAACCCTGATGATGTGTCCTGGGCGATCGTCGTAGTGAGAGAGTTTCCAATCGGACTATTACGTACATTTTTGGACTAATAACCTTAAGAAAGCTTTGAATCGCCTTTTCCTCCAACTAAGGATTAAATAGCACGATTACTATTCTCCTACAAGCATGACATTGGTATTAAATAACCGACAAAAGTTTTTATGCAATAAGACAAAGAAATTAAATCAAACCAAATAAGATGTCTAGACGTTGACACGTAACAAGTTGATTAGCTTGACATACGTTTTCATTCAAATTTGAAATCAAAAACTTTAGTTTCGATTCTTTAGATCACATCTCAATAATAAGAGTTTTTGTTTAGTTTTTTTCTTTTTGTTTTTTCTTCTTTTTTTTTTCTTTTTTTTTTCTTTTTTTTGCGGGAGTGTCTTTTTTGATTTTCTCTCGTTTAACTTTTGCAGTCTCTTTGATTTTAGTTTTATTCATTTCGAAAAGATTTTATCTGCTTGAATTCCGTGTCCCTGAAAAAAACCTTAAATCTTTAGTTCAATCTTCTCAAGTTATTTTGATATTCCTAAACCAAAAATATAAAACTAGAGCAGAATGTATGAATGACTGCGAAAGAAAGAGAAATAAGTTTTCCGTCGAGCCGCCATCGCCGCCGGCTTTTCACTCTTCCCACCATATTCATTACAAATTGTAATTTATTCAAAGCAATAAAACATTTCCTGAGGCCAAAACTGGAAAGGAATTGCATATGGTAACAAAAATACCCTCAAAATACGCCCCACTTCAATACACTCTTCCTCTTTATGCTGTTTCTTTTCTTGATATATTTATTTTACTTGCACTATCTCGATAATTTTATACGTAGTCGGTTGTGAGCGTATCACATATAAGCGGATGTCTATTTCAGTAAGTAAAAAACGGAAAGTAATCACTGTGATAATTACACCGAGACAGATAAATAGGCGCTTCATTCATTCATTTTTAAATAGATCTGTAGATTATCCATTTTTCTTTTACTTAAATATTTGAAGTAAGTCCAATCTACGGGTTTTCAATGAAATATGTTATATTCTCAACGTGGGGTTAAAAATGAAGTTATAGAGTTCTCGTTTTTTACTTAATTTAGTTTAACCCAAGGCTTTAAGCATGTGGTACAAAGTGAGTATAAAATTAATTAACTATAATCTACCTGTCAACTTTGGTAACCATTATACAGCCCAATGATTTCTTGATTGACTGACTGATTTTAACGGCATTTCAAACTGTCTAGAGTTAAGGTATTGTGTTCACTGTACATTTATAAAAACATTCTTTAAGAAGTTGCTTTTTAAAGAATTTTTTACATATTAAATAATATCTACTATTCTTTTCTAACAAAAATAATATACACACAGTTGTATGGTTTCAAGTATTCCTATGTAATGCTTATAATTATATGGTTTCACGTGTTTGTTTCCATTTAACAATGCTTATATGTTTGCTCACAGTTATACGGTTCCAAGTAATAATAAAAAAAAATAATACTCCTAAGTAAGCAATTATATCTTCAAGTAACTATTCTTAATAAAAATAATTCACATTTTTTTTTATCATTAAGAGTTTTCGGACTGTTGTCTTCATCTTTATTGTTATTTCCACAACTTTTCGACCGATGTGTCCTCTAGCCTTCTTCGGGTGTTTGTCGAACTCGGGAACCTTCACGGAACTTCGAATTACGTCTTTTATTGAATCCACGGGGGTTGCCTGTTCTGATTCCGTTAGTCATAACCGGGTAAAGCGTTAAATATTCCTGTATTGTTACTCCAGATGATTGTCTCCTTAGAAGCTTAGGGAACCAACGCCTATACCCGTTACGCTATGTGTCCTGCTTCGAAATTTAGACAACCAAATAATTTACAGTTATATGGTATCAAGTATTCCTATTGAATACAAACAATTTACAGTTATATCCTATTAATTATTCCTATGTAATAATTTTCAAACAGATCATTTGGATTCCCCATGATGTGTCGTGGTTAACGTGCAGGACGGCGATATTGTAGTAAACCAGTTCGAAGTACAGTCCCACAATTACGTTTACTTTCGGACAAACAACTTTACGAAAGGCCTGAATCTCTTTATCTCTCCAGTAAGGGGTTTAATACTGTTACTACCGTTCTTCTAGAAAGATGGCTTTGGCATTAAACAATCAACAAAGGTTAATAATCCATTAAAAAAACAAAGCCACTTAAACAGATATATTTAAACTAAAGAGACCCTAACAGGTACCTACGCTCAAGGTCAGAATAGACTTGACTGTAATGAAAGAGAAAGGGAACTCCACACATTCCTCAGATTTCTAAAACTGAAGCCTCACCATCAGATGCAGTTTTGAATCATACCCAAAATATCCTCTTTGGGTGGGTCTTGCCTATCGGCAAGGTATAAAATCAGCGTCTAAGCCCCATCGACTCGGAGTTTGAGGTACCCAGGTTGAAGGGTGTAAATGATCCATTGGCCCTGTTTAGTACACTAGTAAAGTTTTTTTTTCTGGTCACTGAGCAAATGAATTGTTGGTTGTTACATGAGTTTCTTCTTATTATAACAATATCAAAAAATAATTAGACATGTACGTAGGACGATGAAAAGTTCACTAAACTTATATTTTGAATTATTGATTTCTTTACATATTGTTCTTGTCTTCTCGGAACTCCTGTTATTTAAATCCGACCCTGTTTTATATTCTGTGCTTTCCCTGTACCCATCTCCTATCGTTATCATCATCTTCATTTAGGTGTATCGACAGCACCGATTCTTTTGACTCTCTTTCCCCATCCGCCCTATCGGTTATCGCTATTTGGTAAGTTTTCTAGACAGCATCCAGAGTCCTCACCGAGCAAATGAATTTAAGTTTTCTGCTGGTCAGCGACGACTGATGTCTCCAAGCATAGAAGCCCATTAAAGAATGTCCATTTTTCAGCAGTCCCAAGCTTATCTTACTTGCCTTTCTTGAATGGTTTAAAAGATTGGAGGTAAGTATCCGTTACCGCTGCTGTTTTGTAGGATATTGTTTCCAGGATTTTTTCAAAACGGTACGTAGCATCCTTGTGCGGTTACTATCATGCTTTTTCTCCAATCGTTTATCCAAATTCCTTGTAGTGCAACCATACAACAGTACTGGCATGGCTGCAGCTTGGAAAAGTTCCAGTTTTAGAAATAATACTCGCAATTGTTCAGAAAATACTGTTGCCCGATCGCGAAAGCATGAAACAGTAAGTTGTAATATATCTCTTTAATTTCTCTTTTGTTCTGCCTATATATACTTTATTCCAGATATCGAGCGTTTCATATAGATAGTAGAATCTTTAAACAAAGTAATTACACATCCATCCATCCATACATACATAAAAAATATTGTTTGCTGTATATATGAATAAAGAGAGCTCAATTTTGGTAATTGAGCATGTGCATCTACGATAACATGGACACAGTCAACGTCGCTTAGTGACTGTCAATTTCACCCCTATGCAATTATCGGAAAAAATGTTTCCAATGCTGTCAACATCCATATATATATATATATATATATATATATATATATATATATATTTTGTGGTACGTGAAAAATTTAAATAGTGCTTTTAAAAGCGTATGCATTTTAAAATAAATGAAATATTTGAAAATTAATCAAAATATTTTGAAATTCTAAAAAAGGAGACCCTTTATTTTTGTCATGTCTTTTCAGAGAATAAAACCATGATAAATGTGTATATATATGAGGAAGAAGATTTGGGATAGTGTCCATATGAAAAGAAACAAATAAATATTTACCGTAAGCCTGAAGAATCGACGTGGATAAAATGCTATTTTCTTCCTGTAGCGATGTGGATTTGTTGAATAAAAGCAGTGTATAAAACTATTTTAGTCGTTCAATGTATGTTTATATTTTGTAAAAAGGGGGGCCTCGAGTATTGATTGATGCGATTCGTTTTTTAAGATCTCCAGGATGGAAAACATAGTGGGGTTGTAAGCTGCGGTGCAAGTTGAATTGTCCAATAAGTGTCGAGCAATGGCGGATGCTATATTTGAATTTTGATTGCTCGACGTGGCAGTATAGTCTAAATTGTTTGCGCGAATATTTGAGGGAATGGGCTGGTTTATTCAAATACCTAATCCTTAAGTAGTGCGACCTATGTAGCAAACATCACATTTACATAAAAATTCATACTTAAGAGAACTTTTTGGGAAAATAGTCACACTGTCTTTGAGATTAGGGGGAAACAGCTCATCAGACTTAAGGATAACTTGTAATTTAAAATAACAAAAGCAGTGGTTGACTGAACGTTTAATTTGATTAAGAATTTGTGCGGAGGCGTTGCCTCTCCAAGGTAATTTGAGATGTACAGGGAATTTTTCTGGCCCAAATATATATTACAATCTTGCTTAAACACTGTAGGAAAGGAACTTTTAAAAGTCGGGTAACTTTTTGAAAAGATACATTTCTGGATTCAGTGAGTGTTCAAACATTTTAAATCTAATGCTTTCCATGATACAACAGGTTATTATGAAGATCGGATAAACAAAAACAATAGATGTTATTCCTTTTCAATCTTTTCTTTATTTCAAAAATCATTTTAAGATATTAAAGAACTCTTGCAGTACCAATGGAAATACAAGTTTATGAATTAATGTACCAAGTCTGTTCAAGATGGATATATTCAATAGCGAGAACGTTTTATATGTCTAGGTCATTCACTTTTGGTTGGGCCGAGAATTTTTCAGTACTCTTCATTGTAATGTGATAAATAAGACTTAAAAACTGTTTAATGACAAGTAACAAGATAAAATGTAGGTATTTAACTAACTCCTTCGCCACGAGCTGGATGCGACACAAACTCAATTTTTCGGCGGAGTTTTCCTTCTCCTCAACTTGTTGCCGTTCAAGAGCCTAATCTGCCTTACTATATACCCATAGCTGTGTCGCCGGGGATTATTTGATTTATACCTTTCGTCAGGGATATTAGCGCTAAGTGAAATTTAAAGAGCGTTGTTCCTGGTTTGATCCTACGACGGTAACCATTACGTTACAGGCGCCCGCAAGATAAACGGTAGTGCAATCAAATCACATATTTTCACATGATTTACGTACAAGATACTAAAAAGGGAATTTTAAAACAATTGCACAATATTTTCCGGAAAAGGCACAATTTTCAAAACAAAAATAGTAATGTAACGACTAGGATTCATAAAATAAAGTTTTGAGAAATTTTCAGAATGCGATCCCATAAAAAGAAACAAAAAAACTAATCGTCTCTCAGAGTGGAATTTCTCAAAATAAGATATTGGCATGAACTGTTATGTGGCTTCTCTCATCACTCATAGAGAATTTTCAGACCACTGCTGTAAAGGTGCGGCAAAACTCGTTCAAATAGACGTACTGAACCTTTACTATATTTTGTTTGCTATGTACAGATGGATTTTAGTCAAAGATCTTTCAAGAAAATAGCGTGTAACTCATTTTATTGTTACTTTTCGAGACATTCAACATTATCATATGCGAAAGAAATAAAACGTGTCTCTATAAAACAATATTCTTACACAATATACTTAACTACGAGAAAAATATTTAATATATGTCAAATTGCAGCATCAAAATTTAGTATAATAAAACAGACCATCATTTTCCAAACATCCTAAAAGATGAACAAAGAGCATTCCGAACGTATTTGATTTATTTTTACAACAATTATCGCAGATACATGCGGCAAACTATTTTTTTTCACGTAATCATTCATCTCTACTGACTATACAGTTTTGTCAGTGATCAACAAGGGATTTCATAACACGCTCATAAGAGACTCCGTCCGAGAGTAATGCCTCCTATAATGTCTTATTGGTTGATGACGTCTGGGACGAATGTTCGTGATATATCAATAGGGGGTAAACTTTCTTGCCAGTAAGTATTTGTTTGCTGGTGTCTGTGGAGCAGCAGTATGAAGTGCACACAAAGCAGATGTGTCTCTCTGAATTCCTCTACGCAGAAAAAAATGCACCAATGGAATTCATCCTGGCAGTAGCCGTGTCAGTACTACTGTATGGTTGCACCAAATTGACTTTACCGAAACAACTGGGAAAATATAGATGGGAACTACACAAAAATGCTACGTGCTGATTTTAACAAATCATAAAAACAGCACCCTGTAAAACAGCGGCTGTACGGCCACTCATCTCCCATTGAAGTAAGATGTATGGCATATGCTGGGACCCTGCTAAAGAAACGGAGACATAACTCATTAGTGACGTTCTCCAATGGATGCACCAGTGCTGGCCGACCAGCAAAAACTTATATTTAACAACTCGAGACCGATACTGGATGATGTCAAGAAGACCTTTCAAGAGCGATGACTGATAGGGATGGATGGTAAAAGAGAGGAAATCCATGCTATCAACAGGCCTTGATGATGATGATGGTGATCGTCAACGCTTATGGAATGTTTAATGAGACTAAAAAGTTAACGTGAGCCCATTTAGGCATTGAGCAATGCGTTTCATCAGTGGTTTAAGCCATGTGAGGGACAAACCACTTTCAAAATAAACGTCAATCCATGAAATGAAAAGCAAAACCGATCAGCTCACTCACTCAAACTGAACTGATAACTTCTATGAAATAGTGGATCGCGTCCAGGCTCTTATTCATCTCTGGTGAAAATATGTAGCCAACAGTTTTGACTAAGGGAGAAAATAGTGTTTTGTGACTAAGAATTTACACTGTCTAACGATGTTATATTGCTCCTTGCATAATTTCAGTGACGATATCTAGAAATGCATTACTTTTGGTGTACACCTCGTATAACTGCTAACTATAAATTTATTTCCTCTTTTTTTTTACGTTGCCTAGCAGCATAAATAATTAAGAAGAGAATAATATAAAAAATAAGTTTATCGAATGAGAAAATTCGCAACAGTGCACACTAAGAGCCGTGGAGAAACACAGCAAACAATGGAAGTCACAAAAGAATAGAATATAAAATTGTTGGGGATAAGTGCCATTCATTAGAAAAACTTCTACCGATTTTTTTTTTAATTTTTTAAATAGAACAAATTTGGATAATAAATGAACTGATGTCAGATAATTTAACCACATCATTTGCCTCAATTAGATTCTTTAGTTCGTTCATCCAACTAATTATTTCTTTCAAAGCAAAAGCTGATTTTAACAGAAATTAAAGGAATACAAAATATTTTCTTGCTAAGTCAAATAATCGCGATTTCAGCACTGCTGATGCGATAAAATGTTTACAGAGTTTCTCTAAAGCGATCGAGATTAATTTGTCCGCTTTCCTTTGTATTCTCTTAAACACGTCAACTTCGATTGATTTTCTTTTTCAATACAAGGTTGAGTCAAAAGTTATGCAATATTTTGGAAGTACAGGCTAATTTGCAATGCCTATATCATGTGACTGAAGCAGTTTAAGCAGTAGATTGTACCCACTGTGATTGTTAGTATCGTAGTAATTGGTGCGCTGACACGTTGCGCATTGCTTCACTCCGGGTGTGATTTGAAAGCCACACAGATAAATATATGTATAAATATATCTAAGCGTACCAATAAGCTTTATGAATAGCCAATCTCTGCATGTATAATTTTCGCAGAAATATACAAATATCATCTAAGTCATCAGTAACGAACATTTTTTTCGTAAGATTATAAAAAAGCACACACACACACATACACACACAAACACACACATATATATATATATATATATATATAGAGAGAGAGAGAGAGAGAGAGAGAGAGAGCCAGACAGAGACAGAGACTGAGACAGAGAGTTAAAGAGAAAGGTGTATGTTTATATATATGTATTATATGTATATAATGTATATGTAAATGTATTTATATATACATATGTGTGTGTGTGTGTGTTTGTGTGTGTGTGTGTGTGTGTGTGTGTGTGTGTGTGTGTGTGTGTGTGTGTGTGATTATTTTTTAAAGTCCACATCATTGAAGCTTCCCGATAAATGGAAGAAATAGTCTAAACTTGTCAATGATGCATATTCGTGTGTTCACTGACAACAAAATCCTGCTCGAAAAAATAAAGGTAGCAGATGAGGAAGCAGATGAAAGCAGAATTTTTAAAAATAAATTCTTTAAAATACAACCTTCCTCAAGTTTAACTTGTCTTTTATTCTCTTGCTTTTTCGGTTTCTCGGTTCTTATATATATATATATATATATATATATATATTCGTGTGCATTTATATATATATATATATATATATATATATATATATATATATATATATATATATATATATATCAGTCATCTTTGCGGAAAAAAAAGTATTTTTGCATTCATAAAATCTGATTGTTGTCTACTTTTTTCTTATATGTAGCACCTGCTGCTTTCATACCTGACATCTTTTTCTGTCTAGTTACCACATGATATTTCTTCTATTTTCAAATCTATTTTCCCTGCAAATTTGTCTGCTGCGTTAGTGAGGAATTCATGAAATAAGTATTGCTTTAAGGTAAGTTTTTGACTGATTAAATCATATTAGGTTCAGCTTCTCAACCCTGAATATGCCGCATAGCTCAGGTCTTTCCTTTCTTTTAAAACCTCAAAGAAAACATTTTTATTTCTAACTATAAAAAAGCTGCTCTTCTTTATTATTTGTTTATTTTACTAAAGTATATCTTGATCTGCCCTTTTAAAAAAATAATAATCTTGCCGAAGTTTAACTTAATTTGTTGAGGTTTACAAGCGATGTTTTATTTTTCTAATCAAAGTATAATCTATATCTAAAGTAAGTAAAATCTACAAACGAGTTGTCCTCATTGTCGTTGCTGTAGCATTGCTTACCGAGCAAAGAGCGTAATCTACAGCTGGAGTAACTGCACGGTTAAACACACGACAGAAAATTAGGTCCAGTGTATGTTGGACATCCTGTTTTTCACGCCTTCTTCATTTCTTTTTAAAACTAACTGTGAGTATTCTCGAATGAGTTAACAGCCTCACGATCATCTGTAAACATAGACCATTGGTGGTTGTCAAGGAGACAGAGCTTTGATGACCTTTTCACGCATATACTTCTAAAGATAATTATAATGAGTTGAATTCACATATCATCAAGGAGATGGACTAAACTAATGCTGAGGGGTAAATGAGTGATGAGGTCTTAATACCTAAGTTAAGAATTTACAATTCGATAATCTTATGAGGTCTTTTATTTTACGTTGAAAGTCGTTTTTTTAATCATCAGAATCCCCGATATACTAAATATATTTAAGAAGTACTAATCACAATCCTTCAATAAATAGAAAATGTTTCTTAAAGACCGTAATAATAACTGGCAACCAATACGTTAACAAGTTGTCTGGTAGGGAATTAAAGTTGCTTAATAACGTATTGTTTAAAAGAAACATAACCAAAGAAATGAAATAAAGCATGGAGACTTTACAATGATATCCTCATAGGAAGGTCTGACTTGAAAACTATTGCAAGGGTAATTTTAAAATATTTCTTTGGGGATTAACTTAAATCAGTTGACTTTTTTAGCTATTTATATTCAGGAAATCAAATATTGATTTGTAGGAGATAAAGGAAAAACATTCTATATTTTTCCACTGACTGAACCTTTTACGAGCCAATGGGGTCCCTGTGGACCCCAACAGGATCAGTAAATGGTGCCATTATTATATTTTTCATATTTCATTTTTTTTCATGACTTTTATTTGAGATTAATTAATTTATATTCATAAAATATTTAAACCAAAATCTCCTACCGTATAAATGTGGCGGTGCAACAAATATTGTTTGGTGTGCACCTAGACAACACGGGCTTTCCGTTACACTAATTCATTTTAGATATTCGGATGTTTTCGGTATTTTTCAAAATGAACTGGTATGTACGAATTAATTAGTTTGTTTTGCCCTGTGTATTTTCTTAATGTTTAATAACATATGACATATGTAATGTTTGGTTTGTGTGTTTCTTTTTGTTTCATGATATGCCAAAACTATCCTAATAGAATAGTAGTAGTACTATTCAACCCATGGCCGATGAGATAAGGGCATATGTAGAGTCAACTCCTACAAAAATCGTTTTTATGACTAAATAAAAGTACTTTTCTTTTTTACAGATATATATATTGTAGAGGAAAAGATTATATATATATATATATATATATATATATATATATATAACATACCCATAATAAACGGATGTGTGAAATAGAGATAGGGATACGGAAAACGTTCACAAATGTTCATACGCATGTACAGGAATCCGAAAACACTCGAAATTGTTTAAGGTACGAAACTTTTATTCACCTTTTTGAGTTTAAAGGTTTTTCGACATGAGGAGAGAGAGAGACAATCTTTCTATGCTGACTGCTTTTACATCGTCAGCTCTCAACACAACCAACGCGCGGCGCCCGTAGCGCACAAATTCGTCTGGCCTCGCCCAGCTCTGAATCTCGACTCTCTCGTTCGGAGGCAGGAACTCAACTAACTGACTTTTTACAAATCTCAAAATCCTCAGCTCACACTTCCGGGCATTACATCATTCACACCCACTAATCTTATTTCCTATCTTGGGTTTTTATTTTGACATTTGTGAACGACACATCCTCCCAGCGTGCGCGTGACCACCTGCGTTAATGTTTGCACCTAACTAACACATGCACTGAGTCGAAAGGTTCTCATTCTAATTAAACCGACAGGTAAGATACACAAAAACGAAAAATGATAATATAAAAAAAAATCCCTCCGCAATTATACAACATATATATATATATATATATATATATATATATATATATATATATATATATATATATATTATTCAGTCCAGTTAAACTGGAGTCGGGAATAATTCCGTCAAGACAAAAATCATTCAACTATGAACATTTAAATTTTCCTGGTAAAGAGCTCAGTGTAACTGGCATGCCAGAGCAATAATCTCTTTAAGAAAAACAAAAACCGGTCACATTAGGATTATGAATTTATTTCCATCCTGTTATGAGTACTCATATGAATCAATAACACAAAAAATAACAGGACTTCTTCAGTCCATTAGATCTGAAGAAGTCCTGTTATTTTTTGTGTTATTGATTCGTATCAATACCCATAACAAGATGGAAATAAATTTATAATCCTAATGTGACCGATTTTTGTTTTTCTTAAAGATATATATATATATATATATATATATATATATATATATATATATATATATATATATTAAGAATGACATATAGGAGTTGATTCCAAGCGATTGGTATTGAACAGAATTT
This sequence comes from Sepioteuthis lessoniana, assembly GCA_963585895.1. Lineage (NCBI taxonomy): Eukaryota > Metazoa > Mollusca > Cephalopoda > Myopsida > Loliginidae > Sepioteuthis > Sepioteuthis lessoniana. The sequence continues at coordinate 8,026,462 of OY757904.1, read as the reverse complement.
ATGTATACTTACGATGCATAGGGATATTTTTCTCGTAGGGTAAAAGAGAACTCTCCTCGAGATCAAATATCTATTGATAAACAATAATCAAATGGCAGCCATGTTGCTGCAAGCAGTAATCTTACAAAATTTTAATATTCAATCTTATTCCCATTTAATTACTTATTAGGCTTATGCTGCGAGCAATATTGAACAAGTCCTGGAGGCAGCACCCCACAAAGCAGCAACTATACGGCGACCTACCACCCATCACGACAACTATCAAAATTAGACGAACCAGACATGCAGGACACTGCTTGAGAAGTAGGGGCGATCTCATAAGTGATGTACTCCTGTGGACCCCTTCACATGGAAAAGCAACGGCAGGACGACCAGCTCGAACCTTCATACAGCAGTTCTGTGTCGATACGAGATGTAGCCCTGAAGACCTGCCGGAAGCGAGGAACAATAGGGAGGGGTGGAAAGAGAGGGTCAGGGATATCCGTGCTGATAGTGCGACATGATGATGATGAAGATTGGAAATCTTGACAAGAAAATGTTTAAATTGTCGTGTCACTCATTTTGATTTAAAATATTTCTCGACAAAAATCTGTGAATATTTTTTGATAGAAAAATATAAATTTTATTGGGTAATATGAAAATGTAATTAATAAATTTCTTTTCTCCGATACGCATTCATCTTTTATAGAAACAATTGCCATAATTAATTTTCAATTAGTTTTGACAATGTGGATTGTCACTGCTTCATCTAAACATAACAATGAACGAAATTACTATTAGAATTAGTTGCGTATAAAAGCTATAACAACAAACAATATGAAAAAGACTGAGCGAATTAGAAATGAGCTCCAGGTGGGATTTATACTTTGCCAATACCAATGATTCTCGTGTATTAAATAACATAGAAGGGAGTACAGAAAACTAGACTTTCTCGAAGCACCGGGGTAGGTATGTTAGACCCTCGCAGGGAGCCGATTCTTCATTATTGTATTTGATGCACGTTGTTTTTTGTTGTAGAATAAATAGGAAATTGAGTGAGTTGACAAAAATAGCAAATAAAATTCAAGAAATTCAAGAAAATGCTGGTCAAAATTAATATTTATAACTTTTTGTAATTTTATGATGTGAATTTTTAATTGACAACTTGTTTTGCACTTTGATAGTTAATGTTGAACTTTAATTATACTGTCATATGAATTAATATTGTTCGATGAAAAATATAATGAGATTTTAAAAATATAACTTCGATTTGAATTCAGCCCCCCCCCAAAAAAAAACACAAATAAAAATATAAATTGTAAGAGCAATAAAAATGTTAGAATTTTACAAAAGTGTTCAAATTGCATTTTATATTAAGTATATGCACAGATATGTATTATTTTGTGGATTGCTGAAAAGAAAATCTGATAAGGGTTCAGGTGATAAACTGTAAGGTTCATCTTAATATCCAGCTTATGGGCTAAGAATATAGCAAAGTGTCCCAATAAAAACAATATTTCATTTGTAGATAAAAGAGATTTCAAATGCTCTCTCTCTCTCTCTCTCTCACACACACACACACACACACACACACACACACACACAATTCACAAATATGCATAGAAAAAGGATGATTTCTTCCTCCTCTTATGCTTTCTCAGTCTCTGTGTGTGTGTGTGCATGTGTGTGTCCCTTAATAATGTGGGCGTTCATGGCTTTTCACAGCTTCTTTTATCAATAAACTTTTTATTTCTTTTCTTGTTAAAGGGAGTTAAATGATGTCCCATTGCCTTGCAACTTTTTTAAAATCAAAGTACAATCTTTAGTTAGTTTATTCTCTGACCGTTGGTGCTTATTAATCTTCAGGTAGTTTTTTACCCACCCCCATGCACAACAGAGTAACGTTTTCTAATAAAACTACTTTTATACGACTAAAAAGCTTCAACCGTCTTACTCTTTATCCGTAGCTGGAGAAAAAATAGATCCATGGCTTCCTAGAATGCATCAGTGTGAATCAAACCATCTCAGGTGTTTAAATGAAATTTCAAATAAGTTTCAGTCTTACTGGTATAAGTATAACTTTTCCATAGGCATCTACAATGTGAAAAGAAAAGGCAGGTATATTTTTTAATTGCAAAAAAATATCTTTACAGTATCAAATAGATATATTAATGTGTAATTTAAGAATCTAACATGCTGTTATAAAACGGATTAATGCAAGAAACATATCTTTTACACTGACCTGATTCAATATGTATCAGTCTTTGAAATCAAGGAATTTCTTTAAACAAATCTAATGGGTGGAGTTGCAGTACGTGATGAAATTTTGTTGCTAAAATCATTAATTTAGTGCCGCCTGCTAAAAATACTATTGAAATGTCTCCATATTTTTTCTTTTTCTCAAGAAATTTCTCCTTTTTTTTCGAAAATGAACGATAAGTAAGATAGAAAAATGTTCATTCATACACACACACACACACACACACACACATATATATATATATATCATCATGTCGCGCTGCTAGCACAGATTTCCCTGACCCTCTCTCGCCACCCATTTCTATCGTCAGTCGCTCTCGGGAGGTTTTCCAGGCTACATCCAATATTGGCACAGAGCTGTTGTATACAGGTTCTAACGGGTCGTCCTACCTGTAGTCGTCCATGTGAAGGGATCCATAGGAGTATATCGCTTATGAGTTCGTCCATACTTCTCAAGCAGTGTCCCGTATATCTGGTTCGTCTAACTTGGATAGTTTTCATGATAGGTGGTAGGCGGCCGTACAGTTGCTGTTTTATAGGGTGTTGCCTCCAACAGTTATTCAATATTGCTCATAGCATTCTTTTTTAATTGCTGTCCATGTGGTGCACTCATATAGCAGTATCGACACGACCGCTGCTTGGAAAAAAACTGCGTTTTATTTTATCGGTCAGGTCTAACTTCCATATGACCGATTGCCTGTTGTTAGCTGTCCTTGCCTTTGCTAGTCGCGTGTTTATGTCATTATATATATATATATATATATATATATATATATATATATATATATATATATATTATCGGTGACCCGAGTTCAAATCGTTGAAAAAATTGCATTTCACTTTATTTAATGCCTTTGGGAAAGGCATGAACCTATCTGTTTTGCCAACCCCCGACTGTGGATAAATAGTAGAACAGATTATGTCCCTTAGCTCTGGTACGGCAACCAGTATTGAAGGAAAACTATGACCTAAAACCAGCTGTACTCCCCTTAACAAATAACCTTGTGTCACATTTTGCTCGTGGCAGAGGGTACGCCTAAACACACACACACACACACACACACACACACACACACACACACACACACACACACACACACACAGAAATGTATAAGAATAAGAAGACGTTAGTGTGTGTCTGTGGTGTGTCTGTAAGCATGTTTTAATTACGCTTCCGAAGTGTACGACTGGATAACGAGACATTCCGTTTTCATTTTCTATATTTCAGGCTTTTCCCTTCTTCGCAACTTTTTAAATCTCTCTCTCTCTCTCTCTCTCTCTCTCTCTCTCTCTCTCTCTCTCTCTCTCTCTCTCTCTCAGTTTATTTTTCCTTCCCTCTTATCACATTCTTGTCCCTAAAAATCCAATGATTCTTTCTTTTGTTTACTCAAGTGAGTTGAAAGGATTTCAATCGTTCTATTTTCTAGCGTTTTCGAAGTTCACACGTCTGTGTGTCTGTGTGTGAAGATAGATGTCATCAATATATATTAGTTTGACCAATTACTATGAACATGACTACTTAACATAAGTCTAAAAATCACTAATTTATTTGGTTTTCCCAAATATAGGGATGATATTCATCATCTTTCTGAATCAAAAACTTTTTTTAACTCTTGATCGGGTTGTTTTGTTTGTTTATTTTTTTTTTTTTTCTAACAATCAAAGAACCCAAATCCACCTTAATAGATAGATATAGTCAGAGATAGATAAAAATAGAATGGAGTAGATAGATAGATAGATAGATAGATAACTTAAGTATTAACAGCTGCTTGGAAATGAACATTGCGCTTGCTAAATGTGTCAAAAATCATCAGATACACCTCATCTTCTTCTGGACTGAATCTTATTAAAAATATCCGATAATTATGCTTACCAAGTTGGTCACAACAGTTTGAAATAATCTACCCCACACTTGATATAAAAAAAATCGAACATGGGGGTCAATATTATCATGCTGAGTAGTTGTTAAACACTGCTCACAAGATTTTGCCACCTTTGTAGTTTTGTTGTTTTCTACATAGGTAAAACATTTTGGGTGGGAAAAAAATCTAACGAAGCCAATCCCCAACGGAATTTTTGATGAAATGTCAGAGATACAAAACTCGTTGCCAGTGTTGATGTCTATTTAAAGATCACAGCTATTTGATCTTTAGTATCAGTTTCTTTCGTAAACGAATTATGAAATTTTACTATCAGTACAATTGAACCAAACAATTATGAATAGATGGTTTGAGAAGTACTAGACTATCCGTCAATCCATTGGGTTCCCGTTATTATAACGGCTCATGATAATGTTGATGCTTTTACTTAGAGTTTCATAGTTGTCTTCGTTATATCGAAATGTAAGATCATTAAAAATATATTCACCGTTTAAAATTTGATTGAAAAGTAATCATTTATGTAGCTATGCAAATTATATTAGTTTTTATGTTTCGGGAAATTGAAATCAAGTGAATTAAACACTTACTAAATAATTATGTGAGAAAATGTATTTGTGGTTAAAATCGAATGAATTAATTTTGTGGGGAAAAATGTCAAAATTTTAAAATTTGCTTATTTAGTTATCATTTTTATAATCGATCTATTCCATTGTCTGATTGAGTCTTTCCTTTAATAATGTGTCTTGATCATGGCTTCACCATACAAATTCACCCTGGTGGTGAATACCATTTTGGCTGAGTGAATAAAAGTATAGAATTCTACAGATGGTAACTTTGCTACTGCGCATTTTAAATAAAGATTTCTTTGTCAATATAAACCTCATTAGGAATTGGCAAGAAGACTTTAAAGCTCGATTCAAGGATCTTCCAAACATGGAAATTCTTGAAAGTATTATTTCTTCATCTGATGTTGAAGTGGAAAGTGTAAATTTAAACACCTTTCTTAAAAATGTATATACTGAAATGACTTTCGATCTTGAAGGAAAGTCTATGTACAAATTTAAAGAAATTTGACATTACTGAATGAAGGAAAAAAAACTTTTGCAAAATATCCAAGGCTTTGTTGAGCCCATTTTACTACCTTTCCTATGTTTGTATATAGTGGAATATTGGGTTTAGTCATGTGCATTATTTTCAAATCAATCGGAGGGGCACTTTGAACACAGAATGGGGTGATTTGCGACTCAAATTCACTATCCTACAACTAAATATTCATGAGCTTCTTAGTGCCCACTCAACACATCTTTCCTATTAAAAATAATTCAGTTATGAAAGAGACATTTCCATTTATAGTTTACTTATTCTTTTTCATGTAAATTGTTTTAAACACTGGTAAATTAGTAACTTTCGGCAATTTAATATTCAATTAATTTATTTATGAAGTTAAAATGAGTTACAACGGGTGCATCAAGTAAAAGTTTGAGAAGACCTGATTTCCCCCTCATTTTACTTTCTCTTCCTTTTTTATTCATTTCCTCTCTCTCATATATATATATATATATATATATATATATATATATATATATATATATATATATGTGTGTGTGTGTGTGTGTGTGTGTGTGTGTGTGTGTGTGTGTGTGTTGCAAGAAAAAGTGTAGAAACAACCCAGATCATCAACACAGAAATGGAAAGGGAAACCACTTGAGTCGCTGACCATCCAATCCTTTTTTGTCTCATCAATGAAACCACCTCTCAGTTTGACTGTCGTTGCATGGCTACCTTGCAAAAATTGTGCGGGAGGGGGGGAATAATTTCCAATTAATAAGAGTTGGAAAAATTTACTATCCAAAATAGATTATCTAACAAAAAATCTAGAATGAATTTTTGAAGCATGAACAATATAAAAAAATTAGCAAACATAATTTTTAATTAGCAAATGAAAAATATAATGACCAGAATGGCAGATGCGAGTGCAGAGATAGAACTAAATGCCCTTTTTTATGGTATTTTTTTTAGTAATAATGTAATTTATAAGGACAAAGTCACAAAAGGAGAAGTTTAAAAGTAATAAGGAAAGGATTTACATCGATGCCACTGAATTGAAATGGAAAATAGATGGCAAAACAATAACACGGCTTCACCGACTAAAAATACGCCAACAGTATAACACAATCAAAACATATATGGCAAATAAAAGAGGAAACAGATAAATCTCCCATAATAAAATGGGATATTGTGAAAAAAATACAAATTTACAAAGAAGGTGGCAATGCATGTATATTGTGTCAGCAAGAAAACAATTATGCATTCAAGAACATGTTGAAAACAAATAGTTAAACAAAAGAAGCAAATTTATATCTACGAGGATCATTAAATAAGTTTCCAAATTTTTTTCGTATGGCCACTTTTATTGATAGTACACACATGAAACTCTAGTCCCCTTCGAAGTAATCTCCTCCAGCTGCCATGCACTTGTACCGTTCCAAAAAATTCTGAAAAGCTCCATGCAAGTCCTCTCGTGTGAGCGTGTCAATGACCTTCGTCACAGCCTCATCCATCTCCTCAATTGTCTCATAACGACAGCCTCTGAGCTTAGGGAAAAACCAAAAGTCACAGGGAGCAAGGTCTGGACTATAGGGAGAGTAAAGAACAGTCTTGATGCCCATCTTGGTCAAATAGTCTGTGACAAGGACGGAGTTATGGACTGGTGTATTATCCGGGTGGAAATGCCAATGACCCTATTTAAAGAGTGCTGGCCTCTTCCCAAGGAATCTCTTCCTGAACTCCCTTAGAACCTCAACATAGTAACCCTAACCCTAACCCTTTGGTCTATCAAATCTGGTGTATTGACTTCCTTACACCTCCCACACCTCTCATCATTCCTCACAGACTCCCTGCTTTCCTTGAATCTATGCCACTCAAAAACTCACGCTCGATTCATGCAAGATGACCCAAAAGCAGTCTGAAGCATTCCATACGTTTCTGTGGCATTTTTTCCATGTTTAAAACAGAGTTTTATTGCATATCGTTCTTCTAAAGTGTCCTGACGTCCAGATTGCGGTTTTGAAATTCACCAACTGTGACAGTCGGGCTTTAGTAGGGTGTATTTCAATTGCTGCTGTAGGTGTTCATTTGAAGCTGAAATCATAAAGATTGGTCAGTCATCTCATAGGATGTCTAGCAATAATATAGTGAAATTTCAAGAGTCTACGACAATTTGAAATGCCTATACAAAAAAGTCTGGAAACTTATTGAATGCACCGCGTACGTTTAAACATATTAATAAATTTCTCATGTAATCTACCATCTATGGGCATATGGTCTCATTGGGTGCCCCTTTCATATGGCCTTGTGCCACATCTAAGCAAAAAGCTTAGTAAATTTCCATACCATCTATGGGCATATTTATTCTTCTTTATTTTGACTGCTCTCTCTCTCTCTCTCTCTCTGTCTCTCTCTCTCTCTCTCTCTCTATATATATATATATATATATATATATATATATATATATATTCATTCATATGTATTTCTGTGAGTGTCACGTATACTTATATCTTACCACATTCTATACGTGATTGATTAGCTACTTTTCCTAAATTTCCGTCTGATGAATGTGCACACTACCGGAAACTTCTAGGAACGGATTTCTAATGTTCATCATATATATATATATATATATATATATATATATATATATATATATATATATATATATATATATCTGTTTTCTAATGTTCATCATATATATATATATATATATATATATATATATATAATGATGAACATTAGAAAACATATATATATATATATATATATATATATATATATATATATATATATATATATATATATATATATATATATATATATATACTGCAGATGTAAGTGTTCATTGTTAAAAATCTCTAGATTTTAAAAATCTGGAAAATGTTTTTTTCTAATAGACTTGAATTTCTAAATAAAAAGAAAAAGTTTTTCTTTTCTATCCTTCTGCATTTCTAAACAGAATCGATTAAGAAGAATAAAAATGCGAACTTGCATTATTATTTGGAACAGTTGCCCAACTAGTAACTTAATTTTGAATTTTCTCTGCTAAAAAATTTTAATGATTTCTGAACTGTTAAGCAATAAAATCAGATTTTTCTTTTCTGCTTGTTAAAATGATTATGACCATGATTTTCAATAGTTCCATTAGCATTAGTTTGGACAAAGTACTGATCATACATACTTGAAAAATCCCCCAAATTGATTTTTATTTTCTAAGACTGGGCCATTAAATATTTTGAACAATCACTTGAAAGATCACTGGCCAAATACAAAGAACTATTAAATTATTTCTGTGTTAAACATCTTCATTACGACTTGTGCAGGAGAAACTTTTTAATATATAGTAATACTCAATTTACATATTTTACAAGACCTTCTTATATTTTTCGACAAATATATTCCTCCGTAGATCGATCATTCAAAATTATTTAAGTATTTTTACCCAATGGATGAGTTTATTGTTTGCTGAAGTTTCTGGATATCAGAAAATCAGAGAGACATTTCATCTATAAATATTCCCTTTCTGTTTCTATTTATGCAAATCATTAAACAAAAGATTCATTAACGTACTAATTATACCGAAATTGACGTTTTAAATTAATCAAAATACGTTATGACTTATTCTTTAAGAATTTTAATTTATATTTATGAATAGATAGAAAATTTTGATTTTTCTTGTAATTAACTAAGAGTAACATAATATACTTCATATCGATCTTATACTCAAGAAAAAGACCACAACAAAATTGTTGATCTTTTTACATTAGATAAAGAAAAGTTTGTGCTTAATATTCTTTACAGTTTTTTTTTTCTTTTGTTTTAAATTAAGAGTTATGTAAGCCAAATCTCTTTGTAATTAACTCATTTCAACTTATTCTTTTTCTCTTCTTGGTGTTTTTCACTGGATATATTCTTTCTGATATTGTATACAACTGTTCACTCATAGTACATAATGATATTTGCAATATACATTTAGCTTCTCTGCCAAAAGCTAAATAATGTCCAATATGACTTCACAGTGATCATAACTTTCGAAGTTAATTCTATTTGCAGCGAGACAGAAGCCTTATCACAAAGTAATTTATTTAGTTCAAAGGAAATTCGATACAGTTTCTAATTCAAATGATAAAGGGTAAATTCAATCAATCACTTTCATCATACACGCAAATTCGTAGGGTATTCAAAAAGTATTGAGACTATAGCTCTGTTTACCAATGCAAAAATTAACAATGAAGGAAACGTTTATATTATTTAAAATACAAGGTAGATTGAAAAGATATTGAGACTGAAGCTGTATTTACCAAGACAGAAATAAACAAAGAATAAGAGGTTCATTTTTCTTGAAAATATAAAGTGTGTCCAAATAATATCGAGACCGAAGTACCGACAAAGTATTTACCAAGACAGAAATGGAGAATGAATGAAAGGTTAAACTTTTTGAAATATGAGGTGTATTCAAAAAGCAGCGAAAATAAAACCTGTATTTACCAAGACAGAAATGGAGAATGAATGAAAGGTTAAACTTTTTGAAATATGAGGTGTATTTAAAAAGCAGCGAAAATAAAACCTGTATTTACCAAGACAGAAATGGAGAATGAATGAAAGGTTAAACTTTTTGAAATATGAGGTGTATTCAAAAAGCAGTGAAAATAAAACCTGTATTTACCAAGACAGAAATGGAGAATGAATGAAAGGTTAAACTTTTTGAAATATGAGGTGTATTTAAAAAGCAGCGAAAATAAAACCTGTATTTACCAAGACAGAAATGGAGAATGAATGAAAGGTTAAACTTTTTGAAATATGAGGTGTATTTAAAAAGCAGCGAAAATAAAACCTGTATTTACCAAGACAGAAATGGAGAATGAATGAAAGGTTAAACTTTTTGAAATATGAGGTGTATTTAAAAAGCAGCGAAAATAAAACCTGTATTTACCAAGACAGAAATGGAGAATGAATGAAAGGTTAAACTTTTTGAAATATGAGGTGTATTTAAAAAGCAGCGAAAATAAAACCTGTATTTACCAAGACAGAAATGGAGAATGAATGAAAGGTTAAACTTTTTGAAATATGAGGTGTATTCAAAAAGCAGCGAAAATAAAACCTGTATTTACCAAGACAGAAATGGAGAATGAATGAAAGGTTAAACTTTTTGAAATATGAGGTGTATTTAAAAAGCAGCGAAAATAAAACCTGTATTTACCAAGACAGAAATGGAGAATGAATGAAAGGTTAAACTTTTTGAAATATGAGGTGTATTCAAAAAGCAGCGAAAATAAAACCTGTATTTACCAAGACAGAAATGGAGAATGAATGAAAGGTTAAACCTTTTGAAATATGAGGTGTATTTAAAAAGCAGCGAAAATAAAACCTGTATTTACCAAGACAGAAATGGAGAATGAATGAAAGGTTAAACTTTTTGAAATATGAGGTGTATTCAAAAAGCAGTGAAAATAAAACCTGTATTTACCAAGACAGAAATGGAGAATGAATAAAAGGTTAAACTTTTTGAAATATGAGGTGTATTCAAAAAGCAGCGAAAATAAAACCTGTATTTACCAAGACAGAAATGGAGAATGAATGAAAGGTTAAACTTTTTGAAATATGAGGTGTATTTAAAAAGCAGCGAAAATAAAACCTGTATTTACCAAGACAGAAATGGAGAATGAATGAAAGGTTAAACTTTTTGAAATATGAGGTGTATTCAAAAAGCAGCGAAAATAAAACCTGTATTTACCAAGACAGAAATGGAGAATGAATGAAAGGTTAAACCTTTTGAAATATGAGGTGTATTTAAAAAGCAGCGAAAATAAAACCTGTATTTACCAAGACAGAAATGGAGAATGAATGAAAGGTTAAACTTTTTGAAATATGAGGTGTATTCAAAAAGCAGTGAAAATAAAACCTGTATTTACCAAGACAGAAATGGAGAATGAATAAAAGGTTAAACTTTTTGAAATATGAGGTGTATTCAAAAAGCAGCGAAAATAAAACCTGTATTTACCAAGACAGAAATGGAGAATGAATGAAAGGTTAAACTTTTTGAAATATGAGGTGTATTTAAAAAGCAGCGAAAATAAAACCTGTATTTACCAAGACAGAAATGGAGAATGAATGAAAGGTTAAACTTTTTGAAATATGAGGTGTATTTAAAAAGCAGCGAAAATAAAACCTGTATTTACCAAGACAGAAATGGAGAATGAATGAAAGGTTAAACTTTTTGAAATATGAGGTGTATTTAAAAAGCAGCGAAAATAAAACCTGTATTTACCAAGACAGAAATGGAGAATGAATGAAAGGTTAAACTTTTTGAAATATGAGGTGTATTCAAAAAGCAGCGAAAATAAAACCTGTATTTACCAAGACAGAAATGGAGAATGAATGAAAGGTTAAACTTTTTGAAATATGAGGTGTATTCAAAAAGCAGTGAAAATAAAACCTGTATTTACCAAGACAGAAATGGAGAATGAATGAAAGGTTAAACCTTTTATAATATGAGGTGTATTTAAAATGCAGCGAAAATAAAACCTGTATTTACCAAGACAGAAATGGAGAATGAATGAAAGGTTAAACTTTTTGAAATATGAGGTGTATTTAAAAAGCAGCGAAAATAAAACCTGTATTTACCAAGACAGAAATGGAGAATGAATGAAAGGTTAAACTTTTTGAAATATGAGGTGTATTTAAAAAGCAGCGAAAATAAAACCTGTATTTACCAAGACAGAAATGGAGAATGAATGAAAGGTTAAACCTTTTGAAATATGAGGTGTATTCAAAAAGCAGCGAAAATAAAACCTGTATTTACCAAGACAGAAATGGAGAATGAATGAAAGGTTAAACCTTTTGAAATATGAGGTGTATTTAAAAAGCAGCGAAAATAAAACCTGTATTTACCAAGACAGAAATGGAGAATGAATGAAAGGTTAAACTTTTTGAAATATGAGGTGTATTTAAAAAGCAGCGAAAATAAAACCTGTATTTACCAAGACAGAAATGGAGAATGAATGAAAGGTTAAACTTTTTGAAATATGAGGTGTATTTAAAAAGCAGTGAAAATAAAACCTGTATTTACCAAGACAGAAATGGAGAATGAATGAAAGGTTAAACTTTTTGAAATATGAGGTGTATTCAAAAAGCAGCGAAAATAAAACCTGTATTTACCAAGACAGAAATGGAGAATGAATGAAAGGTTAAACTTTTTGAAATATGAGGTGTATTTAAAAAGCAGCGAAAATAAAACCTGTATTTACCAAGACAGAAATGGAGAATGAATGAAAGGTTAAACTTTTTGAAATATGAGGTGTATTTAAAAAGCAGTGAAAATAAAACCTGTATTTACCAAGACAGAAATGGAGAATGAATGAAAGGTTAAACTTTTTGAAATATGAGGTGTATTCAAAAAGCAGCGAAAATAAAACCTGTATTTACCAAGACAGAAATGGAGAATGAATGAAAGGTTAAACCTTTTGAAATATGAGGTGTATTTAAAAAGCAGCGAAAATAAAACCTGTATTTACCAAGACAGAAATGGAGAATGAATGAAAGGTTAAACTTTTTGAAATATGAGGTGTATTTAAAAAGCAGCGAAAATAAAACCTGTATTTACCAAGACAGAAATGGAGAATGAATGAAAGGTTAAACTTTTTGAAATATGAGGTGTATTCAAAAAGCAGCGAAAATAAAACCTGTATTTACCAAGACAGAAATGGAGAATGAATGAAAGGTTAAACCTTTTGAAATATGAGGTGTATTTAAAAAGCAGCGAAAATAAAACCTGTATTTACCAAGACAGAAATGGAGAATGAATGAAAGGTTAAACTTTTTGAAATATGAGGTGTATTTAAAAAGCAGCGAAAATAAAACCTGTATTTACCAAGACAGAAATGGAGAATGAATGAAAGGTTAAACCTTTTGAAATATGAGGTGTATTTAAAAAGCAGCGAAAATAAAACCTGTATTTACCAAGACAGAAATGGAGAATGAATGAAAGGTTAAACTTTTTGAAATATGAGGTGTATTCAAAAAGCAGTGAAAATAAAACCTGTATTTACCAAGACAGAAATGGAGAATGAATGAAAGGTTAAACTTTTTGAAATATGAGGTGTATTCAAAAAGCAGCGAAAATAAAACCTGTATTTACCAAGACAGAAATGGAGAATGAATGAAAGGTTAAACTTTTTGAAATATGAGGTGTATTCAAAAAGCAGCGAAAATAAAACCTGTATTTACCAAGACAGAAATGGAGAATGAATGAAAGGTTAAACTTTTTGAAATATGAGGTGTATTTAAAAAGCAGCGAAAATAAAACCTGTATTTACCAAGACAGAAATGGAGAATGAATGAAAGGTTAAACTTTTTGAAATATGAGGTGTATTTAAAAAGCAGCGAAAATAAAACCTGTATTTACCAAGACAGAAATGGAGAATGAATGAAAGGTTAAACTTTTTGAAATATGAGGTGTATTTAAAAAGCAGCGAAAATAAAACCTGTATTTACCAAGACAGAAATGGAGAATGAATGAAAGGTTAAACTTTTTGAAATATGAGGTGTATTCAAAAAGCAGCGAAAATAAAACCTGTATTTACCAAGACAGAAATGGAGAATGAATGAAAGGTTAAACTTTTTGAAATATGAGGTGTATTCAAAAAGCAGCGAAAATAAAACCTGTATTTACCAAGACAGAAATGGAGAATGAATGAAAGGTTAAACTTTTTGAAATATGAGGTGTATTTAAAAAGCAGCGAAAATAAAACCTGTATTTACCAAGACAGAAATGGAGAATGAATGAAAGGTTAAACTTTTTGAAATATGAGGTGTATTTAAAAAGCAGCGAAAATAAAACCTGTATTTACCAAGACAGAAATGGAGAATGAATGAAAGGTTAAACTTTTTGAAATATGAGGTGTATTCAAAAAGCAGCGAAAATAAAACCTGTATTTACCAAGACAGAAATGGAGAATGAATGAAAGGTTAAACTTTTTGAAATATGAGGTGTATTCAAAAAGCAGTGAAAATAAAACCTGTATTTACCAAGACAGAAATGGAGAATGAATGAAAGGTTAAACCTTTTATAATATGAGGTGTATTTAAAATGCAGCGAAAATAAAACCTGTATTTACCAAGGCAGAAATGGAGAATGAATGAAAGGTTAAACTTTTTGAAATATGAGGTGTATTCAAAAAGCAGCGAAAATAAAACCTGTATTTACCAAGACTAGAATAAACAGAGAAAGAAAGGTTAATCTTTAAAATAGAACAGTTGGCATTTAACTACTTATTCCAGTGCGTTTTCTATTGGTCAGAGCACCTCTGAAATATCATTTTTAAAATGTCGTATATCTTTTAGTGTCTTTCATGTCCTCAAGATGAATTTTCATTTTATAAATACACAGAGTTGGGTAGGTTGATTATGAAGGTTCCCCATTTGTATAATCTTGTCTTTCGCTAAAAACTTCTTGTTTAAAATAAATTCAAACTGGTTTCATGATTGTTTCCATTTATTCAGATATAAAATAACTTAGCTGTGTACACGTTTTTTTTAACTCAAAACTCTAAAATTAATCAATGTAAAATTTCAGTCACAATACTTTTTGATCGGGCCTCGTAGATGTATGTAGATTTGATTCCAATGAAACATCTGTGGCCCTACGTACTACCAAATTGTATGTCGGCATATGAGTCGATTCGAAGTTTAAATTGGCTTATAAAATTCAAATTTAAATTAGTTCAATGTCATTGAATGGTCTACAGCGGTAAACAGTCTTATTTCAATATGAAACCATACATATTATAAACTTTGAAACTGTAAAACAAATATTGATTGGAGAGTTGCTTCTGTATAAATGCCATATACGACTATTGTCGAATTTGTAGCGCTATGTTCTGCACATATTTAATATTCTTTTCCGATTGCTGGTCCGTATTTTCTATCTGCTGGATAATCCCATTTTGTGCTGATTTAAAAAAGAATTTAGGTAAAGTATTTTTTAAGAGTCTTTTGTTGGAAACACGTCACTGTCAAACACTGAAATAAGGCAACAATAAAAGATTTGAGGTGGAAAGTACCAAAATGAGCTTAGCAGTCTCCTCTAGTTGTGAGATTCCAGTTCTGTAGCGTTGGGTAATGTAGAATTACCCTATCATTGCCATTACTCCTTAGTTTGCTATAAGAAGAAGTGGTAGTAACTGTTAGAGTTTCATTGATGGGTCAAATAGATATGTTTGAATATCATTACTACTACGTAAAAATACTTGAAACCTTATAACTGTGTGCAAATTATTCAATGAAAATTGTTATTTGCAACTTGCAAAAAAATGACTTCGGCATGAAATATCTTAACAAAAAACACCCAACGAACCAACCAACAAAATTTCTTTCTTTTTGAACCTGTAAATCTATTTCTCTCTTACACGGCACAAAAATTTCTTTCTCAGCTATCCAAACAAATAATACTATACGAGACTAAATCGAGTTGGCTGAACTCTAATCTGTACTTACAATAATGCACGCACAACAACTTTTTCGGATATACATATAATTATAGAGTGATAGCATTTTATTAATACATAGAGAAATATTATATTAATTGTATTTTAGTACTGTATACAATATAAATTAAATTTCGATGTAAATAGAATATTGTTCAATAATGTAACGCAGTGGTCTCCTCCCACTGCAGCCCAGACGGCTGGGGCTATAGAATACACCGAATGCATCTCTGCAGAAGGGTAAGACCCACCTCCTAACGAGTTTCCTGGTATATGACACTAAACAATCTGATGGTGAGGCTCCAGTAATGCTGGAGCTTTGGGGAAAGCAGAGTACCCCTTTATTACCATCACTATTAAGTCCACTCTGGCCGACAGTGGTAGCACCTGATCCTATCTATCAAGTGTTTAACATCAAAACTTGGTGCAAATGAATGACTTATGCTAAATTGAATGGTTAAAAATTGAAATGTTTGATCATTTAACTATGTGAAAACAAATAACTGATGTTTAATTGAATTGTTAGGGATAAATAACAATACTTGGAACCATTCAACAGTGTGCAAAAGAATGAGTAATGCTGAACAGAAGGATTAGTGTTAAATAACAACCTAAAAATGAAATTACTAATAAACTAATCTCTTAAATATCATACATATATCATCATCATCATCTCGTGCCGCCAGCACGGATATTCATGACCGTCTCTCGCCACTCCTCCCTATCGTTCATCGCTTCTGGTAGGTCCTCAGGGCTACATCCCGTATCCTCACAGACCTGCTATATGTAGGTTCTATCTGTTCGCCCTGCTTTTGCTCGGCCTTGTGAGGGCGTCCATAGGAGAACATCACTTATGAGCTCGTCCCTGCTTCTCCAGTAGTGTACTGCATGTCTGGTTCGTCTAACTTTGATAGTTTTCGTGAAGGGAGGTAGGTGGCCGTACAGCTGCTGCTTTGTGGGGTGTGTTCAAATAAAGGACTGAGGTTAAATTGTTACTGCTACATGGTGATTCTTGAAACCATTTAACTGTTTGCAAAGAAATGATTAATTGTGAATAGAATTATTCATATTAGATAGCAAGACTTGAAACCATTTAACTGTGTGCAAAAAATGTTAAAATGTTATCAAAAATGTTTACAAATCATGTATATTTAATGTATATATATAAACAAGATTTGGCTTTTAATAATCTACAATGGTTGATGTGCCATAAAACCAAGCTAAACTAAACAAAGCTTTCCACTGAAAGTGAAGTTCAGCACGTAGTCATAGAAAAATCCTACTAATTATTAGTGTTTCAACCTCCTTTTAGAAAGGTCTCAAATCAGGCAGATATGAAGAACTATTCTTGAGTCGATGAAGAGATATCTAATCGTAACCAACACTCGATGAACCTGCCATAATATTTATGTCGTCACTTGTCTTCTACCGACGAATAACTGACTGATCTTTTCAAAAACCACCGACTTTCACCTGTGACCATTTTTTGCATCGACCAAGAGAGTTGCCATGATTGAACTCTAGTAGTCTGTCAAACAGCCGGTCACCGGATTCTCTGGTGACAAGAAAGTAGTCACTACATTAAAGATGAATAGTTATGTTCAAGAAAACTTAAATAGTTGAATGAATATAAAATACTCACTTTATTTCCAATATGTTTATAAATGCTTGAGACCCTTGAGTTATGCGTTCAACTGGTCACCCATTGTAGAAATTAGCAACCAGCAATAGTCTCTAACAATGTTTGTGTTGAAGTGGGTTTGGTACAGCATTTTTTGCTTCTAATATATCCAGGTAGAATCTTTACTACCTGTTAGGATTTTATTACGAGTCAAATAGATCTAGTACCTGATAGGGTTCTATTTACGATCAAATAGGTATGCTACCCGTTCGGGTTCTATTTACGAGTCAAATAGATATGCTACCTGTTGGGGTTCTATTTACGGGTCAAATAGGTATACTACCGGTTCAGGTTCTATTTACGAGTCAAACAGATATGCTACCTGTTGGGGTTCTATTTACGAGTCAAATAGATATGCTACCTGCTGGGGTTCTATTTACGAGTCAAATAGATATGCTACCTGTTGGGGTTCTATTTACGGGTCAAATAGGTATACTATTGGTTCAGGTTCTATTTACGAGTCAAACAGATATGCTACCTGCTGGGGTTCTATTTACGGGTCAAATAGGTATACTATTGGTTCAGGTTCTATTTACGAGTCAAACAGATATGCTACCTGTTGGGGTTCTATTTACGAGTCAAATAGATATGCTACCTGTTGGGGTTCTATTTACGGGTCAAATAGATCCAGTACCCGTTAGGGTTCTATCTACGAGTGAAATAGATTTACTACTCGTTAGGGTTCTATTTACGGATTAAATTAATCTTTTCGAAAATTATGTGTATTCAGTAGTACTGTGTACAAAAAAAAAACCTCTTAAAACACAACTTCACAAAAAAATTTAATTGAACGCAATCTTCTGACTTCACTACATAAAATAATCCAAGATGGGTTGACATGCCCTTAAAATTAATTAGTTAATCAATTGATGAAATAAATCTATTCTTTATTGTCTTTAACTTTCTTCACCAAGAATGACTTTTTCTGTGTCAAGCAAGTAAAGATATGTTTTTGTGTACAAGCAGATGTTTCTTTCTATAAAATCATATGGAAACCCTTATTTTCATTATTTTCTTAAATCTTGCAAACTTGGTTTTACATGTAATATATTTCGTAAGTAATGAAGTTTTGAATAAAGTTTAAATACAGCTTCAGTATTCTTGCAACATTGTAAGAAAGATGAAGCTGAAGATATGGATTAACTGAATATAAATAAAAATAAAATTTAAAAAAAAATAAAAAAAGATAAAAACGTTTCAGTTATTCCCAAATCTCAAGTGATGTATAAATTACTGAAGCCTGTTTATTCCTCGTAGTTTTAATAACCCACCTCACTTTTTATATATATATATATATATATATATATATATATATATATATATATATATATATAACCTTCTTCATATAATATCGCTGTCACAGAATTCCTTTAGGGAACATTTCTCATTTAGAAATAAGCAAAGACTTTCATACGGTCTCCTCCTAAAGCAAATAAAAAAAATGAGTGATCGAAATAAGGTGTGAGCACAGATTTTCTATCGGAACTCTGCCTCGTGATTTGTCATATTTGGTTTTATAATTATATGTACACTCACGCTTCCCCGAACAAACAACATAATCGCACATGCGTATAAACGCACATATTTGCTCCCATTGACAAACGCCTCTATTTGATTGAATAAACGTGTCTATGTCAAATATAGTCAGAGGGAATATGACAGGGCTGAAATAAACTTTTGATGCATCATTAGGTATATATATATATATATATATATGTGTGTGTGTGTGTATGTGTGTGTGTGTGTGTGTGTGTGTGTGTGTGTGTGTGTGTGTGTGTGTGTGTGTGTGTGTGTGTGTGTGTTGTCTGAATTTCTGGGATGAATTATCATAATTGTGCAGCATTGATGAATTGTTTCTTCCTCTTAATTGTTGTTATAGTCACTCCTTTTCGGTCGTTGTACCCTTCGGCCTTCTTCAAGTGTCTCTCAGAGTCGGTGAAATTCTTTGGTAATTTGAACCGAATCTTTCATTAAATTCTTAAAGGGAGATTATTTGCAGTCTGTTATCTATGCTTAAAGGAATTAGAAAGAATTAATTGATTCTTGACATCCTTCAAGTATAGACAGGTGAAATAGTACAACCTAACTCCTTGGATTAAATTAAGGATTCAGTTCTAAATTCCCAGTATGTTACTGGTTACAAAGAAAGCTCGAGGATGCAATAACCAAAATCTCTCTCTCTCTCTCTCTCACTCTCTCTCTCTCTCTCTCTCTCTCTCTCTCTCTCTCTCTCTCTCTCTACATCAATGGGTCTTAGAATAAGCCGATTGTATCTCTTGCAGAGGTGTAATACCACTCCAAGAAACACTCTTCCACATCTAATGGTGAAGCTCTAATTCTGGAGCTCTGTGGAGCGTGGCTAACCACTTCATTGCTATTACTCCCAGGTTCACTCAGACACAGAATGGTACCACCTGCTATAGTTCCATCTATGAGTCAAATAGACCTATTTTCAAAATATTTGCATTAGATAGGAATACTTGATATGATAAAATAGTGAGTAAAAGACTCTTAAAGTGTAAAAAGTAAATGTACAATGTACGCAATTCCCGAACCTTTTGGAATAAGATAACCTGAGACGGTTTCGCATACCAATGAAATATTTCTCTCTCTCTCTCTCTCTCTCTCTCTCTCTCTAAGAAGAAGAGGAAGAAATTATTCTTTGTTGTAATATACTCAACTTAACTTAGATGTGGTACAAGGTCAGTAGAATGGGGCGACCTGTGGTCTGCTAATCTAGCTGACTAACCATTGCACCACGTGAGGTGTCCAAGAAGAAGAAGAAATAAATGATAAAGTTGTTTAAACAAAAAGCCTTTTATACAGAAAATCAAGTCAAAAATAAAACAGCTAAATTATTTGGATGTTATATTCAACCTTCAACTAAAGACTTCTAACCCTATAGAAAGCAAAATAATTCTCCTATTTATATTAATATAACTCCTAATTAACCATAACTCCGATAACTTTGGGCAGCTAACTGCCTACGAACTCAACTAACAAAGAGTTTTTAATTAGGCAAAAATTAATATGAAGCAGTGTTGAAAAAGACTGGTTAATCTGAAAGATATTATAAACAATACTTGTTACTGGTCAAATAGAAAGAGAAATATCATTTGGTTTAACCCACCATTCAACTACTAACCAATAAAAACTAAAGTAGAAAAGATGATCCCAATTTTAATCAACAAACACTTTTCTAACCTTAGTAAACAACATAAGACATTCAACAATTATTGTAAAACTGATTTACGGCTGTCTAAAAATATGCATCTTAACATAATAAATTCTAATAACTAATTTGAACCCGCTCTGCAATTGTAGAAGTAAGAATGACTGTCATCTAGAGAGAAAATACTTAAAGAATTAAATCTGTCAATCATCACTAAAAATTGGATGTGAGGTTTGTGTATTATACATTTGAATCGACATAATCACACTTGGAAAGGACAATTTTACATTTTTAAAACTTCCTTTAAAAATAAACGTTATGCCAAATGTACAAGACTCTCCGTGTTCTGATGTTTAGATTCAAATGTTAAAGCAAAAGAAACTAAATGAAAAGCTGTTAAAAAGTCGATTCTTTCAATAAATCTATTCTTCCAATTTCTCCTTTAAGCACAGTTAAGAAATTAAGAATAATTAGATTCCCAGAAGCAACTGAAATAAAAGATATGAGATAATATTAAAGTGTTTTCATGTGAATAAATTTATCTGTCATCGACTTACGGAATATATATATATATATATATATATATATATATATATATACAAGTATATTGGGAATAAATTTTAGCTATTCTAACGGCCTAATTATCGTTTATATATATATATATATATATATATATATATATATATATATATATATATATATATATATATATATAAACGATATATATATATATATATATAAACGATATATATATATATATATACACACACAAGTATCTTGGGAATAAATTTTAGCTATTCTAATGGCCTAATTATCGTTTATATATATATATATATATATATATATATATATATATATATATATATAAACGATATATATATATATATATCGTTTATATATATATATAAACGAATCAATTTTTTGTCCAGTCGGCTGGGGCATCAGAATACACCGACTGCACCTCGGCAGAGGGTTAAGACCCCCATCCCCTATAAATATATATTCAAAAACAAAAAAAAAAGTCTGACCGATTGTTGGTTTTTTGCTCTGTGGATTTTATTTACATTGAGCTTTTTATCAGGAATATTCAAATTTATTATTCTATTTTTCAATATTTTTTTATTTGTCCCGATTGGAATTATTCCCTATTCCGGATTTACTGGATTGAATAATATTATATATAGAGATAGTAGAGTGTTCGCCAATGGTCCGGGAGACCTGTGTTCAATCCCAGGTCGCGTCATACCCAAGACTTTAAAAATGGTACTTGATACCTCCTTGCTTAACACTCAGCGATATAAGGTACGTATCAAGGGTAAAGTGAAGCAATCCAGCGAAAGGAGTAGTGCCCTCCCCAATACCTCGGTGTTGTAGCTATTGAAAAGGGAGCCTTCTGGTCGCCAATTTTACTTTTTACTCATATATATATATAATTGTGTGTATGTGTGTGTGTGTGTGTGTGTGTGTGTATCTTTCAGTATTTGTACACAATATCTATTTTTAAATATTTATACGAAAGCAGACACTGACTCAAATTTATATTCTATTTACTAACATAAAACAGAAGCGAAACTTTGATATTGAGGACTTCGGTTTTGCAATCAAGAAAAAAATACAACAGCCAAATTATTTGGATGCTACATTCACCCTTCAGCTGAAGACTTCCAACCTTATAAAAAACAAAACAATTCTCCCGTTTATATTGTTACTTCTAATCACCCAAAGCTGTCTTCAAAGAATATTCGATATCCATGGGTTGCTAATTATCTACAAACTTGATCGATTGATCATAACGTTGTATTAACCTGTCTTGGGCTATTTTACGTCGAGAGGTTAGTGAATCACTTTTAGTGTACTTTTTTTTTTACATTTTGTGAGTAGTTTCACAAGAAGATTTTTTTCGCATTACTCCTAATCCTACCAAATCCTAATAATTGTTAACAGATCTATTTGACCCGTAGACAGGACCCTAACAGGTACTACCACTCAGGGCCAGAGTGCATCTGGGAGTAATGGTTCCAGATCTCGATGCAAACTCGAGTGACAACTAAGTTTTTTAATCAGGTAAAAAATGATATGAAATATTATCTAAAAATAATAATAGTTATAGAATAATCAGGAAATTATTGTAACGAAGTTCGGTAATGGGTTTAATCATGTCGTGCCGCTAGCACGGATATCCCTGACCCTCTCTCGCCACTTCTCCCTATCATTCATCGCCTCAGACAGGTCTTCAGGGCTACATCCCGTATCCTCACATAGCTGTTGTATGTATGTTCGAGCTGGTCGTCTTGCTTTTGCTTGGCCATATGGTGGGGTCCATAGGAGTACATCACTTATGAGCTCGTCCCTGCTTCTCCAGCAGTGTCCTGCATGTTTGGTTCGTCTAACTTGGATAGTTTTCGTGATGGGAGGCAGGTGGCCGTATAGTTTATTTACTGTTTTGAGCAGTTGTTTGATAACAGATTTTTTTGTTTTTTTCGCTCACAGTCCTATCGAATACGAATAATTTCAAAGTTTGACCCTTTAAAAAGGAGCATAACAAGTACTACAACTCAGAGTCAGAGTGGATCTGGGAGTAATGGGCAGTGAATGAGTTCTCCATACTTCACAAATCTTCATAACTGGATACTCAGCATCAGATTTAGAATAGTGTTATACCCAGGGACAACTCTTTTTCTTGGTGGCGGGGGTCTTCTCCTTCTCCAGTCAACGTATTCTAAGCCCCGCTGACAGAGTAATAAAAGATGTCTTTCGGGGGGGTCTTCTCCCACTACAATTAGCGTATTCTAAGCCCCGCTGACAGGGTAATTAAAGATGTTAAGGTTTGTTTTTTGTTTTGTCTTTTTTGTTGTTTTTTTGGTAAAGGGGGCTCTTCTCCAATTTCAGTCAACATATTCTAAGTCCCGCTGACTGGCAATATTATTTTTTTTTTGTTGTTGTTGTTGGGGGAGGTCTTTTCCAACTACAGTCAGCATATTCTAAACCCGATTGACAGTGTAATAAAATGTCTTTTTTGTTGGGGAAGGTCTTCTCCCTCTACAAACAAACTTATTCTAAGCCCCGCTGACAGAGTAATAAAAAAGGTTTTCTTTGGTTGGGGAGGTCTTCTCCCTCTACAGACAACATATTCTCAGTCCAACTTACAGGGTAATAAAAGATGTTCGTTTATTTTGGTTGGAGAGTTTTTCTCCCACTACGGTCAACATATTCTAAGCTAGGCAATAAAATATTTTTTGTGGGTTTCTTCCTCCACTACAGTCCCCGTTGACAGGGTAATAAAATTTTGTTTTATTTTTGTGGGGTGAAGGGGTATTCTCCCACTACAGTCAGCGTAATCAAAGCCCCGCTGAGAGGGTGATTAAAGTTGTTTTGTTATTTTTTGGAGGGAGGGTTCTTCTCCCACTACAGTCAGCATATTCTATGCCCTGCTGACAGGCTAATAAAAAAGGTTTTCTTCGGTTGGGGAGGTCTTCTCCCACTACGATCAACATATTTTAAGCCCCCCCCCTCCAACAAAGTAATTAAAGATTTTGTTTTGTAGAGGGAGAAGGACCTCCCCCTACAGACAGCATCTTCTAAGTCCCCCTGAAAGGGTAATAAAAGAAGTTTCTATCAAACATATAGAAGTGTTCTCTCTCTTACATTTTGAAAAATTTCGTTTTTAAACTGTTGACCAGTTGATTTTGATATTGCTTATTATTTCATTATTTTTTCTTTATGTATATATTGGTAAAAAAAAAAAAAAAAGAAAGTTTGAGATCTTATTCAAGGGAGACCTAAAAATTTCCTTTTCAATCGCTACAACACCAAGGTGTAGGGGAGGGCGCTATTCCTTTCCCTAAATCGCTCCACTTGATACGTTCTTTATTATGTTGAGTGTTAAAACAAATATGATTCTTTTTCCGTAGAAGCCGATGTCACTTCAATCGAATATTTTGATTTAGTTTACATACAGAAAAAAAACAATGGCAGAGAAAAAAAATTGCTCATAAACATTTCCAAATGATGAATCCATTATTGCAACTTTAGTTCTGTTAATTTCCAAGTCGATCCCAATTCATAAAAATGTAAAGACGAGCTGCACCTCTGGTCGATTGAAACCCACACTTGGGGCGGGGGGGGTCTCCAACATAAAGAAAACCCTGTGGGTATAAATTTGAATCAACCAGAGAGATAGCTCATAGTTATAGATTGTTATTAAACAGAAACTTAACAGAACTAGCGAAAATCGTCGGTTTTTGCGTATCTCAAATTGTGTAATAGTTAGCAAGCTAGATTTGCAGACCATTGCTAAAGAGTTCGATTCTCACTGGGTACCCTATATTTCTGACCTTGTGTGACAGCTAAGCTTAGTAAATAACAATATGTGTCTGTTTAGTACTTTTATGACTAACTTTTTCTGTACCATTGTGCTTTTGACATGTACTAGAAAAAATTCCCTCCCTTTTTTCACTCAGATTCTATTTCTCCTAATGAGGGCTGAAGAACGAATCGGCTGAATCATAGTATTAACTACACCCAGAATGTTAAGAAATGATTCAATTGTTCGAAAAATTTCCGGCATGTTAATGACTCTTCTCTTAGTTATCGAGAGTATTACGTCAAAGAAGTTCATTAAAGCTGAACGTCTTAACAAGATGAATCTAGATTACGATTCGTTTAACAAATCATTCAAACATTTGAAAGTCAGGAATGTTACCTCTGTATTACGCACATGGAAAATATTCATTTGCAGTGGCAAAATACGAACGTCCATATCTTGACTCGAACTCTTCCCAAGTTGTATACAAAGGTCACTAGGCAAAGGTCACTAAGCAAAGGAATTATTGAGCGTGTACAAAAGTTCTTGTCAACCTTTATTTTGAAAACTAGATACTCAATACAAAGTGAGAAACTAGTTTTAGGATTTTTTTAAAAATCTTTGCACGCACCTAATCTCAATTAATCAATTGAGAATACGTTGTTTGTCTGTCTGTCATCAAACCGTTTGATTGTATGTAGAGCTACCAAATTTAATATACTTATTCGATCCTCGTGCAGAAAGGTAGGTTCTCATTGAGAGGGGGCTTTAACAATAATCAGTAAAAGGTAAAATTTCTGCAAGTCATGATTAATTGTATGACATTTAAATTTCCAAATTTCTAAAAAATGTTTCTTCGTATTTATAGATAGTTCTTCAAGAATCCAGAATTGTAGAATTTACAATCAAAGCAAAAATAATTACAATTTCTCAAGCATTATTCATTTTAATTTTAAAATATTTTTCCACAAAACTCCTAGAAAATTTTTTCAGAACTCTATTGACATTATTTCAAGAGTATAACTGATAACTTTTATAGTAATAATTAGTTTTTGTAACCTTTCAGTATATATTTTTTTTAAATTGACAAACTAATTTTAAAAAACAACCAACCAAAATCACAATATTGACCTCTTACCCAACATAGACAAGTACATCAACGACTACATAGACATTTTTCAGATTATTCTAACTGTTAATAGAAACGTGTGTATTGTTGTCATCATTCATTGCTTTCTTTTGTTATTCTGAGAAATTATTTTAATTAAGAATTGTGAGAAATTTCTATGATATAACTTTAAATATAAGACTGTTCATCGAGATTGTTTTTTCTCTACCATCCAATCCTTATCCCCAACAGAAGTAACAACTATTGTAAATATCAACTTACAAAGATTGGGGGATGATAAATCTATACATAGTAGGGTTTTATTACAAGCATAGCTTTCATAATTAACGTTGATCAAATTATACATATATCAATTTAACTGAAGATGATAATGAGCAAAAATTACAACAAAGATATCAGTAAATTGATTAGATAGCGTTTCATCTGAACTGTCATTTGTTCCGAGAAAATATCCACTATAAATTCATTAACATGCTCTTGAAATATGTTGCTGAACAGTTACAAACATTTTCTAATCAAAACTCTCTCATATATATATATATATATATATATATATATATATATATATGTGTGTGTGTGTGTGTGTGTGTGTGTGTGTGTGTGTGTGTGTGTGTGTGTGTGTGTGTGTGTGTGTGTGTTGTGGGCATATTTTATAGAAGATGACAGATAAGGATTCGGAATAGAGTTTTTATTAGCCTTTTAATGTTAGCGAGCGAGATGTCGCAATTAAAGATGATGTATTGCGCGTTTAAACACATCAACTGCACGAGACGAATGCTATCACTCAAAATATCCATTGCTCACGTAAAACATCTCATAATTTATAGCTTGGTCGTATCTACATCCTCAGCAATGACCAAGAAAGTTGAAAGTGCATGTACTCGAGGTACAATATCAGAGATTTCGGACAATTATTACGCAGCTTTCATCCTCAATTGCGACATCTCACTCGCGAACATGAAAAGGATAATAAAAACTCAACACAAAAATCTTTATCTATGATATTTAAGAAAAAATACTTTCAAATATATATATATATATATATATATATATATATATATATATATATATATATATATACACAAACATCTTTCCTGCTTGTATTGCGTTAATACACACACACACACACATATATATATATATATATATATATATATATATATATATATATATACGAGGTGCATACGATAAGTTTCCAGACTTCTTTCGTATGGGCACTTTTATTGATAGTATACACATGAAACTCTAGTTCCCTTCGAAGTAATCTCCTCTGGCTGCAATGCACTTGTTCTACTGTTCTAACAACTTCTGGGAGGCCCCATGGAAGTCCTCTTGTGTGAGCCTGTCAAT
Organism: Sepioteuthis lessoniana; assembly: GCA_963585895.1. Taxonomy (NCBI): domain Eukaryota; kingdom Metazoa; phylum Mollusca; class Cephalopoda; order Myopsida; family Loliginidae; genus Sepioteuthis; species Sepioteuthis lessoniana. The sequence goes on along the minus strand of OY757904.1, from coordinate 7,999,175 downwards.
GACCTTTGTAACAGCCTCTTTTATCTCCTCAATTGTCTCATAACAACAGCCTCTGAGCTTAGGGAATAACCAAAAGCCACTGAGAGCAAGGCCTGGACTATAGGCAGGCCGAGGAACTGTCTTGATGCCCATCTTGGTCAAATAGTCTGTGATAAGGATGGAGTTGTGGACTGGTGTATTGTTTCGGTGGAAATGCCACTGACCCGATTTGAACGGTGCTGGCCTCTTCCGACGGAATCTCTACTTGAACTCCCTTAGAACCTCAACACAGTAACCCTAACCTTAACCCTTTGGCCAATCAACTCTGGTGTATTGACTTCCTTACTCCTCCCACACCTCTCATAATCCTTCACGGACTCACTGCCTTACTTGAATCTCTTATGCCACTCAAAAACTGAAGATCGATTCATGCAAGATGCTCCAAAAAGGTTCAGTCATCTCATAAGATGTATAGCAATAACATACTAAATTTTCAAGAGTCTACGACAATTTTAAATACCAATACGAAAAAAGTCTGGAAACTTATCGTATGTTTATATTCACGCAGTACAAGCAAGAAAGATGATTGTGTGTATTTTTCGTAATTTTTTCCCGCAATATTTAAGTTTTTGTTATAAGATAAAACTTTATTTTTTTACTTCATATTTACTTTTGCTAGTTATTCTACTTCAATTTGTTTTCCATTATAAAATTTTAGTTTTGATGTCTATCAAGAAAAATGAACACAATAAAAAGGGGCTGATAAAGATAAATAAGTAGAATTTTGGTAAGTTCTAGAAATTTAACAGCTCTAAAATGTGGTTGTTTTACCATATATGAGGCTGAGCGAGATATATAAATTCAGTAATTCTCATGGCAAATTAGCTTAGTTCTATGAATGAGATGTAAGTGGAAAGCTTAAAACAAGCAGACTCAGTTGGGAATTACCAAAGGCAGAATTAAGGAATTTTCTAAAAATATTAATATGACAACCAGGTATAATTATACATTTTAACATCCAATCTACCAAAATATACGACTTTTTGTTCTAAATTATCACAAAGAGCCCTCTGATGCAGGATTCAAACAAATTTCTCACTCCAGTTGAGAACAGTTAGGCTGTGTAGATTTCGAACGTAAATAATCACTTCTTTTCTTTTCCTTTTTTTTTTTTTTTTTTTTAATCAATTTCCGTCGTCATAGCCAACATAGAAACAAACGTTTACACGAGAGAGAATAAAGCAGATGATAGCAGATTGACACTGTTTTTATCTTTTCTGTTATATGTGGCAGTCACATATAAGAAATGAAAGTACTCTACAATTTGAGAAGAGAAAAAACGTTTTTATCTACCCTTCCCCACCTTGTTCTTCGTACAAGCGATTATAACTTCTGAGTGTCCAACATATTTAGCTCTTTTCCTTTCTTTCAATCTCACCCTTTTCTCTGCTTCTGGTTTGTTTTTAAATTATTTTTCTGCATGGCTGATTCCAAATTGTCGCCAAAGTTCTCAGTAAATCAATGTCCTTATCCAATCATGTCTTTTTTCTTACGCTCTCTAAGCCATTTTGACATATTCATTTACGGTAACATCTACTATTTTGTTGAGATTTTTGTTTACATCTTAATTCATGTTCCCTTTAATATACTTGTTCTAATCAACTGTTATTAGAAATTGTATTTTCTTCTTTCACCATCTTTTGTACAACTAGACAAAGATCTCATTTGTCTAATAGATTATTCATGAATTTGTCTGCTTTCCTCATCTTAATTTAGTTTGCAATTTTTCCTAATATATTTTTATCAGCGTTCTTGTCGTTACCAATTATCATGATTAATTTCTCTTGATAATGACGTGTTTAGTCTTTAACCGTTTTGATGGTCAAGATATTTCTTGATACACAGGGTTTATAAATAGTAATTAATCCCATTGTCGTCTTGTTCAAAGTTATCAGTTCTTCATTATGAAACCCATGAATGATTCAGAATATTTTACAACGCCTATGTACGTGGGTCGCTCCAAAAGTAATACCACTAATTTATTCCTACAGAAACTACTGTTGATAAAGAGAGCATATTAACATGGTTAGTCAGAGAAAGTTTTCAGCTACGAAATTGTGTTTCATATGCTTCCAACCATTGTTTATGAATTTTCCACAGTGATAAAACTGCGCTCGCCTGTCGCTCTCGAAAATTTATATACAAAGTCAAGCTTATTTTTCATAGTTGTGGTTTTGTGAAAATGTTGTATGTGTATTGCATCTTTCATGGACCCGATTAGCACAGATAGGCTTATGGATACTCCCTTCATTTCTCAGGTAGACAACTACGTTGAATTTTTCTTGTTACTCACTTTACCACTATTGAAACACTTCATTCTTTTCTGTTAACTTTAGATCAAAATTCACCTCATGCAGTCAACACATCCCTTTTTTCATAATAAACATTATAATAATTCCAATAATATAAATCCGATTAGCTGTTCAACAATTTAAAAATAATTCTCAGTATTTTATTGGTTTATTTCATATCATAAGCTCGCTGGTTTGTTTCACTTTGTACCATTGCTAGTTCTTTTATCATTGATTTTTAAAAAATTGTACCTAGTAAAGAATAATAGTTGTATTGCTAGGTCTTGAAAAGAGCTGACGGAGACAAAGATAAGGTGAAAAGATAAGGATTAACAGAAAAGGAAAAAGCTAAACACTTGGTCTAAGAAAAATACCTCTCTCTTCGTTGATGTGCTTCAGCCTCCCTTCAGACCAGTCTCAAATTGGGAAAACGAGACGTGATATTTTTGAATCGATGAAAGAAATATCTCATTGCTCCATGAATCATTGCCCAATCCCAATGGGAGGTTGCTTTCTCTTGCTCTGAAATTTAAACACCTTGCTTGTTCTCAGTCCGTCATAAACTGGCTGGCTTGCTGACCTTTTTAAAAATCCCAAATTCTTGTGTGACCGTTTCCTTCTCTCGTGGGTAATTCTTTGTTGTCGATCACCAGGTTCTCCAAAGGTGGGAATGCAGCAATACGCTGAGCAACAAAGAATTTCTGAGGTTAATAATGTCCGTTTTAGCCAAAATCGAATATGTTGATTCCATCTCCGTTCACGAAATTATAGTTGTACATCAGCATTTTGTACAATGTACACCATTTTTCATTAGAGGACCCACGAAGGTTTTCCTATCACCCTTGCATATCTAATTCGTCTCAATGAAGAATATTGTAAAAGTAATGGCACAAAATGCTTGTAGATTCTAATATTCAAAACTAAAATTTGAAGACTTGAAAAGCGATTCAAATCTGAAATAAGACGTTTTATTTAAATCTAAAAGAAAATTAATGTCTGATATCGAAATCAGATATAAAATTAGCTAGCTGTAGAGGATTCATGCACGTTAGTTGTACACAACTTTCTCGGATAAAAATTATACCTATTTACTTGGACGCTAACAAAACGGCTGGAGAAGAAGCTAGACGGCAATTACACAAGAATGTTGAGAGCAGTATTGAATAAGTCCTGGCGGCAACACCCCACAAGGCACCAACTATACGGCCACCTGCCTCCCATCACGAAAAGTATCCAAATTAGATGAACCAGACACGCAGGACACTGCTAGAGAAGCAGAGACGAGCTCATAAGTGATGTACTCCTATGTACCCCCACATATGGCCGAGCAAAAGCAGGATGACCAGCTCGAACATACATACAGCAGCTATGTGAGGATACGGGATGTTGCCCAGAAAACCTACCAGAGGCGATGAACGATAGGGAGAAGTGGCGAGAGAGGGTCAGGGATATCTGTGCTAGCGGCACGACATGATGAATAAACATGATCGCAACGAATCCAACAATGCTACACTGGATGTTTCTTAAGATATACTCCTTGCACGTTCATTGATTTTTCTCCTATTAATTTGGATGAGTTGAATAAAGAGTATGTGCAAGAGATTTCACTGTGAAATATCTGCGATGGAAATAAAGTGTCCAGGTAGGCTCAGTCGAAAAAGGGTGAATTAAAGCAGCTAACTTCTACAACAGGAGATGAACTTCACGTACAAGTGCAAGTGTCTCAAACATTTATGAAGATATTAGAAATAAAATATTTCATATTTATTCATTTTTTTTTTCCTCATTATCATCAAAATATTGAACGCAAATAACCTGCTTTTCTAATATACTATTTGCACCGAATATAAATAAACTCTACTAACTATATCGTGACTGATCATTTTTATTTTTTAAATTTAAATAAAGATGCGCACTGAGCAATTTAATAAAGTGATGATATCAATGTGTTAAGACAGGTAAGAGTCAATTCTCGCTGCCGTTTGATCAGCAGTTTTAGAAGAAATACAGGATTATACAAGTAGATGCTACCCTAAATATTCACTACTAATAACTTCCAACGACTCTTTCAGTATAAATGTATATGCATTTATATTAAATAGATAGCTTCATACGACTTTTTTTATACTTTTCCAAACTGAAACTTTATCTTAACTGAAAGATTCAAGGACGTGAAGGTCAGTATAAGAAATACAACACAGTTTCCCATCATGTCAATATAAAAGTTTCTAAGGTTCTTTGACCAATGAAGAAATGTGTTAAATACCAAGGAAACTATTTTGACGAAAATAAACGTTTCATTCTGAAGGTTTTATTCATTGTTTATTTCTGTCTCTTTTCAGTTCCTCTAATAGAAATTCTCAACTACTTAATAAGTACGTACATCTCATTGTACATCTCATCAACAAATTTCCCACCTCCTAATCATCATCATCATCATCATCATCATCATCATGTTGTGCTGCTAGCATGGATTTCCCTGACCCTCTCTCGCCACTTCTCCCTATCGTTCATCGCCTCTGACGGGTCTTCAGGGCTACATCCCGTATTCTCACATAGCTGCTGGATGTATGTTCGAGCTGGTTGTCCTGCTTTGGCTTGGTCATATGCGGGGGTCCATTGTGAGCTCGTCTTTGCTTCTCCAAAAAGTACTTGTTCAATATTGCTCTCAAAATTCTTGTGTAATTGCCGTCTGGCTTCTTCTCCAGCCGTTTAGTTAGCGTCCAAGTAGTGCATCCATATAGCAGTATCGACATGACCGCTGCCTGGAAGAAACTGCGTTTCATCTTATCGGTCAGGTCTGATTTCCATATGATCGAATGCCTATCTATAGCTGTCCATGCTTTCGTTAGCCGTGTGTCGATGTCTTTTTCGGTTGATGAGACGCTGCTTCCTAGGTACCTGCCTCCTAATAAGAAGATCAAATTAAAAGTGCGATAAGAGTAATCCGAAACTGAATATTTTAAGACCTTATTTTTGCAATGCTCGAATCATTTAATAAACGGGTTTGTCTTTGCACTATACTTTATCAGTCTAGTTTTGTTTCAATCCCTCTGTTGAATTTTTCTCTCGGAGTAATTGTTTTTGTTCATTACTTTTGTTGTCCTTTGCATTTCAAATTGAGTTGAATACTTCTTCATTCTATTGTAATTTATTATCGCTTCTTCTCAAAATGATTTTTTTCATCAAAACTGTCTTACCTTTACTTGTCAATTTTAAGAGTTTTACTTTTATCAGGCATTTGTGCAGCTACTGAACGAATCTTCAACCAGAAGACATGATTTTTAGTAAGCTCTGTCTTTTCTTAATATACCCTTTTACAAAACGATTTCTAATAAAGTATAAACATTGTTTCTATATTGCGTTTATTTACTCCTTGCGGCAAAGTTTTAGATTATAAAAGCATTCCATTTACTTTTCTATCTTTCGAGCTGTTCAGAAAGAGTTTTAATTCAGGTGGGTTGAGTTTTTTTTTTTTTTTTTCATATATGCCTTTAAAATAAACTTTCTTTATATATCTGTGTTATTTAAATGTCTTGTTATATTTCTTCTAATTTGACTATTTTTTTACACTTAATTCTTCTAGTACGGAAGCTATTTTTTCTTTTGGTATCTCTATTCATAATGACACTAGACGATCCGTGAACCGTTGGATTTTCTTGTAACCGTGATCCATGACTATATAAATTAAGTTGGCAACCGTACTCGAGAGCGACCCAAAGGCTCCCTTTTCATTTGCTACGAGATCGAGGTGTTGGGTAGTGCGTTCTACTTTACCCTTGATTCGTACCTTATTTTACTGAGTGTTAAGTAAGAAGGTATCAAGTATCATTTTTTGAGTCTTTGGTATAACTCGACCTGGGATTGAACCCCGGTCTCCCGGGCAATTGACAAACACTCAACCCAATGGGACGGTTTTTATGCCCGTTAAATCGAGAATTTGGAGGGTTCAAAAACGATGTTTATCGCAAACGAAACTACTTTATCTATTTTATACATTCGAAGTGTATCGCTCAAATAAAAATCTCGTTACAATATGCCATTTTTGCTGGGTAATGGTCACATACACACGTACGTGCATACACGAGTATTTTAATGATATATAGATTTAACTAGTTAATTACATTTTTGAACTGGTTTAATTTTCATGTAAAAACTACAATTTTGCTTCTCCAATAATTTTGATGGGGCTGAGGGAGTCCCAATGGTGTTGTGGTTAATGTGATGAACTTTTATATCGTAGTAAACGAGTTCGAACTCCAGTCACGCTATTATGTTCGCTTCGGAAAGGTATGAAATTTTTTATCCCCCAGCTATGGGTTGAATAGTAACCCTACTGTTTTTCCCCAAGGGTAGCTTTGGCATTAGATAATCCATGAAGGTTGATATGCCATTAAAAAAAAGGAAACCCAGCCAAACCTTTGTGAGGTGAATAAACAAATGTATAGAACACATACTGAAGACCGATTTAAAAAACAAACAAACTATTAGACTTGGACCCAATCTTGATTAATAATTTTTTAAAGGCTGAAATTCAATGTGAAGGAGTGGAGCAGTAACTCATGGCCTCAAAAACAATTTCCATGAATTAATAATATCCTGATATGTATCATCGTATACACAAGATCGACTTTTATACAAGTATATACGGCATTTTTCCTGACGTTTATTTTTTTACAAACAAAAATATATATTAGGTCATTCATGGTACCAGAGTCAATTTTAAAGATGGCTTCTTTTTTATACTTATTTTTCAGTTCATGTTACTTAAGGATAAGATGGCTTCTTTTCCGTCTTCTTGGCTCTTAAGTTTTTTTCTGAATCCAACTCGACAATATGTTGTAGTTTTCTTTCAAAGTTCTAATTATTTTCTGCTTATTGTTTTTGCCACATCTGGTAAATTCATTTGACTTTTCATCTTGGAGTTACATTTACTCATTGCTAAGTTTCCTCTTTATTACCACTGGTCAGCAAACCAACGTTATTTCAAATTGTTTCATCTGTTCAGCGAATTTCTGCTTTGTAGCGTACATTACTGACTTATTTATTCTATTATTCACTGCTTTCGTTTCATGTGTTTCTTTTCAAATGGATTACTTCTCAAGTATTAATGGTTTACGGTCATGACAATCTGAAGACATTGGTTCTTGTTGGGTCACCAAAGTTAAAGCTGTTCAATACTTATACAGGCGATTACAGTATGTACTTTGAGCAATTTGAAGCCAGTGTGCAAAACTAAGGAAAACTAAGCTATAAATAATAACCAGTTTATTCATTTCAACTTCAAAGGTTCTTTTTGTTCAATTTTTCGATCATTTTTCATGACTGGAGTTGAAATTCGAGTCGGAAGCAAACGTTGGATTACTGGAGATATATTTGTGGAAAACGGACATATCTTTATGGTCGTTATTTCTTAGGATTTGGTAGGTGTGTTTTTGTCTTTTATATAAATATTTCCTATTTTCTACTTATGTACAAAATTTCTTAAAAGAATTTTCACTTTTCGACTTGTATACTATTTCTTTAAATGATACTTTTCTACTTGTATACTAAATTTTAAAAACCCTGAATTTATGTTAGGAATTCTTTCAGGTGTTTCTAATTCAACAATTACTCATTGTGATGGTGTCATTAAAATAAGTGCGAGGTAAGTCAGCTCATATAGCATCCATAATCTGTCAGAGTAACGTTGGTGCATATTTAACACTCAACGACAGACAATTATACTGTAACAATCTTAATGTTTTATTAGTAAATGTTTGCAATTTTCTTCGACTTCTACGTGGACTTATGCATCAGACAAATCAATATTCGACCAGTATTTACTGAATAAACACTTCTGCCGCCAGTAATGTGTGTCGGTGATCCTGTCACGTTTAATTTAGACCCATCGAGAAATTGCTGCATAACTATGATTTTTTTTTTTTTATTTGTTTGTTTGTTTGGTTGGTTGGGGTTTTTTTGTTTTTGTTTGATTATTTGTTTTTCTATGACCACTAGTGCAGTTCAGGAGTTTTTCGAAGATTGTCTAAATGCCAATTTATCAGGATCCTTCGAAGACTTTCAAGTGACACACTTTGATAAAATGTCCTAACTTCTTAACGGATCCAGTTTTTAAAAAAGTCACAGGTAAAAAAGTAACTTAGGTAAATATGTAACAGAAAAGTCACAGAAAAAAGTTAATCTTTTACCAAGATGTTTTTTGATAAATTACGTACGCCTGACTCGAATCAAAAACAAATTCCTCAACAAAACTTAACCCTAACTCTAATCAAACATCATAAATTAATTTTTTTCCCTAACTTTATTACCGGCCACGTTTTTAACAACGGTTACCTAGAAGAAGTTCCCATGGCGTAATGGTTAGAGTGCAGGACTGCAAACTCGAAGTAAGCGAGTTCAAATTCCAGTCACGTTATTACGCTTACTTTCGGACTAATGCCCCTTGGGAAATACAGGAATCCCTTATCCCACAAACTACTGGTTAAATAGCACCACTAGTGTTCTTCAACAAGGATGACTTTGGCATTAAGTAACTCACGAAGGTTGATATGTCATTAATCAAAGGAACCAAACAAAATATAGCTTCTAGACTATAAAGCAAAATGCTGTTGCCAAAAGTATACAAAATTGGACACAGGTGTATTACGCAAATTGACCCAAATATCTATTCATTATATTAGGATATTGTTGGATGCACATCCAAGAAAATTGGTTGCAGATATCAATCAAGTAAAGTAAATATATGTCGTGTGTGTTTCGATTACAACAATCAAACACTCCCTGAACAAAATAAACTTACGTAACCAATGACTGCAAAGGAATCTTCTCCTGAATTCTAGACACAGATAGTTATTCACTAAGATTAGATGTGGCTCAAGGCCAGATGTATGAGGTGTCCAGTGAGATGAGAACTTACTGTACATCGTCTTCTAATCTAGGGTGCTAACCATTACACTGCGTGTGGTGACTTATTCAAGACACAAATAAGCTCGTTTATAATTTTTACAGGGAAATAAAGATGAAAATCTGAAGTTTTTGGACAGCATATACTGGACAAATTAAACAAAAATCAACCAATTTGAATCTGATGACATCCAGCATGTTAGGTTGCATCATGCTAAAGGGCACGACACAAAGTGTTTGAACCCAACATTTGAACAGCATTAGCAATTCATGTATTCCGATGGCCCCCTGTCCTGCTTGATTGTGTTCCTTGCAAAAGGGTAAGATTCTCCTCGAAAAAAAAAACGGTTTCCAGGGTATGACACAAAACTGCATGTGATGATTGGACTCCAATTCTGGAGATCTAATGAGAGTGAGGTACACCTTTATTGCTATTACTTCCAGGTCCACTCAGACGAGGAGTGGTAGGACCTGATAAAGGCCTATCTATGGTTGAAATAGATCAGTTTAAAAATCATTCGTATTCGGTAGAATTGTTTACAAATAAAGCTTCTTAAGAAACGACACAAAAATATAATTATGAACGCGTTTCCCAAACCGCTTGACATAAAATAACCCTAAACGGGTTGAAATGCTGTAAAAAATCAATCAACCGATCTAATGGCACTGGTGAACTGCATTTTATCATCAGAATCATAAATTCTAAAGATTGCATTAAAATGTTGGAAGAAAATATGTAGATTCACTCAAACGCTTGGAAAGAAAAGCTATACTTTAAAAAAAAACTAAAAAGTTTATGGAAAATATCTTCACGAAAATCCTTTATGCATTGCATGTAACTTTTCTAAGTCCCAAAATATAAGCAGCAATTAAGGCAAAAAGGTCTATGGTCCAATTACATCATAGATTAAAATGTAACTCAGATGTTGAATTTAAGCACGCTCAGATAGATAGAAACAGAACTGAGTTAAAAATCAGCTGAGTAAAAAGAAATTGCTGATAGTTTTTACTATAAATAAAGGATGGAGGTTGATTTGACTAAATCTAATTACATAATTTTTCTTGCGAAATACCTGCTTTGTTGCCAACAAGCTTGTTATAGCGTTAACAGGTTTCATTATATTTTTGGTATTCCATTCTTCAAATGACTAGCCAGACAATCTTAAAAAAAACAATTAACTTAAGAAATCTACGGAGGTATCCACAGTTTGTTTTCACTTGCCACGAAATATATGGATCGTTTTAGCCTGAAAAGTGAGGGTTTTTTTTCTTATGCAAGAGGTGCGTTCAAAAAGTATCAAGACTGGCGTAATAATTTTCTTTTAAATTGGCACTGATTTAACTAAACTCTGTCTAGACGTCATCACTTTATTGCTCGGTTGAACAAGGTGTCTACATTAGATCTTGCCAAAAACTCGACAAAAGTGCTTCGGAAACATTTTAACCGCTCAAAGAAGCTTACAGACATGATGCAATGAGCCGTACCAGGCTCTTTGACAGATATCTCCACTTCAAAGAAGGAAGAATATAAGTTAAAAGTGATGAGCATCACGGGAGGAGGCTTCCATCTACAAAAATACTAAAAAGAGTTGAGAAGGTGAGCAGTCTAATGAAGGTGACTAGTAGAGAGCTTTGTGGAGTGGTTTGTGCTTCTGTTGTGTCATGTCAAACAATTCTTACTGAGGATTTGGAAATGAGAACTGACGCCAAGTTTGTTCCTTAGCTTCTGACATAAATGCAGAAAGACTTTCTAATAACAATGGTTGCTGATTTGCAATCAATCTGTGTGCAGAAATAGGTAAAGACACTTTGAAAACTATTATAGCAGGTAACTAATCATGGGTATAAGGTGACAATTCTTAAACTGTGTAGAAGTCTGCGCCATCACCAAAGCCAATGAAAGGACTGCTCAAGGTTTTCTATATTTTTACAAAGAAGTAGTTGAATATGTTCCAGAAAGTCAAACTGTCATCCAACAGAATTACTTCAAAATCTTATGCTGCCTCCGTGAAGCTGTGCGTTGTAAACAGCCAGATATGTGCTCCACAGGTCAATAGCGATTCATCAGGATCATACACCGGCGCCCTCTGCACAATTTGTCTAGCAAATTGTCTGAGTGAATTTTTCTTCTTTCCTAAATTGGAGATTAATCTCTAGAATAAGATTTCAGAACATTGAAGACATTAATAGATATATGACGGCGCTGCTTCACATCATATAAAAAAAGTCTTACAGAAATGATTCGATCAATTGAAAACTTGGTGGAATTAGTGCTTAGTACCAAAGTGGCCGTTTTGAAGAAAATTAACGTTTCATTTATTATTCACTACCGTTTTGGTAAATACAGCTTAAGTATCGATTCTTTTTTTGATAAACCGCGTATAAAGGAACTTTAGGTTTCATCCACAGGACTAAATCCTTTGGAAAAATTTACTGAATTGGATTTTTTTGGTTTATATAAATAAACTATTATTTAAAACAGACTTCATTGAAATACAAATTGTATTTATTTTTATACAGCATTATGTGGCTAAATATATTTTAACAGGAATATTATTTTTATATTTTGAATTTTCCAATATGAAAGAAAGTTATTTCCTAGAATCGTTAGAATTCAGTAAAATTTTACTCTGTGTAAATAAGGTAATTTCTTTTTGGAAAATTTGTTTACTGTCTGTTCTAGCTTCAGAGTAGGTCTGTTTATGACCTGTTTCCGCACTCCTAACCCACATGATTTTCTATGTGAACAAAAGTTGACACAATGCCATTCACCGCATTATCTACATAGTTTTGATGATTTGGGATTTTTTGACACTTCTATTGGCACTCTGTTTCTTTAACTGTATTGACTGCCGAATGGTTGTTTGTTTCTTTCTTTGTTTTCTTTTTTTTTTCTTTTACAGCTGTGTCATAATTTAAATTCTTGTGACATTTTTCAGTCACTAACATTAGATTTACAGTAAAAACCTGTTCAGTCTTTGACAATATTCTTTTTCAAATATCTGCATCGCTGAGTTAATCCCTAATAGAAACATTAAACATTTGAACATATTTTTCTTCAATTCTTTTATTTTAACTCTTTTGTAGGCAGATGATTTTTGAATATTGTAGTGTGGGTGGAATATTTTCTGAAAATTTCCAAAACAGAAAGGATGTTCAAGCAAGTCAGTTAATCATATTTAAAGATAAAGATGAATATAAAAAATAAAAAATATGATAATTTGATTTTCAATTACGTATCATAGTGCAATAGGGGGAAACCAATTAAGTACTTATTTTTCATTATGATATTTTGCAAAACAACCTTTACACAATCCTACTATACAATAAGACCTGCCGACAAAAATATCACTGTCTGCAAAGGGTTAAATATGCAATATTTTTTTTATTGAAAGTCATAAATAACAAAGTTGTCATTTACATTTTTCAATTAAAAGATACTAATAACTTGTATGGAAAAGTTAAGACAGCTACCAAGATGTTGTGCTTAAGTATTGCTCCTTCCATACTTATGTCACGAGATCCAATGTAAGAAGAAATTATGTTCGATTAATCTTCATCTTATGATCAAGAGTCGTCAATTTTTGTTTACTGGTTTGCCTTACATTATAATTTCAAATAATATTTCAAAGCGTGTATACCAAATTTCGAAAGTTACCATAATTTCGGTTTCATATTTGAATTTTACGACTGAATTTGTTATCTTTGTCAGGGGAACTGGATAAACTTGTTCATTTTAATCAGTTTCAATATCAATGGTAATAATCTCGTCTGCTGTTGCCGGTTTTTTCGAATTTTCTCCACTTAGGATATTTTTAGGATCCCGAATATAATTACCGAGTCTCATTTTAAACTACTATTTGCTTTCGTATGTACCCTCTACAGCGTCATCACCAGTTTTTGCGTAAATTTGAAATCTCTTTCGCTGTTGTTACATATGCAACGTCTAATTCATGAAGTACACAATATAATCATGTTGAAAAAGTTATAATGAACTGGACTGAAAATCAATACCTTAAGTTGTGTATATATATATATATATATATACATTCGACAAATAGGCACAAACTCTGATTGATTGAACCCTAATTCTTCCACAATGTGCCACTCTCAACAATTTTCCCTTGATTCTCCAAATCAAATTCTACTCCAAATCACATACAAACTTCACATTATTCAACTGCTTCCAACATACACGCCTTAACTCAAATCTAAAAAGGAGAAACTGACGTCAAAAGCTGGAGAATTAAACTAGAAATATTGATCAAATCAGAATGTTTGGTCATTAGAAATTTTTAGATCTTTCATAGAAATCTACTATATATTCTAGAAATGATAAGCAATACTAACAAAAGTATATACATAGTGTCATAATTATTTACTGAATGTGACTTTGACTAAAATAGAAATTGATTTACTTCAATAACGAAATAATCGATGAAAGATGTGGCGATTAGATTTCACACCATAGCAAACACCCAAATATTTTTTTCATTTATGAATATATATATATATATATATATATATAAGGGATAAAGATAAGCGTCACCCTTAATTAATACCTACACGGTCCTACGTTTAATAAAAACGTTTTGGTTGTAATATCCCGTCTTCGAGCGTCCTGCGTGTCTAGCCACACTGAAGAGTTCTGGATGACTATATATATATATATATATATATATATATATATATATATATATATATATATATATATATATATATATATATATATATATATATATATATATATATATATATATATATATATATATATATATATATATATATATATATATATATATATATATATATATATATATATATATATATATATATATATATATATATATATATATATATATATATTACTGGACCATTAGCCTAATCAGTAGAGTGTTCGCCAATGGTCCGGGAGACAGGGGTTCAATCCCAGGTCGAGTTATAACAAAGACTCAAAAAATGGTACTTGATGCCACCTTGCTTAACACTCAGCAATATAAGGTACGGATCAAGGGTAAAGTGGAGCAATCCAGGGAAAGGAGTAACGCCCTCCCCTACACTTTGGTTTAGTAGCAATCGAAAAGGGAGCCTTCGGGTTACCCTCGACTAAGTTCGCCAACTTTACTTACTTTACTTATATATATATATATATATAACAACCAAAACGTTTATTAGGTAATACATATATATTACCAAATATATATATATATATATATATAATATATTTATATGATATATATTATATATATATATATAGATATATACTCCCCTACCCGCGTAGGGTTGAGTTCTCTAGCGAAGAAGTAATCGTGTTGCCATTAGCGCCTTTGCAAGTCTCTTCGTATTTGAATTGAGATCTCGGCGGCCGTTGAACGGATGTATGTAAACAATAGTAATTGTGATTCATAACCGTTTAAAATGTACTTCGTAGCTAATATCTCCTCGTAGCTATATGGTTAGAAGCTTTGGCTTGGCGTTTGAGTCAACCGGGTTTCGATCCCAGCTACGGGGAGATACTGTCTAGCCATACTGATGAGTTTTGATAGAACGAAACAGATCTGTCTGTGGATGACTATATATATATATATATATATATATATATATATATATATATTGTATGTGAGTGTGAGTGTGTGAGAGTATGCGTGTTAACCATTAATATTTGATTGTAATTGCCATTGGCTCACTGACAACGATAAGCAATTTGAAAATATCTGAAATTTCTTCACCAGCTTAAAATCTTCCTTACGCTTGGCTGGTGCCGAGAAACGTCCCAAACATGAGGCACAAAAAGCATAGCAACAAATTGAATCGTTGCCAATGATTAAGAGGCCGAGAATATTTTTAGTGACATAACTGCCACTAAAGTTGCGACTTTTAGCTTCGTATGAGTTTCTTTGGTAATCACAACATTTTTTTAGTGAAGATCACGATATAATTATTGAGTCTGTGTTACAATAAAACTGCTGATCTACATAACCAAAGGAAGTGAAACTGAAATTTTTGAGAATGTATTGTACACTGTCGTTGAATTAACTTAACAACAGTTTGTTTTTTGTTTTTTTGTTTGTTTGTTTTTTTGTTTACTTATTAGTTTTTTTATATTTTAGCTTTTGAGAAAGTGTCCAAAATGTATGCATTTACCTAATTACTGTGCGACACAAGTTCAATTATTAAGCGGAGTTTTCCTTTTCCTAGTCTGGTTGCATTATCAAGGTTAAAGAACCCAAGTTATTATTTACTCATAGCTAGAACAAACATAACTGATGGATCCAGACCTTTTTCACGGGTATTGGCGCAAAGTGAACGCTAACAGCTTCACTAAGGTTTGAACTTGGGTCATCATTTTCGTTTCCTTCGACGATAACAATTATGCTAAGTGCGCCACTTAGAATTTAAATGTAAGCTTTGTGATGATTCTTCATCTAATATTATCAACAGGCAAATGCGGAATTAATAAATTTCTTCATCTGTGAATCGTTGGGCTACATTTGTAGTAATCTCGATAATTTAGATGATTAAAAATGAAGTTCAGTGCAGACAGACTCCGTAAATTCAATTACAAGTTGGCCAGAAATTTCTTTTATTCTCTCAAAGAATTTTAAGTGTATTTCTCGTATAAAAATCTAGATATCGTGAGTGGTTTTTGTTGGTTTACGGTTACATAGTAATATATACAATGGTAAAAGTTTGCGGTAGTCCAAGCCGTAATAGGTACCCGCTGTTGTCGGTAGTATAGCGATATTTGGTGTCCTGACACGTTGTATATTGATTTGAAATTCGCTGAGATAAACATGCAACATATGCTTTACAATTTTGAAGTGGGTCATATCGCCGCGGAAGCAAACAAAAATATTTGTTTTGCTAAATTTATAGGCGCAGTTGATCAAAGTACTGTGACTTGATGGTTCGAGAAGTTTTTCTTGGGTTGTGAGAATCTCGACGATCAGGCAAGTAGGCCTTAAACAGTGGATTTCGAGGCCGAGCACAATAGAGGCAAATACAGAGAGTGGCACACGGAGATTATCAGGTGAGCCTGACACCTCACAGATCTGAGTGCTCGTTTACCTTCATGAACTAGGCAAAAACATCTGAAGCTACCGAATTGTTCTTTAAGTTACCAAAATATTGCAAAACTTTTTACTCACTCTAATAGACTTTGTTTTTGATGAGGAATAAAAATTTCATGCCGTTCGCAGAATCTTAAGTGTTTTATCAAGTATTTAACAGGTTTTTTTCAAGTACAGCTATGAATTCTATTTCCAGTTTGATTAAATTTTTGTTTCAGGAATATTAAAACAGCTTTATATTTCTTAATTATCACTAGAGTGGTCACTTTTAATTTGATTTAATTATTTTATATTTTCCTTTGAGCTAATTCTGCAGATTCTAGAATGAACAACGTTTATACTTTCATTTTTTATTCTGTACATTCTTTCGAATTACTAGTTTCGTATTTTTTATCACAACCCTCAATTTCAATCAATGACAATAAGGAAAATAAGTGGATCGAAAAGATGATAAAAAGTACCAAAAATGAAATGAAAGAAAATATCAAATACTACTACTACTACTACTACTACTACTAATGATAATAATAATAGATGAACTTAAACAAATAGACCAAAGAACTAGAAAACTAATGACAATGTATAAGGCATTACATCCCAGAGACGATGTTGACAGACTATATGTATCAAGAAAAGAGGGAGGAAGAAGACTTGTCAGCATTGAAGACAAACGTTGACGCATTGATACGACGACTCGAAGACTATATGCAAAAACACGATGGAGGACTGATTACAGTCATCAGAAACGATACTGATAATACGATGGACAACAGAATGACAATAACTAGGAAACAAAAATGGAAAGGAAAACAACTCTATGGGCGTTTTAAACGACTAATAAACAACATCTCATGCGACAAAACCAGGACATGGCTAAGAAAAGGAAACTTTAAGAGAGAAACAGTATCTCTCCTTATAGCAGCTCAAAACAACGCCATAAGAACCAATCATATCAAAGCGAGAATAGACAAGACGCAACAAAATAGCAAATGTAGGCTATGCGGTGACAGAGATGAAACCATCAATCACATAAGGGAATGCAGCAAATTAGCACAGAAGGAATATAAGACTAGGCACGACTGGGTCGGCAAGGTGATCCACTAGGAGATGTGCAAGAAATTTAAATTTGACCATACTAACAAATGGTATATGCACAACCCAGCACCTGTCCAAGAAAATAACACACATAAACTCCTATGGGACTTTAACATATACACAGATCACCTAATCTCGGCCAGAAGACCAAACCTTATAATTATCAACAAAAAAAAACTTGCAAATTGTCGACTTTGTTGTCCCGGCTGACCACAGAATAAAACTGAAAGAATGTGAAAAGAAGGATAAGTACCTCGACCTTGCTAGGAAATTGAAAAAAATATGGAACATGGAAGTGACAATTATACCAATTGTAATTGATGCGTTTGGAACAGTAACTAAAGGATTGATAAAGGGACTGGAGGACTTGGAAGTATGCGGACAAGTGGAGACCATCCAAACGACAGAGTTATTGAGAACGGCCAGAATACTGAGAAGAGTCCTGGAGACTTGAGGAGACTTGCTGTCACTCAAACTCCAGTGAAAGACCATCTGCTAAAATTGATGTGGAAAACTTTCAAGGAGTACATAATAATAATAACTGTATACTTTGCTCTTCCATAAAAGCACAGTGAGAAAATATAAGAAAGTAAACCGCTGAAAAATGTTATGAAACATAAAAGTGACGGTGTACCAATCGTAGCTGGAGCTCTTGGAACAGTTACCAAAAACTTAGAAAAGAAACTTGGCGTACTGTATATCAGGAAAAGAATCAAAATTATCCAGACCATAGCACTATTAAAATCAACTGGGATACTTAAAAGAAGATCCGAGGAGACGTGCTGTCACTCAGATTTCAGTGAAAAACTACTTGCTAGTGCTGGTGGGAAAACTTACAAGTAGTCGTGGCAGTAGCAACAACAGGATCAGCACTAATAGTAGTAGAACCAAATATATGAATGGAAAGAATGTTTAATCCAAAAGAAAAACGTTAATCATCACATTTATATCTTTTTTGAGGCAGTTAAAATATTCTAGAAAAATAAAGAAAGATATGGTGATTCAAATTCACGAAATTATTTAACTTCTGCTTTTTACTCTTTTTTTTCATTTCATCTTCCCATTTATTTTTCTTTCTTTTATGGAACTGTTATTCTTATTTCTGCGATTCAACATGCTATACGAATACGGCGATTAGGGAGCAGTAATATTTTGAAGACGATGGTAATATCATTAACTTAACAAAAATATCTATTTTTCTTGCACTCTTGAATTCGTTGTTATTTCAAAGATTATTTACCTGGAAGTATTTTTCTGCGAAAAGGAACCGAAAAGTTCGATGAACTAAAAAAATAAAATTAGAAAAAATGTAGTTTTGTGGTGGAATTTTTTACAAAAATAAAATCACGATATCGTGACAAAAGTCGATGCCAACAATTTCTAGGTTCAATAAAGATCAAGTCAGAAGAAATCTGATTCATAAAATGTGACAAAAGCAAAAAGATCAGACAAACCTTATAATCAACAAAATGTGATGCATTTTGACAAGATTTACCAACAGTTAAGAATTAGAGCTTAAAATAAAAATGGTAAGTCGTACTGATGAGTTAAATGTTTAACGAAAATCCTCGAGAAATAAACGAGAGGTGAACCATACAAGAATGTTGCGCGCTGTTTTGAACAAATCCAAGAAGTAAAATCCAACAAAACAGCTTTTATCTACCATCTTATAAACCATCCAAGACGAACATGGTTGGCACTGTTTGTGATATAAGACTAAAACTTATCAGCAATGTTTTCCAAGACTCCTACAGATGGACACACCAATATTAGTCGACCAGTAAAAGCTTACATTCACCCGCTCTGTGCAAACACCGGATGGCACCTAGAGGACATTGTGTTTTCAACAAGAATAAGCCTCTGGCGTTTTTTGACAAGTTCACATACATCCACAGCAACATCTCATCAACTGAAAGTGATGTAAACATAAGCATAGGGGAGGCGTGGACTACTATCGAAAGGTTATCGATCAAATCGAAATTTTATCTCTCCGATAAAATTAGACCGAATTTCTTATAAGCTAGGTCAGTACTACTGTTTACCTAAAGTAAAACATGGAGAAAAAACGTGATCGGAACAACAACACAAAAATGCTACGTGCTGCTTTGAACAAATCCTGGAAGCAGTGCTCTACAAAACTGCAGCAATACAGCCACTTACCTCCCATCTCACAAACCAACCAACTAAGACGGACAAAGACATACTGGACAGTGCTCGAAAAGTAAGGATGAATTCATTAGTGACGTTCTCTAACGGACTTCTACACACAAATATATTAGTGTTGGCTAACCAGCAAGCTTACATCAGCTCTAAGGAGACAGGATGCAGTTAACGGGACCTGGCATTGTTTACATTATAAGGAAGACGAGCCAGACATACTGAGAACTGCAGTGGAAGTAAGGACAAACTTATAAACATCATTTTTCAATAGACTCTTAAGCATCGACACACCAGTTTTGACCAACCAGCAAAAAACTTTCTTTTATCGTAGCCGTTCCGGCTACTCCAACCAAAAATCCCCATTTTAGAGAAAACACTGAGTCACCCATGCCGTCAGATAACAAAAACTTCATGCCTACGTTCATGAGTAAATTGCTGTTATTCTTCAGTGATGGATATGGCATTGAATAACCCACGAAGATTGATATGCTATTGAACAAAAAACAAATAAATCAAAACATCATCGTAGCCCAACGACTGTTCACATAAAAAAAATCTCTATTTAAAAAACACAAAGTCATCTATGACATCATAGAATTTTCCGGAAGCACAACCCGTTATCAACAAAGACAACATCGCTAAATTCGCCGGCGAGTGGGATTTTTAAGTACCAACTCAAAAACTATTTCCGAAATGAATCAATCTTGCAATCCATCTCGAAAGTAATTTCTAACAGTTAAGCAGAGCGGGTGGTATTTATAAACTTCTCTAAATAGTATAATGATTTTTTCCTTATTACGCACAATTAAAGAGAAGCTTCCTGTCCAAGATCGGACACGTACGAGCCCAGCAAATGCACATTCCCTTCCTACCATAAAAACAACAGTCTCTGGCGGATGGACTGATTCGGCAGCGGGCCTCTGACCCGAGATGAGAGAAGAAATTCGAGCTCCCTTATTAATAGCAGAGGCTAAGGTCCAGCCAATCTTCAGCCACAGCATCTTCAGAGTCCTTTTCAGGATTTAACTTCAAAAGTCTCAAACAGTTCTTTTCATGTTTGTAAGTTGCTTCCTTTCTTCAGTCCTTTTAAGGATTTTCTGCAGGTCTTATCTTACTTGTACTACGGGGCGATGACGCAGCAGACACCCAGACGCCACAGACACTGGGAACAAAGGACTAGTCCACAAGCTAACAACACTGCTTGTACTATGTCGACTCTTCGAAGCTAACATCGACTACACTTCCTGTTAACCAGCGACTCAATGATCGAGATATCGATCATCTGGCTTCTTCAATCCCACACGTCCAACTCTCCGACTGTCTACAGATACCTGACCACGCAGCTACATAAATGACCTACCTTAGCAACAAGACTTGTTCCAGATCCTCTAGACTTGCTGTCAAAAAGAACTATTAGATAGCCAAGTCTACACTTTTGACACGAACAGGGACCGTATTCGACAGCAAGGAATTTCGACTCCACAGGGAATGCGAATAAAAAACATGGACTTTGTCCAACTGCAGGAACTCTATAGATAAATTCTTCGTAAATGATTTGCCAAATAAAAACTCTGCATTGTCAAACTCTACCATCTCGTCTTTGTCATCCTTACCTAGTCCGTGTCACATCACTTTCTTGATAAAATATTTACATGATCGATATATTTATCGACCTGGCAACAATGTAATCTGATGATCAATTTAGCTAATGAAATGATGATAATTATAGCAACTTATATAATTATGTGTTATACAATTATTGGTACCTACTAAGAAATAATACTCTGAATTTTATATTTTCATCTTAAAAACTAACTGTAAAACTTATCAGTGACAATTGATTATACGTAAATAATTACTTTTATAAAGATAATTCGTTAATTCTCTATCAAATTGAAGTTTTGAAATGTAAATGTACGATGAGCAGTAAAATATCTTTCCGCTTATTCTTATTTATTGTTCAAACCCCCTCACCGTGAAATCTCTTTTTTCTCGAAAAATAACAATTTTTTTTTTATGCCAAAACCTTCCTGTGAGTATAAGTATGTATACCACATTCTATTGTTCTTTATCAAAATAGTTCGCTGTCAATAAACAAAAGAATAACCTTCTTCTCAATTGCACACACACATAAATATACACACTGCTTCGTTGAATCACAACTCATCAGTGTGGCTGGACACAAGAGATGCTTCAAGGTGGGATCGAAACCAGGCTGACTTTACGCCAATCACATATCTTATCACAGAGCTATCGTCAACCTCAACGTAAGCGAAGGAATTTTTACGTGTATATGTATATTTTTTGTTTATATATACACTTAACGGCTATCCAATAAGATAAGTTTGAGTTAGCAAACGATATCATGTTTAAATTTTAAGAGGAATGGTCAAAAATAAGTCAGAGATTTTTGTAGATTTTTGTAGCTTTGGTAAAATGACTCGAAGCAGCGGATAAATTGATAATAAACAAATCAGAAAAAGGTTTTTGAACTTCTGTACTCATTGATAATTGACTCCACTTACAGATTGATTTCATGTAGGATTTCTTAAACGAATTTTTTTTTAGAAGGATTGTATTATTTTCGGGAAAAAGTAGACTTTAATTATAGAAAGAAAAAAATCAGTGACGATTTTAGTCAGCTACACAACCTAAGATTGCTTACGGCCCTTTCAAAAATCTAAGATTAGTTTTGACATAATGCCGCAAGTATTGGGCTCCTAGTGAGGATCAAATTCACGATACAGTAATAATTTATCGACAATAGTAGCTTGTTAACCATTACACCGCGACAAGGTGTCTTTTTTTATATGTAATACAACTTAGATTTATCAGAAGGCTACAAGTGAGAAGAACACAGTCAAGCTATGACATTATTCAGTTGCAATTGTTCTACAAGATTTTTTTGGCTAATCATTACACAATGGTGGGGTAGAGGTGCAAGTAGCATAACAGTTATTGTCGTAGGAAATTGACTCGACGATCCGAGTTCAAATCATAGAAGAAGCTGTTTGCATTTCTCAT
Source organism: Sepioteuthis lessoniana (assembly GCA_963585895.1). Lineage (NCBI taxonomy): Eukaryota > Metazoa > Mollusca > Cephalopoda > Myopsida > Loliginidae > Sepioteuthis > Sepioteuthis lessoniana. The sequence goes on along the minus strand of OY757904.1, from coordinate 7,976,590 downwards.
AGTGCTAATACACTTGTGAAGGTATGAATCCGACTTTTCTTTCCTAGCTGAGAGTAAATAGAAGGTCGTGCTGGGCTCTTTAACTTTGGTATGACAACCGGTTTAGGAGAAGGAAAACTCTGAATTTAAACTAGTTCTTGTCGTCCAACTATGGGTGAATTTTAAAGTTGATTAGATTCTTTAGCTTTGCCGAGGCAACCAGTTTAGAAAAAAAAAAACTCGAAGTCAAAGGGATGTATAACATCAGTATCTTGTGACGAACATTTAAGTGCTTATAAAATTTCCATTCTACCTTCTGATATTTACCTTACCTACAACAAACAATATTAGCATGGAAGAAAATGTGAAAACCTTTTAGTAGTTGGACCGGAAATAGATATAGGAAATAAATGAAGTCAGAAGAGAAAGTAGAAAAAATAACAAATATAACTGAAGTGAGGAAAAAATAAAGAATGGATTGTTGGAAAAGAAAATGCCAAAAATGATTTCAGATCCCATTTCCATTTTGCACTTATAGAATTTATTCGACCATCAAGTTTGCTTCGCAGAACATCCACTGTATAAACTGCAGCGGTCAAAGGATCTTCTGTTAAGACCCTAACACCAGATCCAAGAAACAACCTTTACACGTCTTATAGAATCTATACCATTTCGAGTAATAGTTGTTTTAAAGGTACTTTAAAGAATCAATACCGTCTCCATAAACATGTCCATCTTTAGTAAAGTCACGTTAGTTTAATAGCACTGTACGACATACACGTTTAAAACTATGGATACACTTACTACTTTATATTCTTACCATTAAGATATTTCAGGATAGCAAAAGTATTAGTCAGTCAATTGCTATCAAATTTGACATAGAATAACCTGACACAGGGGATGGAGAGAATGGGATAGTCATGAAACGAGAGAGAAAAATGCAAGAACTGGTGAGAAAAGGTGAAAATACAGAAGATATTAAAGAAAAGATATATGAACATATTTGGTGGGCACCTCTGGTGGTGTAACGGTTAGCAAGCTAGACTAGTAAACCTGCACGAGTGAGTTCGAGTCTCATTGGGCGCCCCATTTATTCGGCCTTGTGCCAGATCGAAGCAACGAGCTTTGTAAATTGCTGTAAACATACTTGGAGAGGAAACGAAAACTATTGAGTAAACAAAGAGATAATAATAAAGAAAATTCTTTATTTCAAATATGTCTCTGTAATCAATAAAATATTAATATAATCTAGTCGCAGCAAAAGTGTATTACAATTAATTGACGAGTATTATTTTTTTTCATTTTTTGTTTTTTTTTTGGCAAAATCTAAGAAAAATAATTTTGATTATTCAAAAATCACACAATTCTCTTCGGTTATATTATATGCTACGATTCATCATACAAGGTATACCCAAAGAGTATCGAGGGTGAAGCTTTATTTACCAAACAGAAAAGAATATCGAGTAAAACCCTAACCCTAACCCTTTCTTCAAAGCAGCCCCTTTTAAATTCAATAGATTTATTCCAGCGAGTCATTCATTGGTCTAAGTATGAAAGCCATTTTTGATTTGATGTGAATCTTTGCGATTGTATTTCTACCTCTGCGTCCTAAAAGATGAATTGAGATGAATATTTATCTAGGAAAAAAGAAAATGTCGCACAACGCAATGTTTGGATGATGCTGCATTTACAAAATAAAACTGTTGATCAAGAATTATCGAAACTGTTGACCAAAAAGTAACAGTAGTTGGTGTTGACTTTGTCTAAACGTCTAAACATCGTTTCTCTATAATTTAAGTCCCTCACCTATGTACAAGTCGTCATTTAGATTTTAACATTTAAAAAAAACTTTTTTTAAAAAAAGCTTCAGTGTTCTTTCTTTTTTTTTTTATCAGATCACCTCATTTTTGAATAAGAGCATGGCTTCTGATTTAAAATACTTGATTCTCTAAAAAACAAAAAAATAAACTACAAGTTGTCTTTGATAAAAAGCAATCATTCCACACACGTAAATACTAAATACAATCCTTGTGTTAGAAAAACAATAAAAAAAACTCAGTCATTATTTTCTCTTTTTCTAGTGCAACTATTATAATGTCTTTGAGTCACCAAATCGATCTTCTACTTCCTTCCCATTTCACGTTCTTTTTAACGTCTGCAATAGGGATTTGAGAATCACGGAGAAATTCCACTATGATTTGTTTTTTGAAATTCCTAAAATGTCTGTCAGTTTTCTCATTTAACACAGAAAATATACAAAACTTTCAGATGCTAACTAATAAATTTCACAATCCTCATCTACCCTTAAAAGTTAACATTTCTTTTTAAAATGAATTCAAAGAATAAAGAATTATATTTAAATATTTGACGTTGTTAAAATTGTTATCATGTGGGCTCTATGTCCAACGTTGAATGTTATGTTCTTATTACCCCAAATCCTCTTTATAACGGAAATTACAGGGAAATGTTATTTAGAATTCTTTACTCCTTTTTAAATCGATGTAACAATATGATCATGGACGGCTTGCGGGAATAATCCATAGTTTCAGGAATAATCCACAGTTTCAGTCCAAACAAACAGACCTAAAGAAATCAGATGTATCTAAATGCTGAGTTCAATAGAAAAAGTTTTCAGTAACAAAAACCTAATTTCCAACATAGTCAACACAATCATTTGTTTTTTTAAAAACGTTGTAATCAGAAGGATCTTATCCGCATAGATAGGCTGATTGAGGTGCTCTTCATTTCATGGGCTGATAGCTATGCTGAACATGAATTATCACTCATATTACAGTCGCCACAGATGAAACGCATTACCCAACACCTAAGTGTGCTCATATATACTATCTGGTCTTCGTAAAAGATAATTAAGCATCGACGACTGTCAGTGGATGCAATTTTGTTCGCATGGAAAAATTCAGCGACACACCCCTAATTTCATGTCAGGCAAATTTTTGCCTGACTGTTACTTTTTTTGCTATCTATATCTAAGTAAAAAAAAAATGGCTTATTAGATGAAAGGTTAGATTTTTATGACCAAAACATCAACATCTCTCTCTCTCTCTCTCCCTCCCTCTCTCTCTCTCTCTCTCTCTCTCTCTCTCTCTCTCTCTCTCTTACATCATTAAATAAGAGCATTATCTTCAGAATGGCCTTCTTCTAAACAGGTTCTTGTTCATCACTGATAAAAATGCTCCACCGTTTTTGTTTTGGTTTGTTTTGGTTTGGTTTCTTTGTTTAATGATATTCAGCCTTTGTGGGTAATTCAATGCCAAAGTCTTCCTTGTAGAAGAACACTAGTGGTACTATTCAACTTATGTCAGGAGGGATAAGTGCGGTTGATATCTTTTCCAAGTTTAGAAGCTCGAAAGTGAAGGTAATAGAATAACCGGTGTTCGAGACCCCTTCCTACGATGTGATATTCCAGAACGTTAATCACGGGGACTCCCCAAGTCATTTTTTTTGGTGATTGCGTGGAAAAATAATATTCTATCATTGAAAAATGGTTCTATCCAATAGTGTTTTGGTGGAAATGAATTGAAGGTATTACTTCTGGAGCAGCTGTTGTGTGTGAAAAATAATCTCGAAAAGTTTGTATTGGGAAACTAAATTCTATTATATCTTCATCTAATTGGAAATTAGTTGCTACTTCATAGATCATGGCACACATCTTTGAATTTCCTTTAACTATAAAGTGAAAGGGTAAAAGATTCCACAAAAAATTACTTTCCTATGTTCTAATTGATCTATGAACAGACCTATCAATTGATATATCAATCCACAGGTGCAAGAATATATCGATTAACTATCTTAATATTACTTGAGATGAGCAACATGAATATTATTTCTTTCAGAGACTAGAATATTCCACTCGATTCATCTTTCCTTTTGAAGACAGAGCGACATCTTTGTTGCCAACTGTACACGGGTAGAGAAACATTGTAATCTTTAGATGGTAACTCATAGTAAGGCATTTTATTATTGGTTGCTCGCTGACCACTTCAATGTAGAAAATAATTCACCCACTCTACAAGGATTAAAAATGATGTAACTACTAAATGGTCTTCTAACCTAGTTCGAGGAGTTACGAGTGGCGTGATGTTTACCTTTGTAGGCAGTAGACTTGGCTATCCGAGTTTACATAATAAGCACTAAATCTTTGGGAAAATTATTCTCCATCCAGTAAAGGGTAAATAATTGGGCAGACTGGTTTCTTTAATTTAGGTATGACAATCGGTTAAGAGAAGAAAAATCCTTAATTTAAACCAGTTGTAGATCTAGAGAACAAAGGCACTACCAAACTATTTTTGCCCAAGAAAGGCTACATGGGTAGCGCCACCACGGTTCTGGGACCGGTAAGAGCCTAGTACGCTAATTTTAACGCTGTACAAGGCGTCCCACATAGTTATTTACTAACCTTTGTTTAAGCAAATACGAGGCATCTGATGAGGGATGAATTTACAACTTACTAATAATCGTCAACTCAACAAATTGCGTAATCCAAGAACGAGAAGTTGTACTGACTTCAACTCTACTTCATATTCTTTTCTCGTGTTGTCATCTATTCTCTATGTCAGACAGACCTATCTTGTTCAAATTAAAAAGAAAACTCGAGCAGTGATTTTTCCCACGTAAACCACAACATTGTATCTTACCCCAATTTCCGAAAATGGATAAAATATCTGCATGATTAACAATAATTTTTCAAGCATTTAATCAAAGAAATTCCAAATAAGCATTTTCCAATAAAAAAATAAAAAAAGGTATTTACATTCTACTTTTCCCCATGACATACATGTCACACATCGTCATCATCAATCACGCTGTGTTAATTATTTGTTCAGGTGCACAGCAGAATCGGTATGACAAGGACATAAATAAATGCGGTAGTTTGTAATTAGATAACATTTTTTCTAAATGACATCGTCTTCCTCCTTGAGATAACCTTGTACAGTTTTTTTTTTTTTACAATTCATAAACCTACACACAAATGATCATGAAAAATACACATGTATGAATCAAAGATTGTTACTATCTATTCCTAAATACCTGTTCGTCTAGCCACTGTCTGCATTCTAGGCGACAAAAAAGACGCTGGCACATCCACAAAGACAAAATAGACTCGGAGAATGGCTCAAAGTCTTCCTAGTGTTAATTCTTTTCCTTAATAGCATTATCTGTTATTTTAAATTTGAAATTGGATTTACTTTAATATATATACGAGGTGCATACGATAAGTTTCCAGATTTTTTTTGTACAAGCATTTAAAATTGTCGTAGACTCTTGAAAATTCAGTATGTTACTGCTATACATATTATGAGATGACTAACCAATTTTTATGATTTCAGGTTCAAATTAACAGCTACAGCAGGAATTCGAATGCACCCAACTAAAGCCTGATTGTCACAGCTGGTGAATTTCAAAAATGCAATCTGACACTTTAGGAGAACGATATGCAATAAAATTCTGTTTTAAACTTGGAAAAAAATCCCACAGAAACGTATGGAATGCTTCAGACTACTTTTTGACCATCTTGCATGAATTGAGCATCAGTTTTTGAGTGGCATAAGAGATTCAAGGAAGGCAGGGAGTCTGTCAAGGATGATGAGAGGTGTGGGGCAGTAAGGAAATCAATACACCAGAGTTGATTAACCAAACGGGTTAGGGTTAGGGTTACTATGTTGAGGTCTTAAGGGAGTTCAGGTAGAGATTCCTTGGGAAGAGGCCAGCACTCTTTAATTAGGGTCAGTGGCATTTCAACCCGGACAATACACCAGTCCACAACTCCATCCTTGTCACAGACTATTTGACCAAGATGAGCATCAAGACAGTTCCTCAGCCTCCCTATAGTCCAGACCTGGCTCCCTGTGACGTTTGGTTATTCCGTAAGCTTAGAGGCTGTTGTTATGAGACAAATGAGGAGATGGAAGAGGCTGTGACGAAGAAGACTTCCATGGGGCCTTCCAGAAGTTGTTGGAACGGTACCAGAAGTGCATTACAGCGGGAGGAGATTACTTCGAAGGGGATTAGAGTTTCATGTGTGTACTGTCAATAAAAGTGCCCATACGAAGAAGTCTAGAAACCTATCGTATGCACCTCGTATATATATATATATATATATATATATATATATATGTTGTCTTAAATAGCGCAGTTGGATTTCTGTTAAGGTTCTTCATATCCTTAGATATCGTACACTTGGATGAATATTCAGTTCAGGAAATAATATAATGCTACACATACGTAGGTCTGGTGAGTGTGAGGGCTTAACGTAGATTTTGCGAAAATATTGAAATGTAGAAAATCTCAAACAAGAAACGTTATCACTTAATTTCAATGGTAGGAAAGAATGACATATCAATTTTAAGAAGCCACTCATGTTTTGTTCCCAGGGTTATAGTCTCAAGAAGGATGATATAGCAAGGGGTTTACGAGTCGATGGAAGAAAATAAACACTCTTTCATTTATGCTTTGTTGCGAACCCCCACACCACCCATTGAGTGGTTCACTTAAGCCCCAACTTAAACAATTTTCTTTTCATCTATGAGAAACTCATCGCACTAACCTTTTGAATCGAACTAAATCTTTCAAAAACTCACATGACTGCCTATAGCCAGTTCCCACAGTACAAAATCTTGCTTCAACGGCACAAGAAATTTTGACTTGTCCTTATTAATCTCATCTACAATAGCTGGGTGCCGAGGGTATCAGTGAGGCTCATTACATAACAAATAGTGATACATATGGACAATTCTGTTTTGCACAAAAATCTGCTTATCAAAAAGTATCGACGCTCTTAATCAAAAAGTTTTGACTCTGACTCATTTAGTCAAGGTCTATACATCTCGACTTCATTACTTTATCCTATGAGTTACTTGGACGTTTTCATTTGAATTGTGTCTTGATATTTTTATCATACCTCATATATATTGTTGAATTATTCTCTAGGTACAAGTCATAAACAATTTCCTATCAGAAATAAATAACCTCTGACAATTCATTCAAGGAAAAACGAATCTGATAATCACTATAAATTACCTAACTAATGTATTACATTTAATGTAACGTCTCCCGCAGGAAAAATGGTGGTCTTTCCTATATTGGATTTACTAATTGGGACTTTACCCTTTATGGATTTAATGCTGAATAGGATTGTATAAAATTTATTGATTTAGGACATGATATAAATCATTTGTAAGTTAAAGTAAAACTCATTTCACAAGTTTATTCTCTATTTGTCATATCTTCCATCATACTCATCCATATGCACGCGCGAGCGCGCGAGCGCGTATGTGTGTGTGTGTGTTCGGTTAAAAAATAAAAAAAACAAGGAAGCATTTAGAATTGCTTAAAAGTATTTTGAACAAAAACACCTAATTTCGGATCGAATGATTGTAAAAATCGCCCAAAGATGTTTTTTTATAGCAAATGATTAGTTTTACACGTTTCTGGAGTCAACTAGAGAAGTGTTATGATATGCCTCACGTTTTAATGTAAGTTCCTCTGCATTGGAGTTTGCTTGCATTTGATTTTAATAAAAGTAGATTAATGATCATATTTTCTATGTAATTTATATCCATATTCTTAATGCTTTCTTCCCCAATAGCGCTGTGTATTTGGTTGTCGACAACAAAATCATAGAAGCCATCAAAAACACCCAACCCCGCATACACACACACACACAACCAAACATATATACATATATATATATATACTATTATTTTTATCATTAGTCTCCTGATGAGGACTATATATATATATTCTCTTACCTTGACGTAAACACGAATATACTTAAAAGGATACATCATCATTATCATCATCATGTCGTGCCGCAGGCACGAATATGCCTGGCCCTCTCTCGCCACTTCTCCCTATCGTTCATCGCCTCTGGCAGGTCTTCAGGGCAATATCCAGTATCTTCACTGAGCTACTGTATGTATGTTCGAGCTGGTCGTCCTCCTTTTGGTCGGTCATATGTGGGGGTCCATAGGAGTACATCTCTTATGAGCTCGTCCCTGCTTCTCCAGCAGTGTCCTGCATGACTTGTTCGTCTTACCTGGATAGTTTTCATGATGGGAGGCAGGTGGCCGTATAGTTGGTGCCTTGTGGGGTGTTGCCGCCAGGATTTGTTCAATATTGCTCGCAGCATTCTTGTGTAATTGCCGTCTGGCTTCTTCTCCAGCCGTTTAGTTAGTGTCCAAGTAGTGTATCCATACAGCAGTATCGATACAACCGCTGCCTGGAAGAAACTGCGTTTCATTTTATCGGTCAGGTCTGATTCCCATATGATTGATAGCCTATCGATAGCTGTCCATGCCTTCGTTAGCCGTGTGTCGATGTCTTTTTCGGTTGATGAGACACTGCTTCTTAGGTACGTGAATTTGTCTACCAGTTTCAGAGAGGTTCCGTCTAGTGTGGAGAGTCGCCTGTTTGATTATAGCACATATATTCCGTTTTGTGTGCATTGACATGAAGGCCAATGCCAGCGGCGGCTCGTTCCAAACTATGCAGTAGTGCTTCGCCTTGGTTGGGTGTATTTGCCAGTATCGCTATGTCATCGGCGTAGTCGGCGTCGGTAATTGTTTTTGCAGGGTACCTTCTGCTTCTTTCTTTGTCAGCTCGAAGCCGTTCTCTCTGATTTTATCAATCGATATTCTAAGCACGTTGTCTAGACAGATGATAAAGAGGTATGGGGCTGGCGTGTCCCCTTGTAGTACTCCTGCCATAATGTCGAAGTATTCTGTGTCTCCGTCAGGTGATCGTACTTTCACTTTGGTGTTTCTATAGAGAATCGTTATTGCTGCTACGGTTTCTTTTTGTAGGCCGTATGCTAGTAGGATTTGTTCCATCTTCCCTCTGTGAATGGAATCGAAGGCCTTGGTAAAGTCGACAAATTGTAATGTCGCCTGTAGGTTTTTTGCCCATACGCCTTCAAGGATTCTATGGATGGTCAATATTTGTGAGATCGTGGATCTATTTCTTCGGAAGCCATTTTGGTTTTTCCTAAGAATGTTGTCGATTTTGAGTTCTATGCGGTTTCGTAGTAGGGCATAGTAAATTTTGTAATAAAAAAGGATATATATTCAGTAATAAATCGATGAATGAAGGGTTGATGCATCAGAATAATTAATTTGCATGTGTTTTTATATATATTTGTTTGTTTACTGTGAGAGGGGGAGAGAGAAAGCGAAAAATAAAGTAATACCTTAGAGTGATTTTATTTTGAGACTTTCTAATATTGGTTGATTATAAATAATAATTATAGCATAAACTCCTATGGGACTTTAACATACAAACGGATCACGTAATCCTGGCCAGAAGACCAGACCTCATAATAATCAACCAAAAAAAGAAAATTTGTAAAATTGTCGACTTTGCTGTCCTGGCGGGCCACAGAATAAATCTGAAGGAAAGTGAAAAGAAAGATAAGTACCTCGACCTTGCTAGAGAATTGAAAAAACTGTGGAACATGAAAGTAACGATTGTGCCAATTGTGATTGGTGCGTTGGGCACAATAACTAAAGGATTATTAAAAGACCTGGAAGACTTGGAAATTGGCGGAGGGGTAGAGACTATCCAAACGACAGCATTGCTAAGAACGGCCAGAATCCTGAAACGAGTCCTGGAGACTTGAGGAGACTTGCTGTCACTCAAACTCCAGTGCAAAACCATCAGTTAATACTGATGTGAAAAACTCTAAAGGAGTATGAGATAATAATAAATATTATTATTAGTATTATTATTATTATACTACGAACGATAAAAATGCTTGAAGAACATAAAAATAAAATTACTAAATAATATTGAAGCTGGATACAAATAAAGCGGAGATGAACGAAGAAATAAAAAAAGGTACCTCAGAATAACAAGAAAACCTTTCGAGATGAAGGTTTGCAGAAGAAATCTCATCAAAGGACGGTCCCTCTTGTGAGATACTGGGGACAGTTCTTAAAATAGGTAAGAGAGGAACTCAGACAAATATACCAGAAAACAAAAAAAATTATGACTATACACAAGGCCTTACACCAGCGATTATATAGACAGACAATATTTTTCGAGAAAAGAAGGTGGAGGAAGACCCGCCTGCATTGAAGGTTGTGTGGATTCATCGATATTAAGACTCTAGAAGTAAATTAAAATTGCAAAGAAAAACTAATTACAGCAGCCAGTAATAGCTGTGACAACATTAAACCAAAAAGAAAAAAAAACAAAAAAAAGACTAGGAAACTGAAATAGGAAGAAAAACAACTATATGGATATTTCAAACGATAAGCTGACAAAATCTTATGCGTGAAGACCTCGTTATGGTTAAGAAAGGAGCGCCTCAAGAGAAAAACTGAATCTCTTCAAATAGCAGCACAAATTAACGCCATAAGGACCAATTATATTGTAGCCAAAATCGATAAGCAACAAAACAGCAAATGTAAGTTATGTGGTGACAAAAACGAAATGACAAACCATGCAAATGCAGTCAACTAGTACCAAAAGAGTACAGGACAAAGTAAGTGATTCATATTGTTTATGCCCAAACTAGAATCCATCCAAGAGAATAAAACGCGTAAGAATCAGTAGGATGAGATGCAAACGGATCACCTAATCTTGGCCAGACGACCAGACCTAGCAATAATTAATAAAAAAAAAAAAAAAGAAGGAAACTTGCCGTCTAGTGCATTTTGCTGTTCCAGAAACTACAGAGTGAAAATAAAAGAAAGCGAAAAGTGAGACAAGTATTGGATATTGCTCGAGTACTTAAAAACTGTGGAATATGAGAATGACGTTGTTACTAATTGTAATAGGCACATTTGAAACGGTTCTCAAAGGAATGAAAAGGCAACTGCAAGGACTGAAAATAAAAAGAATCGAGACCATCCTGACTACAGCATTGTTGAGATTAGCCTGAATACTGAGAAGATTTCTAAGATACATGAGAAGACTTGCTGTCACTCAGTCTCCAGTGAAAGACCACCTACTAGTACTTGTGTGAAAAACTTTTAAAGAGTATAATAATAATAATAATAATAATAATAATAATAATAATAATAATAATAATAATAATGCACAACCCAGCACCTATCCTAGAAAATGACACGCATAAACTTCTATGGGACGTTGACATACTCACAGGTCACCTAATCTCGGCCAGAATACCAGACTCAATAATAATCAACAACAAAAAAACCAACAGAATTTGTAAAATTGTCGACTTTGCTGTCCAGGCTGACCACAGAATAAAACTGAAAGAATGTGAAAAGAACGATAAGTACCTCGACCTTGCTACAGAATTGAAAAAACTATGGAACATGAAAGTGACGATTGTACCAATTGTAATTGGTGCTTTTGGCACACTAACTAAAGGGACTGGATGACTTGGAAGTTGGTGGGCGAGTGGAAACCATCCAAACGACAGCATTATTGAGAACGGCCAAAATACTGAGAAGAGTCCTGGAAACTTCAGGAGACTTGCTGTCACTCAAACTACAGTGAAAGAGCATCAGCTAACACTGGTGTGAAAAACTCTAAAAGAGTGTCTATAATGTACAATAAAAACCTTTAAGATAAAACATTTTTGTAAGAAAACACAAAACTTCAAAAGGAAGTGAATGATTTTCTTTAAAATTGATAACATGAGCTGCTTTTTTGATATCATTGATAACATGAGCAAGTGAATTTCGAAATTATCAAATTGTCTTTATCATAAATTATTTTTTCCGAGTTGATTTCCTTTCAATGAATTTGTTATATGATTTATTTAGGCTTCTATTTTTGATTTCGCGACTTAATATTTTCCAGTAACAGTCTCATAATTTCATGTTTAAGATTTAAAATCGTTTTCTTATACTGGGGACATTTTGATCCCTCCATTTATATCAGAATATTCAATGTAACAAAAATTGCTAAAACAACATTATTAGAACGAGAATAGTCTATTCAACAAAGGCAATTGCCACTACTACTAATACTACTATTACAATAATATTAATAATAGTAGTAGTAGTAGTAGTAGTAGTAGTAGTAGTAGTAGTAGTAGTAGGAAATGATTAAGTAAATTATGGCGTTTGATTTTTCAAGTTTAAAATAACAGAAAATTCTATTTCTAATACATCATTGAAACATTTCCTGTTCCCCTTTGAATAATTTTGGAGTTTTATTTATCACAAATTTCTATTTCAGTTATATTATCGGAAGTGTCCATTATATATACATTCGGAGAAAATAACATAGATGAACTACACCCCCACCCCTACCGCCATCCAAAACACAATGTATATATATATATACATATATATATATATATATATATATAGTTTGCTATATTCATAGATAAAGTGTTTAGTATCAGTGGGAGAGCATATATAAGTTAGCATATCGAATATACGATCGCCAAGCAGCATTGACTCTGAGTCTACGATAAACATATATATATATATATATATATATATATATATATATATATTTGCACAATAATTTTGTGCTCTTTAGGTTTTCCAGTCGGTACCGGCTCATTGGTCAAGTGGGTAGAGTGGGTTTCAATCCCAGGTCGGGTCATACCAAAGACTTTAAAAATGGTACTTGATACCTCCTTGCTTAACACTCAGTTTTATAAGGTACGTATCAAGGGAGCAATCTAGGGAAAGGACTTCCGCCCTCCCCTACACCTCGGTGTCGTAGCTATTGAAAATGGAGCCTACGGTCGCCAACTTTGCTTATTACGCTAAATATCAAGTGACAGCAAATACAATCAGTATCTGATCGTGTCTTCTGATTTTGCAAATGGATAATTTTCCTTCTTTCTTCCTGAAATTTCGAATTCATTTTATGATTGAGACTGTTGCAGGCGTTTCAGTAATGATAGATTAAATCGTTTCCATATGAAAAATTGAATCAAGTCGTTTAAAGTCCTTGAATATTTTATTTTATTTTTTAGACTAATATTTTCATTGTTTTCTGGTTTGTGTACATTATAAAGTAAAAAAGTTGGCGACTTTAGTTGAGGGTGACCCGAAGGCTCCCTTTTCAATATCTACTACACTCAGGTGTAGGGGAGGGCACAACTCCATTCCCAGGATTGTTCCACTTTACCCTTGATCCTTACCTGCGAAGCAAGGTGGCATCAAGTACCATTTTTTAAGTCTTTGGTATGACTCGATCTGGGATTGAAACCCGGTCACTCGGACCATTGGCGAACACTCTACTCATTAGGCCAATGGCCTATATATACGTTATATTATCTAAGTTATTCTACACTCTTCGAATTTATCATTGTTTCTATTTTGTCGTACCTATTTTTACAGTTTGTTTTAAATAGCTTTCTGCATTTACTTATAAAATTTCGATTTCCTCCCGAAATCTGAGGAACATAAAATTTGTTTTTCAAATGTTTCATACAGTCCGATCCAGAATGTTATGCAAGTGAGAAAAATTGCAATAGTTATAAATTTGATAATTTGAAATTAATTAAATTTTCTCAAATATGAGTCTTTCGTAGACTTGGAATATGACAATTCAATACCAAGTAAAAGCCAATCAACTACGTAAATCGTTTATTTTGACTGGAGGCGAGCAACTGGTGGCCTAAATTACTAGAAACTTAGAATTATCGAGGATTTTGGAGTAATAGCCAATAATCAGCAAATAACCACCGTGTAAAATAATTAAGGATTTCAATTAATCATTTTAATAGTTAGTTCTTTTTTCTTTGTTTTTTTTTTTTTTTTGTTTTTGTTTTTTATTTTGTTTTTTTTTTTGTTTTTGTTTTTTGCTTTTTTTTTTTGCTAAACTTTGAATTTAGAACCGAATTAAAAAATTTCAATTATAACCTAGATTCAAAACTAGAATAAACATTTGTTTATAAGTTAGTTTTAGGAATGGAAAACATACAATAATAAACGTTTGTTAGAAAATTCGAAATACTTGGAATGAAAAATACAGCGATTATTTGTGACTTAGGAGTTACATGCCACAGTAATTAAGAAATAATTAATTTTTCATATTATATATATATATATATATATATATATATATATATATATATATATATATATATATAAGGACGGAAAGACACAAAGTGAGAACATGGAAGAGGAATTACGCACGCACAAAAGCAGCCGATAAGCGGAAGAACAACAGAGGTTATCTGTCTCTTTCGTCTTTCATTGTACATATGTGTCTCTCTCCTGCTGACACAAGCTTCTTCCATTCTATTTCTTATTTAGCTGACTGTTAAACGCATTTCGTAAATACCACATAAACAGAAGCGTTTTATGTTTGACTTCTTTTTGTCGACTAGGTTACCACGCTCTGGCTATTAGTTTAAGGGGTATCATTACAATCCCTTAAAGGGTACCGTAAAGCTACCACTACACTTATTATCAGGAACAGATTATTATTTCTTATTTCTCAGAGAGCAGAAAAATGTATCTGTATAAATCAATTGGAAAGTAATTTCAGTTTTATAAAAACGAAGCATAAAAATATTCTATGAAAAAATTATGAATAATGAAAATCAGAGAAAGAATAATTTTGACAATATTCCAACATTTTATATGACAATTCATCACCTCTCAATATGAGACGAACTTCATTGTCATTATTCGCCTTTATTTCACATAATATAAACAAGACGCGTAATATGTTAAAAACTTAATCAGCTTTAAAAGCTTTAATCTTTTCTACTTAGTTACTTTAGGAAACTCAAAAAAACAATAATATTTCGAAAATATATTTGGCAATATATTTCTATGCTCTCTTTTCATATCGAAATGTCGCATATTGAAAGCTAACGTACGAAATTTCTCAAATAATTCTTTCATATCCTTCGTGAGCAATGACCAATAGGGACGCATAGCAAGAGAAAGCCAAAGGAATGCTTGTAGTCGGTATGCCTTAATGGAAAACTATCCAAAAACAGAAAAAAAAAATACATAGACCTGTAGAATCTACCATGATCTATTTATTTCAGAAAATCTTTATACTTTTGGCAATAAAAACAAAACTCTGGAATATTTCTTTCTTGCTAAAATAGTTCTTTCGTGCAACATAGTCTGCTATATGAAAAGTAATCTTTAAAATATTTAGGGATGCAAGATTTTAAGTCTGGTTAATATGTTTGTCAAACAACTTCATCTAACAAATATCGACATTTTAAGCATCTATGTTTTGGATCAAAGTTAAAACATTAACTTCCAAGAGAAGTATTTATGGAATAATAATTTATCCCTAGTAAATTGTTTATATGTAAATTATGTAATTCTTGGATATCTCTAATATGTTCTTTACTAAAAAGCTTTCTCAATTGTTGTCGGTTAGTATTTTAAATTACAACATAGTTACCTCCAGTTAAAGATTTTAGCCGCGTGGCTGTCAGGCTTTTACTTGAGATAGTCTTGGGAATATTTCAAAATATAAGTTCACATTACGAAATAGAATTGGATTTATGCTTGAATATATAAAATATTTCTATGTCGTTCTACTTTTCTTACAACAATCTCAAATATCAATGTGAAAGGATGTAAGAATAAAATATGAAAGCGACTAACCGAATAATAACTAATTCAGAAAATGACATACAAAACTGCTCATGCCGAACTGGGTGCAACAACAAATCAGAAATATATAATTATTCATTAATATAATTTCTATTCTATCTAATCACTTGAAGCGACTTACTGCCAACTGAAGTTAATTTAAGAATTTCTTCAGGGGTAATGACTTCGTAAACAGCTAATCTTGCTTCCCAACGTTCATTCTTGGATACAAATAGTTTGCCGCCCACATAAATGCACCTCTTGACAGTCGTCCAAATGTTCTCAATAGGGTTTATATCCTGGAAACATGGTGGCCACACTATAATCCTGTCGTTTTTAAACCCTAATTCACCTAAGGATTCAACAATTAGATTAGCTGCGTAAGCTGAAACGTTGTCGTGCTTGAAAATTACTTTTCGTTTGATTGCTACAATTTCTTCAACGCCATACATGAAGGTTGGTCTTTAAGAAATAAGCGTCGTTAAAAGACGTCATTGAACACTATCGTCCACCTCCCAGGAGCCAACCAACTTATTATCCATGATTCCTGTCCAAAACATAACCCAGCCATCTTCTTTTTAACGTCTCAACTAAACAGACTTAGGTTCCTCGTTCAAGGACCACCCATTTTGACAAACATCAGGGTCATCTTGCGTCACTCTTCCGTGATTGCTATTTTCTAAAACTTCAGTTTCCTATACAATTTGTCCCAGGTGACGAGGTGACTCTACTTTAAAGGTCAACGATGGGATTGATGCGTTGGGTACACCTTCCTAAACCTTTCTGCATGAGAAATCGAGACGTTTTATGCACATGTCCCAATGACTTTGAATAACTCTTTTTTACTCTTAAATAGGTGCTTGCACATGTCAATTTTCCATCGGATTTTCAGTCATCGAGCGAAAATCAAAGATTTTCGTATTTTCCCTGTGCCAGGTTTTGTACTCTATGCTGCTAAGTTTGAAACACATTTCTTGCAAGAATATTTTATGAAAATGAAACATTTAAACAATGAAGCAATACCATCAAAATGAATATTATTAATTTACTGTTGCGCATAATCACGTTTTACTTGACATGATCTTTCATGTCAGTATTTTCAAACTTATGGCAGAATTAGGTTGAAGGACAAACATTAATCATTTCTTAAATTATTTTCTGAAGAAACAAACATGAAATGTTGGAACGTACAGTAAAATAGTTGCTATTCTCATTTATTTGATTTTTAAAATCACTCTCTGTCCCTTTATTTGTTTTTTCTGATTCCAGTTTCTCGATTTATTTTTAAAAAATTTTCTCTTTAATTTGTCCCTAATTAGGTCTTATAATCTAGTAAATATTAAATATGAAAACTATAATTTAGTAACGATATGACACATACCGAGGTTTATTGCTTTGTTTTATATTGCTGGTTTCTTGTTGATTTTTGCAGTGTTTTTTTTTCTTTTCGAAATCCTTCTTTCTTAGAGTTTTAGACAAAAGAGTACCTTTTAAGTTAAGATCAGGTTCCTCTAAAACTACTTAAATTCATTCATAATAAATCATGACCTTCTTCTTCTGTCAGCCACTGCCTTGTTTCGGGTGATTTTTTAATTATCGGTTTGCTGTCCTGACATATGTATTTTCCTAAGTCTTATTTTAGCTGACGTGACTGAGTGGTTGGTCATTGTACGTTTTTAATGAAGTCTTCAAATACCATTTTTAAATAAGATATTTTGCATCATTATTTCATTGTATGTCGGCCGATCGAATCGCTCAAAAATAAGTTTCGATTGATCCATTCTTAACTACAATCAGATGAACAACCTGTGCAAAAAAAAAAACAGCTTTTTTTGCAACTGGAATAAACAGAGATAGGAAAAAATGTTAATAATTAGAGAGAAACACCTCCTAACCGTTGTCGAAAATGATAATCGACTAATCAATCAAAATACAGAATTCAGCGAACAATAATATTTTAATTCGTGAGGACAAAAATTACCTAAAGCCAGTAAAACAACAACAACAACAATACTAATAATAATAAACTGAAAGAAAGCGAAAAGAAAGATGAGTACGTATACCTTGCAAGAGAACTGAAAAAATTATAGAACATCAAAGTGACGGTGATACCAATTGTAATTGGCGCACTCGGAACAGTCACCAAAGGATTCATAAATTAGACTGGAAGACATGGAAGTAAGAGGACAAGTGGCGACCATCCAAATGACAGTATAATTAAGATTGGCCAGAATACTAAGAAGAGTGCTGGAGACTTGAGACTTGCTGTCCCTCAAAATCCAATGAGAAACCATCAGCTAAGCTGTTGTGAAAAACTCTCAAAATAATAATAATAATAATAATGAAACTGTGGAACATGAAAGTAACATTTATAACAATTGTAATGGTGCTCTTGGCACAGTCACCAAAGGATTGATAAAGAGACTGGAGGACTTGGATATAAGAGGACGAATGGAGAACATCCAAACAACTACATTATTGAGAACGGCCAGAAGACTGAAAAGAGCCCAAGAGACTTGAGGAGACTTGCTGTCAGTCAAATTAACGCTGATGTGAAAAACTCTCAGAGAGTAAATAAAAATAATATTATCTAGTTTTGATGTTCCAGCCGATAACAAAGTGAAAATAAAAGAAAAACAAAAACATGGACAAATTCTTGGACCGTGCTAGAGAACTAAAAAAAGGATGCAGAAGATGAAAGTATCGGTAATACCAATTGTACTTGGTGCGCTTGAAAGTGATGCCAAGATTTTGGAAAGAAAACTCAAGATCAAGGGAATAATCGAAACCATCCTGACCAGAGTACTTGAATCCTTAGAAGAATTCTAGACTCTCCAGGAAGATTTGCTGCCCCTTAGACTCCAATGAAAAACCACCAGTTAAAGCTGGGATGAAAAACTCACAAAGAGATATAATCATAACACATCACTCAATAAGTCCCGGGCCTAACTAATAAAGCCACAACTTTAGGCAAAATTCGATTTTATTCATCAACATAGTCTCCTTCTAGTGTGATACACTGATTCCAACGCTACTCTAACAATTCGATGCCTTTTTTGTACAACGATTTGTCTTTGGCCTTGAAATACGCCTCAGTTTCCGATATCACTTCTTCAAATCTAGAGAACAGGGTGGGTGCGGAAGTAATTCAAAGGGCAATTCAAAGTAGTTTTGCCATCGCTGTGATCAACTTGTGACACGGTGCAATGTCTTGGTGAAAGAGCACTTTTGACTTCTTCATTTGTGGCCGTTTTTTGAGGATTTCTTCCTTCAAACGCACCAATAATGTTATACAATATTTGCGAGTGATGGTTCTTCTTTTCTCAAGGTAATCGATGAAATAAAATACCTTGTGTATCCCGAAACCTTGCCTGCTGTTGTTTGCATCTTTGATCGCTTTGGACGGCTTTCACCTGTTGCTATCCACTCAGCTGACAGCCGATTGGACTCCGGAGTGAAGTGGTGGATCCGTGTTTCATCCATTGTCACATATTCACGTAAAATCCCCTTTTTATTGCGTTGAAACAGTTGCAAACAACGCTCTGAATCGTTGATGCGTTGTTGTTATTGCTCACGGCACCCTCTTTGAACACAGTTTTCCCATTGACAATAATTCTCGCAAAATGGCGAATACACTTCCTTCTGATATATTCAACTCCTCTGCTATCTCACGCAACTTTAATTTACGATCGGACAATACGAGTTTGTGGAGTTTTTGGTATTTCCCGGACAACTGCCGAATTTAAGCGACGTAAGCGTTCAGTATCATTTGTGTCTGTACGACCGCGTTTAAAGTCTGCATAACACCTCGTAACTGTTGTTTCCGACTGAACAGAGTCCGAATAACACTTATCAAGCCTTTGCTTTGCTTGAGCAGTATTTTTCCCATTAGAAAGCAATGCTTATCAACACACGAAATTCAGATTTTTCCATCGTTTTGAAAATTTGCGACAGTAGCTTCACTGAAATAACTAATTTGTAAACTAATAATCTGATTGGCCTCTAATTCTGACACGTGCTATTTGAAGGTTAGTACTTTATAAAAATCATAGGGATTTTTTATTAGTGTCAGACCTGAGACTTATCAACTGACGTGTTAAACGTAGAACTCAGAACGATATGTTCAAACAGATGTTCGTTTGGTAGCCAATGGGAGGAACAACATACTTTATTGTGGGTCTTTCATTCATGTTGTAAAAATTACTCTCTTGTAATGTGACAATTGGGCAAAAACAGATTTAAAGCTGATGCATATTATCAAGATCTATTGATATGCAATGAACATCTAAAACCATACAACCAACATTTGCTCGGTTTGTTGTATGACAATACAATAAAATAGACGGCATTAGTTTTGGAGTGACCATCCTACAAGCGTGGTATTCAGGCTCTTATTTAACGCAGGTGAAAATGGAGAGAAAATAATGGTAACTATATATAAAATAGCGTCTGATAGTTAAAAGTTTGCTTTGTACGACCGACTTAGTGTACAATAATTTCACCAATAAACAAGCTGTTTCAGAATAACTGGTAAATGGAGAATAGAAAACTAAATGAAAAAAAAAAGGAAAAATCTACTCAAATGCAACAAAAGAATTGGAAACCTACCAAAACTGAGATACCGGAATATGAATGCGGACATAATATATATGATGAGTTGAAAAAGTAACAAGAGTTAAAATCTGGATTTAACAAGACAGAAATGAGCAGTGAATGAAACATTTTTTTCAAAATATTCTCCTTGGTATTCAACACAATTATTTCTGACAGTTTTCTACTGGTCGGAGCACCTTTAAAAATCTCATTCGATTTGGAGTGAATATGCGCCGTTGTATTTCTGTTGATGCGTTCTATATCATGAAAACTTATCGTTGTGATAACTTTTCACTTTAGGAAATAAGAAAACGTCTCACGGAACTAGTTCTATTGAGTATGGAAGGTGATGCGTTTGAAAAGTCCTGTTTTTTGCCAAAAAAATGCTTATCAAAAATACCGAAATTGTTGAATAAAACCTTTTAGGAATTGGCACTGATAGTAATGGAAATGTCTAAACATCACTATTTTATTACATAATTTGCTTAGCTGTGCATATGCCATTTACATTTTTAATATTTAAATTCTTAAATTTCAGTTTGAATATACTTTGAACATGTCTCGTATTTGTTAAAAGCTTTTAAACATAATTCATTATACCTTTAGCTAAAGTATAAATTGCTTAATTTTTCTCTTTCACCAATAAATGTCATAGTTAAAAACGGCTTAAAAAGTCCATTCATGGAGCAAAGACCCAATTCATTTTTCTTTCTTTACTTCATTAACACAATAACAAATTCTACACACTACAGAAGTTGAAAAAACATAATTAGCTTTTCTTGTCAGTGAAATCTTGCTATTCATGTACCTGAAACTTTTTTCAAAACAAAACTGTTAAAATCTTCACGTTTGAATATCATTTTAACCCTTTGAACAACTTCCTTGAATGAGCAAAAATCAATATTATTACTTTTATTACAATATTATTAGTTTTTCACACCAGCGATGGTCTTTCATTGGAGGTCGAGTGACAGCAAGTTTCCTCAGGTCTCCAGGACTCTTGTAAGAATTCTAGCCGATCTCAGCCATGTTGTGGTCTGGATGATGTCGATTCTTCTTCAGATTTCCAATTTTTCCGGCCCTTTTTCCAAGCCTTTGGGGACCATTCCAAGTACACTATTTACAATTGGTATCATTGTCAGCCTCATGTTTCTTAGTTTTTCTGTTTTCTAACAAGGTCCAATTAGTTGTCTTCTTTTGGTTTTCTTTCGTTTTCACTTTGTGTTCCGCTGGAACATCATAATCAACGAGATGGCAAGTTTTTTCTTCTTAATTAACACTATTATTATTATTATTTTACTCCGTGCAAGTTCTTCACGCCAGCTCAAACAGATGTATTTTTACTTCACTCTGATTGAAAGCAAGTCTTATCAGATATACAGGACTCTCCTAAGTATCCTGGCTAATTTTAGTAGTGCTGTTTTCTAGATGGAATAAATTATTCCGATGATATCTAGTTAATTCAGTTTATAAATAATAATAATTCTTAGAGTATACAGAAAATTAATGCTTTGACTTTAAAGAGAAAATACAAATTTAGAAACTTGTTTGAAACTTGTCAGTCAAGTCCAGCAATTTTTAAATGCTGGCGTTTGGACATTTATAAGAAATTAGATAACAAAACAAACGAATGCGAATTGGAATGGAAGTAACGAGGTAGAATTTTTTTTTTTTTTTAGAATTTTAAATTAAAATAAAGGTATGTGAATACCAAAACAGCTATTGGAGTGTCTTCCCTACAGATGGACTCGCCCTCAGCTGACACATACCGGCTTAGGTTTCTTCTGCACAGTCTCGGCGAGCCGTCACCAAAAACGGTAATATTCCTGATTGTGTTAAGCTGAGGAGGGGGTTTCTCCCGGCTATCGTTTATGAATGTACTATTTTCTTTCAACATATTTCTTATCACTCATTTTCGAGTCGTGTTATCATTTGAACCTCCCCTTGACCATAACAACAGTTTTATATGATAATTGATGATGTCTAGACGTCTAGAAAAAGTCTACATGATACAGTACAAATTTTTAATATATCCTGATCAGCAGTTATTTTGTGAAACAGATTTGTTGCAGGTCAGCATACTGTATAACATACACACCTCTTCAACTAAAAATTTATCTTAATGGTAAGATTTGAGAATGCCGAGATTTTTTTAATACGACGGTGCATCTTTGGAATAAACAAACATTGGCTGAGGTGCTTCGAACAATGGGAAACTTGCTGAAAAAAGTGTTGAATACTAAGGTGATTGTTTTGAAAAAAATTAATATTTCAGTTATTGTTCCTTTTTTTCTAGGGAAATACAACTTTACTCTCAAAACGTTTTGAGCCCTCCTTTTATTAAAAAGCCACAACACTCAATCATTCTCGACTCTGATTGTCCAGGCGGCTGGGGCTGTAAAATACACCGACTGCACCGCTGCAGAGGGGTAAGACCCCACCCCAATGAGAGTCCTTGATATGACACTAAATGATTTGATAGCGAAGCTCCTGTGATTTTGGAGCTTTGGGGAATGCGGAGTATCCCATCATCATTACCATTGCTCCCAGGTCCACTCTGGCCCGGAATGATAGCATCTGAAAGGGCCCTATCTATGGGTTTAATAAAACTAACTGCTTACTTATGTTAAACTGAATTGTTTGAATTAAAACTGTTTGACTAAACTGAATTGCTTGAAATAGAAATGTCTTTTGATAAATAAACTGTGTACTTACATTTAAACATCGTGCTTATGCTAGACTGGATTGTTTGAAATGGAACTGTTTTTGACATTGAAAATCTACTTACACTAAACTGAATTGTTTAATATAGAACTGTTTTGGCATTTAACTGTGCGTAAACAAAATATGTTCTTATACTAAACTGAATTAGCTGTTTGAATAAACTGAATAGCTTGAAATAAATGTGTTTAACAATTAAACTGTGTACTCATGCTAAACTGAATTGTTTGAAATAGAACTATTTGCATAAAAATGGATTTGGCGTTAAATAACCTACAAAGGTTGATATGCCATAAAAACCAACCAACCAACTTCTCGGTTCTGATTATTTAAAGATAAAACACTTCTGTCTCATCTCCAACACTTTCTTAATCGAACAGACAGAGAAAGAGATAATATGAAATAGCAGCGACGCAAATGTTTGTCTTTCACGGTGTTCAAAAAGCAAATATATTTTTTATATATTTTCAAACAAATATAGAACAATGAGATATACATAATTTGTTGATCAAATAAATAACCATCCGCTCACCAACTTTCACCTCTGATAAGTTCTGTAATAAGCCAATATGATAGAAAAAAAAATTTAAGAACACAAAATTTTAGTTGATGACACAAGTTTGGGTACAAATAATTGAAACATCTTAGTGTCGACATTCTAGTTATATAATTATAAAATTGCGACTTTTCGCTCAGTATTTTGATGCTCGTGATAGTCTCTTTATTCAGAATTTAAACATTCGTCTCGATATCAGTATCTTATTATTGACATATCTAAAACATTGCATATATTTGGATTTTTCATTCATTTTATATACTGAAAACTTTGCAGTGAATTCACTGTCAACATGATATCTGTGTGTTATAATTGAATATATTTTAGTATCTATTTATATATATGGCTTTTTGTTTTTGTTTTTTTATGTGACTTCTATAATGCTTCATTCGACTTACAATACATAGCACGACATAAAAAAACTATTAAATACAAATACATCTTTTTACATTGATAATTTTATATTGTTAAAACCGATGTCTACATGCAACTTCCAAAATATAACAAGCGAATTACAGTTCATATTTATGATATTATTTAACTGTAAACAGATAATATTGAAATAGATTTTATCTACAGAATTTGAACCTACTTTGTAATATCTCGATTTGTAATCTGTTTTTCTTGTAACAGAAGCTTATGATCTTTCTTGTCGCAATCTAAATACAGTACTTGTTCATAGACTTCTTGACATGTGTGTGACTTGTGAGTAGCTGAATGTATTTGTGGCAATTCAAGTAGAAAGTTGGCTGTGGCCTTTAGAAACGAGACAGCATAAAAGTCAACTAGCCCTTCTAACATCATGGTGACCTGTAGTATCTCAACAAAGAAAGAAGTTAAAAATATCGAAAGACCTAAATGTTCAATCCCGTTTATACTAACACATCAAAATGATTCTAATTCCTCTCTCTCTCTCTCTCTCTCTCTCTCTCTCTCTCTCTCTCTCTCTCTCTCAAATTTTCTCACTAGCATAAAGAAACATATTTAAACCTTATATGCTGGCTTTCGATTGTTTATTCGCAAAACATTGAAATTCCCATAACATTCTTGGGTCAATTAACCATTCCAAGAAATTATCATCATCAAGCGTGCCAACTGCACGGATTCTTTTGGCTCTCTCTAACCATCCATCTCTCTCAGCCATCACGTTTAGTAATTTCTGTAGATGGCGCCCAGTGTCAGCACAGAATTGATGAATGAAAGTTTTTACTGGTCGGCCAACACTGGTGTGTTCAGGTGTAAGAGTCCATAGATAATGGTGTTTATAAGTTCGTACTTACTTCTACCGTAGCTCCCAGTGTGTCTTGTCCATCTTTCTTGAGTGGTTTGCAAGATTTATGGTAAATGGCCGTACGACAGCTGTTTTGTATAGTACTGCCCGCAGGATTTGTTCAAAATAGCATGCAGCATTCTTGTATAGTTCCTATGTAGCTTTTTCTAAAAAGGTTTCTTAAGAGTCCAAGTAGTGCGACCACACAGTAGTACTGACATGGCTACTGCTTCGAAGAATTTCTGTTTTATTTCATCAGAGGTCAGATCTCCATCTGATCGATAACATGTCAATAGACAAGTAATTCCCCTTGATCATATCTCTTAAGGCAATAGAGGGTTATTTTAACTCTTTCGCTTCTTTCTTACTTCAACCACTTTCCCAAAGCTAAAATGTAACCAACTTATTCTTCTTCTATGGCGACTTTTATGAAAGATATTTGGATGAGCAATTCCAACTATTTTAGAGTTTCCTGAGAGAAAACGTTTTATTGTCTTTAGTAAGTAGCGTCCGTTCTTTAAGAATCTTCCCCAAACTAGATTCATGTTCCACTCCAACAGCAGAATTAAACTCTATCATGAATGTTTTTTTTTCTGGTAGCAAAAAAATGGAAGTTGAAAATTCCAGTGCTTATAGATAAATGTCTTACTCTGTTTTAGTGTCAATGTCTGATTTGTTGTCCCCATTAGATACAGTTTCATTTTATCTTGACTCTTCATTTGGCATTTTGTAACCCTTTACCTCTCGTGACCAACAAGACTTCCTTAGAGTGATTTTGAAAATAAAAAAAGAATTCTTATCCAAGTAATATGTAACAGATATTATTGAATTATTCTGTACCAGCAGCAAGTAACGATTCCTAACCTACCCTATTACACGGAATGTTCAAGCTGGACTGCCTTTTTTCAAGACTCAAATTCTCGAACTGCCCAGCTATATACCAGCAGACAACGGTAAAAGTAGATTCAAGCCTTTCTTACGGGCCTTACTGCAAACTATTCTAGTCGAAATTTGTACTCGATTTACAAGTTTCATTCTCTGTTGCACAAACCGTCAGTTCAACGACCCCAGCAAACGAACAAATTATATCACAAAAATCTAATAGAAGTTTAATGTGGGAAAAATAAAGATTGTTTCAAAGAAGAATTGATGTACATTTAAAAATAATCGCTTCTCATACATTTTTCTATTGAAATAAAAAAAAAATATTATTCAAACTTCATTTCAATCATTTCAGAAAAATGAAAACCATTTCCAATGGAGTAATGAGCTAAATACACACACACACACACACACACGCACACGCACACGCACACACACACACACATATATATATATATATATATATATATATATATACCAAACTTAGATGCAAAATCATTGTTAACATGGCGACATTTTACGGCAGGACTTTAAGTACAATAAACCAGTTACTTGAACTGACGACATATATAGACACTATCATAGTGAACTAGAATTAAAATGCCATGATACCGGTAATGGATGGAGAATTGTCTGGGCATCTTCATAGAAAACTCCGTTAATGCCGCCATACGAGGTGTAGGGATGCTTCTCAGTCTTCGTGCCGTAAAATCACTAAATAGCCGAGAAAGAATCCAACCGAGATTGGTGTGTTTTATTTAATAGCAACCTCTGCACAAAAATCATCTCTTGTTACAGTCCCACACAATTTCTAAAATGAACAATCTTTCCTTGCCTGACACATTCCCCCCCCCCTAAAAAAAAGCACAACGTTCTAATCATTGGTGGAGACATGGATTCTTAGATAGGCAAAGACAAAAATAATAAATTCTGCAAACAACTTGTCAAACCAAAATGGGGAATATCAAGCAGATTTTTAATTCGAGAATAAGTGTGCTTAAAACTAAATTTCAAATATTGGGAGAGAAAACTATGTATCTACACCTACCCACGTAACTTTAAAGTATAGCTTGATTATATACTCATAAACAAGAAGTGGATAAATTGCGCTCTGAACTTTGAGGCATACTATTTTGAATGATCACATTCCAATCATGGAATCATCTTGGCAAAGGTACACCTGAGTCTACGCAAAAATAAGAAAGAAACAGTCACAGCTTTATAATATAACTAGTCCTTAGTTACCAATAATAATATAAGCAATCAATATACTGTAACTGTAAGAAACAAATTTGATAACGACGCAGATGATCTAGTGCTTCTTGAAAATACACCTGCCCAAGCTGAATCCCTACTAAGTAACCTAGAGCAAGCAGCAGAAGTCATTGGTCTCCATTGTAAAGCAAATAAGAGTTCATTTGTTTTAAACAAGAAGGAGCAAGCCACTAAAATTAGTTTAGTTCATATGCTTCGGCAGCAATATCTCATCTACTAAAAGTGATGTTAATATACGCTTAGTGAAGGTGTAGAGTGCAATTGATAGGTTATCGATCATATAGAAATCTGATCTCTCTGATAAAATAAAATTGTATTTCTTCCAAGCTGTGACTGTGTCAATACTATTGTATGAATGCACCATATGGACGCTAACGTAAAGTATGGAGAAAAAGCTAGATCGAGATATACACAAGATTGCTACGAGCTATAATGAACAAATCCTGAAAGCAACACCTCACAAAACAGCAGTTATACGGTCACTTACCTCCACTCTTAAAAAACATTCAAGTAAGACAAACAAGACATCCGGGTACTTCTGAAGAAGTAAGGACGAACTCATAAGCGGCGTTGTGGATTCATATGAATGTATCGTCTGTGTTGGCCGATCAATAAAGGCTTATATATATCAGCTCTGTGCGGACACCGGATGAAGACATGAAGACTTAACAGGAATGATGGATGATAGGGACGGATGGTAAAAAAAAAGAGTAAGGGAAATCCATGCTCTCACCATGACTTGATATATTTATAAAGTGTGTACAAAACTACTCAGTTAGAAACTGATATTCAACTTTTTATTCTATCTCCGGTTTTCTAAAACGACCGCTGGGAACTTTTGCACATTTAAGACATATGCCCGCTTATATGGTTTGTGTGTGTGTGTGTGTCTCTACATAAGTGTACGCGCGTGCATATATATTGGCGTGTTTATGGCTTTTATTAAAGCTAATCAATTTCTACTTTTCAGTTAAAAATAATAAAATCAGTTTAAATATATATATATATATATATATATATATATATATATATATATATATATATATATATATATATATATATATATGCGTGTGTTAGTGCGCGTATGAGTGAGAGAGAGACAAAGAGAGAGAGAGTGTACACACGCACATACATACATTGCAAATATTTACACACACACACACACACGCATACGTACACACTTATGTATAGTGAGATAAGGAGAAAGCGAAAGAGATCTGACACTAACATGATTAGAAATCTGACATATTTTGCAAAAGTTTTAGCTAATAAGGTCTAGGGTTATATATACGTGTGTGTGTGTGTGTGTGTATGTGTGTGTGTGTGTTAACATGCATTGATGGGGAAAAGAAAAAATAACTGAACGGTTCGGAAAACAGAAGAGACTAAAAGATTTTCCTTTTTTTTCTTTTCTTTTCTTCTTTTTTTTTTTTGTTCTTTTCACTAACGCTTCTAACAATAGTTGTGTTCCTTTAAACAAGAAAAAACGTAAGTTTTTATATGTATTTTCTTAATTCTGTTCAACTCGGTATCATATTACTGACATACCGAAAGTAATCCAATTCTACGTGGCTTCTCTTCTTTCCAAAAAGATAGAGACGTCTTACAAAAGTAAAACACCAAAGATAAGTCTGATATGCGGTTTTTCTTCACGTGGATAGGAAAGGGTTCGCATGAATACATATCTCTGCTCACGTCTTCATGTGCGCACGCGCATTTGTGTCTAATTTTAACTTCGACAATATGGTAAGTAAGTGTTCCTGCCGGATCAATTTAAAGACAAAAGAAAAAATAACTAGCTTTAGAATGAAGTGAGAAAGCACTACCTACTTGAACCAATTTTCAGAAATTTCGTCGAAGCGGGCAAGAATAATTAGATTTCTGACTAATCATTGAATGATCAAATTGAAAACAATGAAAATGCGTGCAGTGGGAAAGCTGATAATAAATAAAGATTAAAAACAAATTTCTGTTGAATAAGAAAACAATGGATGGATGAATATTAGGTCTGTCGGTTAACTATATGTCAGTCACCTTTGAAAAGGTTTTCTTAATTTTAGTGTAAGGTCATGTGAGGATATAAACTAATTCTGAAATGATTTTGATATATATTGTGGCTGACATTTGAATCATTATAAGATTTTAAAATCCATATACGAGAAAGAGTCAAAGTTTTGCAATATTTTGCGGCACGTATATCACATGACCAAAGACGTTCAAGTCTGCTGTGTGGTTGGTGGTTATTGTCAGGACACTCGTTGGGGGTGTCTTACCCCTCTGCAGAGATACAGAAGGTGTATTTTACAGCTACACCCGACTGAGCCCAAAAAAGTTCTTAAGGAATAAAGCAATATCCAACCCAATTTGCATCCAAACCTTAATTTTATAGAGTGAGTATTTGTGCAAAACTATATATATATATATATATATATATATGTAATTATGATTACATTTGTGATATGAAAGTTAGGTTAAAAGTGTCTTTAATCAGTAGAGTGCTCTATGCACTCGCTTACTACGACTTCGCAGTTCAGCATTTTAACCACAACACAACAAGGACTAACCAGGCCCATTGTCTTGTAGTGTATTAAAAATGATTATCAGAAGTTATTTCATATGTTGACGTGCTTTCAATGAATTTAACTCTTCTCATAAGCAAGAAAATTATTGCGTATAACAATATATTTATAAAGATCTTCACAAGTTCTTTTTTATGTCTGAATTTTGAAGACATTAAATTCAAATTTAGCAAAATATATCTGAAACGACTGTGAAATATTCCAAAGTTTCTAACGAAATAAAGCAGTGACCTTCATCAATAAAAGTTGTTTTTGAACTTGTTTCTTTCATGAGTTAAAGCTAAAATTCTTAAAAAAACTTATTATTATGGTAAAAAAATGTCGGAATATCATTCTTCACATTATTTGCATCTTTTTATTATTCTAGTATTAACAAAATAATCAATTTTTTATTTTTGCTGCGAACTTTGATTTTCATGGGGTAACAATGTAAGCAAATGATATTGGGATGTAAATAGATAAGTTATCAAAAAAGCCATCAGCTGGAAGAAATACGTGTGACAAAGTTCAACATCTCGTCCAGTGATCTAAGTGTAACAAGATATGCTTGATGTTACATAATGGATTGAAAACAGTTGTTTACAAGGACTTATCGAGGTCGCTCGATTAGATAATGGAGGCTAACCGGATGATGTCATCAATGAGAAGTGGAAATGGGGATTGGGCGCCCCGTGAAACACAATTTTTTTTTTTTTTTTTTTTTTTTTTTTTGCTGAGGCATGAAGAGACAAGCGTTTGTGAGAACGAAGAAAGTGGAACGATTCAAAGATACAAAAAGAGCCAGTTCCTATTCAACTGAAGAAACGAATCCGTCTTTTGTCATACAATGCCTTCTGCTTCCACAAACACAAAAAGTCTGAATGGAGAGAATAAAGCAGGAAAGGTCCTAGCGCTTAAGACAAGTTCTGTTTTTGTGTTTCTCCTTTCCCATTCGACGATTAGCCATCACTGACATAGCAGTCATCGGTTATTATAACTTATAATATAGTTTTATTTCCATTTGATAGTTCATTTTTCGCAGGGAGGTTTTTTTCTTTTCGAAGGAAAAGGTTATTTTTAAGCTGTTTACAGAAACTAAATTCTTTTCTAGCTGCTTTTAAATTGTGTCAATTGTCTCCATGATATAAAGAACAGTCTGATTCGTTGTTGCTATTGGAGTGGATTTCTGGCGAGAGATAAAGTACCGACAGAAGCTAGTATTTGCAGTGATAACATTTAAGAAAGACAGAACATCTTCCCTCGAAAGACTGGCATAAAACAATTGTCTTCCTGACATTTCTCTTTATTTTGGCGTGTTGCCGTACAGGGCTAATCTCAATAAATATCATAATATGAAACATTTTATTTCTGAAGTAATGCAGATACAAAGCGATATTTCAAAGGAATCATCACGGAAGCGAAATTCTAGTTCTGTCGCAGAATAACTATAAACGTGGATATCGCTTAATAATTATTGTGGTTAAGGCGATATCCATAAAAGATGGACTCCTACATTAGATGATGCGACTGTAAGTCTCCTCGAATGTTACTTTCTAATATGAGATTTTATGCTGTTTACTTTGGCAGTGATCGAATATTTTATTATCATAAAGAGCAACAACACAATAAGATATCTTTATCCGAAGTAGCAAGCTCCAAGTCCTCCTCAAATATTGAAATCTGCAAACTCACCATATCTGCTATTATTAGGAAGATGTAACAATGCTCACCAACAAATCGACACTATATATCAAAATCGCAATTAAATTTTTAAAGATTACTTCATTTTTTCTGCTAGAAATAGAAAAAAATTCTTTAAAAATGTATTTATTATAACGAAGAATGGAATTGTTATAAAATAACAATTTACTTTGATCAGTAATGTAACTGTTGCTATTATATTTGACGCCAACTTAAAAATGAATATAATCATTCCAAAATGAGGATTATTATAAAGATTTAGAATAAAATAAAATAGAATGATGGCTAAGAAGGGGAAACGTGAAAAGAGAAACTTTAAATAACAGCACAAAATAATTCCAAAGAAACTAATTTTGTCAAAGCAAAAATTGATAATACACAGAAGAATAACAAGGACGTTATGTGGTGATAGGGACGAAAGAAAATAAGCGAATTCAGTAAAGTGGTATAAATGAATACTAGACAAGGCACGACAGGGTGCGAAAAGTGATCCACTGGGAATTGTGCAAGACAATAATAATAATAATAATGCAAACTGTTAAAAAAGGAATACAAGAGTAGGAAAGGTTATCCACTGGAAACTATACAAGATACCAAAATTTGGTCATGCGGACAAAAGGCTTATGCACAAATCATTATCTGTTCTAGAAAATGAGACCCAAAAACATTTTAGTGGGCTTAAAATACAAACCGATAACTCAGTTCCGGCCAGAAGAACAAACATACAGTTATTTAACAAGAAGAAAATAACCTGTCATCTAGCGGATTTTACCGTTCTAATGGACCCTCGAGTAAAAAAAAAAAACGAAAACAGACAAATATCTGGATCTTGCCAGAAAGTTTTAAAAGCTGTGAAAGATAAAAGTGGGGGTGATACCAATTCTATTTGGTGCCCTTGGAACGATCCCTCAGAGGCCTGGACAAAATATTCGGGTAACTGGAGATCAGAGGAAGAATCGAGACCATTCAAACCAGAACATTGTTAAATCAGCAAGAATACTTAGAGAGCCCTGGAGAGCAGAGGAGACTGGCTGTCACTCAGACTTCAATGAAAACAACCAGATTAAGCTGATATGGAAAATTGATACAGTGACTGGATGACTTGGAAATAAGAGGACGAGTGGAGACCATTCAAACGACAGTTTTATTAAGAACGGCTAGAATAATGAGAAGAGTCCTGGAGACTTGAGAAGACTTGATGTCACTCAGTTTCTAGTGAGAAACCATCGGAATAATATTAATGATAACGATAAAAAAATCGAGAGCATCCAGATTATGGCATTGTTGAGATCGGCTAGAATACTGATAAGAGCCCTAAGGACCTGAGGAGACTTACTACCACTCCGACACTTGTGAAAGGCCATCAGCTAAAGCTGGTGTGAAGAACTCACAAGGAGTATAATCATCATCATCATCATCATCATCATGTCGTGCCGCCAGCACGGATATCCCTGACCCTCTCTCGCCACTTCTCCCTATTGTTCATCGCCTCTGGCAGGTCTTCAGGGCTACATCCTGTATCCTCACAGAGCTGCTGTATGTATGTTCGTCCTGCTTTTGCTCGGCCTTACAGGGGTCCATAGGAGTACATTACTTATGAGCTCGTTCCTGCTTCTCGAGCAGTGTCCTGCATGTCTGGGTCGTCTAACTTGGATAGTTTTCGTGATGGGAGGTAGGTGGCCTTATCGTTGGTGCCTTGTGGGGTATTGCCTCTAGGACTTGTTCACTATTGCTCGCAGCATCCTTGTGTAATTGCCGTCAAGCTTTTTCTCCAGCCGTTTTGTTAGCGCCAAGTAGTGCATCCATATAGCAGTAAGGAGTATAATAATGATAATATTAATAGTAGTGATGATATTAATAGTAAAATAACGATAACAGAAATGTTTCATCTAAAAAAATAGTATCTAAATAAAGGTGGTATAGAGTATCAATGAGAAAAGGTGTATAAGAAGGACTCTAATTTTGTGTCCCACTTAATCATCGAATCCTTTTTTAGTGACGTGGTTGGTAATGAACGCTTCCTACAGAGACGTGTCCATGTCTAAAAAAAAACAGAAATGGAAATAGCTAATTAATCCTCATAATAACAGATTTTCTTTCTGAGGTGCCCGTGGTGTAATTGTTATCGTCGTAGGAAATCAAATCCTGGACGAGACTCATTGCATTTCACATAGCACTAATACCCTTTGGAAAGGTATGAATCCAATTATTCTCCCTCCAGCTATGGGTAAATAGTAGGACAGACTAGGTTTTTCAGCCTTGGTGAGGCAACTAGTCTAGGAGAAGGAAAACTCTGAATTCAAACCTGTTAAACTCCGCTTAAAAAATGGACCTTGTGTCATATCCTGCCTGAGCGGAGGGGTTGGTAAATAGGATAATAACGGATTTTCTTATATATAAATAAGTTGGTGACCGTAGTCGAGAGGGACCAGAAGGCTCCCTTTTCTATAGCTACTACACCAAGATGTAGTAGATGGCGCTACTCCTTTCCCTGGATTGCTCCACTTTACCCTTGATACGTACCTTATATTGCTGAGTGTTAAGCAAGGAGATATCAAGTATCACTTTTAAAGTCTTTGGTATGACGCGACCTGGGATTAAACACAAGTCTCGGGACCATTGGCAAACACTCCCCCCTCTAGACCAATGAGCCCAGGTCTTCTTATATATATCTACATACAAAAGTTGACAAAAGTGTCCAGCTGAACAACACCAAAGAAGTGTAAGACAATAAAAAAAAACGACGAATTTTTTTAAGAACTTGATATTAAATATTGGATATTTTCTACTTGTGTATAATAATTTTTGTATAATACTCTTGTATAATACTTAACACCCAGATTGAGAACCATAGTCAAATATAACAATGAATTGTAATATCATGGAATTTGTCAGCGGATTTTTACTGAGGACTAACGACAGTACAAACCAATCACTTACCAGGAAATGTTTCAGCTCTTTGAGAAAAAAAAAAAAACAGAAAAAGAAGAAAGGTAAATAAAAGTTTGACAAGTATTTGAATTCCGTTGCTAGGTGCAGTACTGTCTTAACATCTCAATTATTAATACATCAAGATGGATTGACTTGCCTTTTGTCAGGAACCAAAATAAATATCACCAGACACTTTATATATTCTCCGCTCCTCGATAATTCACAACTTCGTTTGACTTTATCTGTTATAACTGATCCTCACACCTCTCTCTCTCTCTCTCTGTATATATATATATATATGTCCCAACATTATTATTTACATAGCATTATATATATATATATATATATATATATATAAGGTATTTCTAGGGAATAAATCTCTGAAATTTTTTAGATAACAAGAGAACTATTTATGAAATTATTGTCAGCTTCCGCTTGACTTTTACAAAGATACAATATATGTGAGAGAAGATTGGATAGTTTTATTTTGGGAGAAGAGTTTTAATAAAAGAAAGAAGTAAATTTTCGTTAACCCTATTTCAAAGTAATCGCTAAATACCATAACTGCCAGTGAACATCTCTCAAGTCGCTTTAATTATGAATGTTGCACTAAACACTGAAGGCGCGACTCGGTAACAAGAAAATCGGTATGAATTATGATGAGACGTAGTTTGTTTGTTTTTTAAAATAATAATGGGTTTGTAAAATATGGGCCGAAAACACTCATTTATTTTATAATCGATAAAGTAGATAACTCCAAACAATAGTTTCTTACTGAAGTAGTAGAGTATACTTCATATTGAATCAAGTATGTCAATTCCGTTTATCTGCTCAAATTGTTGGTTGGTTGGTTGGGTTTTATGGCCTATCAACTTTTGTAAGTTATTTAACGCCAAATGCATTTTTATGTAAATAGTCAGTTCTATTTCAAACAATTCAGTTTAGAATGAGTACACAGTTTAATTTTCAAATCAGTTCTAATTTAGCTAATTCAGTGTCGTATAAGTACAGATTTTGTTTACAAACAGTTAAATGTCAAATCAGTTCTATATTAAACAATTCAATTTAGTTATACTAAATTGAATTGTTTAATATAGAACTGTTTCAATATCAAAACAGTTCTATTTCAAGCAATTCAGTTTAACATAAGCACGCAGTTTAAATGTAAGTACAGTTTAATTGTCAAAAACATTTCTATTTAAGCTATTCAGTTTAGTTGGTTGGTTGGTTGGTTGGTTGGTTCAGTTTTATGGCATATCAACCTTTGTAGGTTACTTATAGCCAAATCCATTTTATGCAAATAATCAGTTCTATTTAAAAGAATTCAGTTTAGCTTGCGTACACAGTTTAATTGTCAAAAACATTTCTATTTCAAGCTATTCAGTTTAGTCAAACAGCTCTAATTCAGCTAATTCAGTTAAGTATAAATACAGATTTTGTTAACACACATAAAAATATCAAAACAGTTCTATATTAGCATAAGCACGGAGACCTGGGTTCAATCCCAGGTCGAGTCATACCAAAGACTTTAAAAATGGAACTTGATACCACCTTGCTTAACACTCAGCATTATAAGGTACGGTTCAAGGGTAAAGTGGAGCAATCCTGGGAATGGAGTAGCGCCCTCCCCTACACCTTGGTGTAGTAGCTATCGAAAAGGGAGCCTTCGGGTCACCCTCGACTATGGTCGCTAACTTTACTTTACTTTACAGTTTAATTGTGAAAACATTTCAATTTAAGCTATTCAGTTTAGTCAAACAATTCTAATTCAAACAATTCAGTTAAGCATAAGTATGCAGTTAGTTCTTTTTAACCTATTGATAGGGCCCTCTCAGGTGCTACCATTCCCGGCCAGAGTGGACCTGGGAGCAATGGCAATGAAGGAGTGCTCCACATTCCCCAAAGCTTCAGCATTACTGAAACCTCACCATCTGATTGTTTAGTGTCATATCAGGACACTCGTTGATGGTGGGGGGCCTTATCTCTCTGCAGAGGTGCAGTCGGTGTATTCTACAGCCCCAGCAGACTGGGCAATATCTGCTCAGAATTGTTCTTGAACATCACAATATAGTATAATGTACACCATATTACTATTAGTACACCGACAAGAAGTTTTCTTTTTCACCTTTCCACACCAAACGCAACAAGATGAAAACCTTCTGAAAGTGATATAATTCTCCTGAAAATAAAATTTGGCGCAAAGATAAGTGATACCAAATTTTTATCAGGTATTTTCTTTGGGCTTATATCAAAGAATTAATGTCTGCTAGAAAATTCTGAAAATTCGTGTTTTAGTGGCATAATATTCATTCATGCTAATTGTACAGACCTTTCTTGGGTCTTATAAATCTGAAATTTCTGCTAATTTAATAAGCAACATATTAACTGTCTACCAAAGAAAAGGATAATAAATGTCTATTAAAATTCACTTCTTGCATTCACACCTCAAATTTTCAAAATGATCTGGTTGGCTTAAACAAAGAACATGGTAAAAGGCTCATCCAAAAATATGAGACTAAAACGAGGTATCAAATCTGTTTAACCCAAATATGATGTTGACTACTGCTGGTTCCTTCAACAAGAGATTAACTCAACGCATAAATGTATGATTTGGTCAAGAAGTGAGAGAGATAGGTTAATGTTTTTGTTTATCTCACTCCCAATATTCTAAGTGTTTTACAACACATATTTTACTCATAGAAATGATATTATTGTATTTTTAACTCTTTATCATTTCTTTACCATATTTCATACTCTTCAACATTTTCCTGTTTTGATTCTTGTAAATATATATATATATATATATATGTATTACATTGTCGTGTGTGTGTGTGAATGAACGTACGATACACACATATAGTCGTATATGTATAAGTGTATCCACTTAAATATCCGTGTGAGTTTGCATATATTCATGTCTCTCTAAAGTTGAATATGAATTAATACAATCTCCATTTTCCTCATCTTCCATATCTTTATCTAAATTTCTCTATTCTATTGACTTTCTGCCTTCATTTCCTGAAACTATTGATTTCTCTGTTAGATTCGATCAGTGAAGCTTGTTGATTATTCTATCTTTTACATCACCCCCTACCACCATATTCTCTTGAAATATTCATTATTGATTCTTCGATTTAGCTTCTTCTGTCCTTCACTTTCACATGCTTCCAATTTGGAGCGATTGTAAACACATCATATAGATTTCAAAAGACATTGGATTGACAAATACTGATTACCAAAATTCCTATAATCGATGAGGGCTTTTTTCTTTTTGGAAAAAACCAGGCCGTTGTCCCAGTATCTTTACATATCCTGGTATCTGCTTGATATTCACTCCGGACATTTTAATCTGTTCACTTGTAAAGAAAAATTAAATTGTCGGCCTTTATTCAAAATCAGTTGTCACAATTTACAAGGATTTTCCAACTTTAGGATTTCCAAATTTCTTTGTATTGACAAAGACATATGGAACAACAGAAACAAGTAATGAATTAGTTTATATTATTCAATTTTTAAAAAAATTGTTTATCAATCACTCGCCTTGAAGACATAACTCGAAAAACTAAAAATCATGATCATTTTTTTAGATTATATTTATCAGCTCGCTAAGTGACTCAGGGTTGTCTTGGATTAAAGTTTTTTCGATGAGACCATTAAGTATACTGTCGATCAAGTGACTGCGTCCTCCAAATAAATTGCTCGAATTGATCAGGAAAAGGATTTATCATAGGCTACACAACAGTTCAATATATTTTTTTAATTTTAGGATGCAAATTTTGGCTACGGCTTACTTATAGTCATCCCATGATCTAATTTGGTCGTGGGAGGGGTAACTCACCAACGTGTCTTGGGCATGAATAACCTGGAAAAGCCCATCCCTCTCCAGGTCTGGTTTTCAATTCAGAGTTTTCTTTCTTCTTGTCCAGTTACAATGCCAAGGTTAAAGATCCCAGTCTGCCCTTTTATTTACTAATAGCTGGAGATTGAATAGTTGGATCCATGCTTTTCCCAGGGGTATTCCTACTATGTAAAACGCAAACAGCTATCTTCAGGATTTGAACTGGGGTTGCCAGTTCCACTTCCTTCGAGGACAACCGTTACGTCATACACACTTCATATGGCTGAAAACTATATCTCTTTTATTTGTTGTTTAAGAAAAGCAATGAAAGAATTCATTTGAAGAGAGTCAAGAGCAACAAGTCTCTATCCTTTTACAAAAAACATGCTTTTTCGTTTTGTTTGTTTCCGCTCTGCGGGACTGAATGTGTAGATGTGTAGGTGTAAGCAATCTGAGAGTTTATTTCTCCAAGACCCGTCTTTTCGTGATTTTTTTCTTCTTGTGGGAAGAGACCAAACCTACGGGAATAGTATACTAACGTCCTTCTAACCAGAGGGCGAATACAACGATCCATCTTTTGTTGGGTGACTCAACATTCAGGTATTCAGTCACCGTGCATCACGAACCTCTCAGTTCCTGATATTTTTCATTATTATGTTTTTCATCCTACCCATGCCAACTTTGAGAACGAACAAATCCAGCTGAAAATATTGGAGAAATATTTGTGAAAATCTGTACACACACTCCACAGAGGATTG
The DNA here is from genome assembly GCA_963585895.1 of Sepioteuthis lessoniana. Classification (NCBI taxonomy): domain Eukaryota; kingdom Metazoa; phylum Mollusca; class Cephalopoda; order Myopsida; family Loliginidae; genus Sepioteuthis; species Sepioteuthis lessoniana. Next base: position 7,938,004 of record OY757904.1, on the reverse strand, counting down.
ATTTTAATAGCATGTCAACCTTTTTAGAGTTATTTTATGCCTACAGGTCAGGGAATTGCGTTCATATTAACATTTCTGTGTAATTGTTTACTTATATTTTTGTACACCGATATATATATATATGAATTATTTTTAAACAGATCTTGACTCATATATGGAACCCTAACAAGTACTACCACTCCGTTTCGGAGTGTACCTGGGAGAAATGGCAATGAAAAGGTACTCTGTACTTCCAGATCTCCTGAACTGGAGCCTCACCGTTAAATGCAGATTAGTTTCATGCCTTGGATACGTCTTTTTTGGGGGTGGGAGTTTTACCCTTCTACAGGGGATACAGTTGACGTATTCTAAGCCTTAGCGACAGAGCTTCTTCATAGATGCGATTATATCATCTGAGACATCATCTCTAAAAAAACTGTTTCTTTGTTAAATATCTTTCTATCAGTTTTGGCTGTGAGTTTAAAGTGTAGGGCTTGTATTATTATTCAGTTTCTATTACTATGATAACAACCATTTAAACTTGAATTTTATGTACTTTCGTCTCATTCCTTTGTCCATTTGTATAGAATCAATCCAGTCAAATGCAGACTCAGAAAAAGCTGTACTCAATGGAAAAAAAAAGAGATTTTTATTGTCGACATCACTATAATAATGATTATGACTTCATTATTTCATTAAATAAAACAAATTATTTGGACGTAACCGTAACATTCTTTCTCTGTGTTTATTTTCATCGCTAATTATTTTTATGAATGATTATCCAATCTAATTTACTGATTTTGACTGCTACGTTCTAAATTTTGCGTTAATATTCACATTTTTGTTGGTTTGTTGGGTTTTATGGTATATCAACTCTAATAGGTTATTTAACGCCAAATCCATTTTTATGTAAATACTCAGTTCTATTTCAAACAATTCAGTTTAGCATGAGTACACAGTTCAATTGTCAAAAACATTTCTATTTCAAACTATTCAAGCAATTATATAAAACAATTCAGTTTAGTGTAAGTACAGTTTCAGTGTCAAAAACAGTTCAATTTCAAATAATTCAGTTTAGCAAAAGCACGCAGTTTATATGTAAGTACGGTTTAATTGTCAAAAACTTTTCTATTTCAAGTTATTCAGTTTAATCAAACAATTTAGTTTAGCATAAGTATGCTGTTAGTTCTATTTAACCTATATATAGGACCTTATCAGGTGCTACCACGCCGGGCCAGAGTGGACCTGGAGCAATGACAATGAAGGGGTGCTCCGTATTCCCCAAGGTCCCAGAATTACTGGAACCTCACCACCAGACTGTTTAGTGTCATATCCAAGACACTCGTTGGGGGGTCTTAGCCCTCTGCAGAGGTGCAATCAGTGTATTCTACGGCCCCAGCCGACTGGACAAACATTTTTTGTGAAGATGTGTCTGATGATGTTTTTAGTCAGAAGTTGCACACGGTCCTATCAAAGATATATAATTTTTAAAAAGATTTATTTGACTCATTGATGGAACCCTAACAGGTACTACCCTTCCAAGTAACCAATAATGATAATCTTTGGAACACAATTATAGATTCAAGGAGCCCGTGGTGTAATGGTTATCGTCGTAGGAAATGGACACGGCAACTCGAGTTCAAATCCTGGATGAGACTCATTGCATTTCACATAGCACTAATACCCTTTGGAAAGGTATGAATCCAATTATTCTCCCGCCAGCTATGGGTAAATAATAGGACAGACTGGGTTCTTTAGCCTTGGTGAGGCAACTAGTCTAGGAGAAGGAAAACTCTGAATTCAAACCTGTTAAACACCGCTTAAAAATTGACCTTGTGTCATATCCTGCCCGAGCGAAGGGTTTGGGTAAATATGGAAAGATAGATTCAAGTGTTTATTCTTAATAGTATCAAGTATTGTATCTTATAAGAATAATTTTCGAGGATCTTTTATTAACCAATATATGAGAACAAAGAAATAGTAGCAATGTAGAAGGACACCATGCTCTCCAGATTGGAAGTCGAGCTTCACCATCAGATTAAATTTAGTGTCATACCCTATACACCCCTTTTTAGGGGATTTTAATTCTCTGCCGGGAATTCAGCATATTCTTGGCCCCAACAACATAACTAAGCTTATCTTTGGCTATTATTTACCCCTAACGATCTTGCTCGCTGAGCAGAAGAGATAGAGAGGGTTGTAGTAAAACAAACAAAAAAAAACAAGTGAACAATTAAAGAAGGAAGGAAAATATCAGTCAAAATTAATGACAAAATTAAGAGCTTTAATTAAGATCAGAAAAATAATCTTTTAAGTAGAGATTAAGATTTAAGCAAAGCATAAAAATGTAAATTTAACCTTAATTAAAAACCGTAAAAATGATTAAAAACAAATGCAGAGTGATATCCAAAAAACATACATGGAATAAAAAAAGAATAAAATCTTAAATAGAATAATCATATTTACAACTAAATGTTTCTATATAGCAAAATATCTGTAAATACCAATGCCTATTGAAACGGAAAATGTCTTAAAAGTACACGATACATTGTCCCATGATTTAACATGACTAAATACAATTTGGACAAAACAAGAGACAAATAGAAAATGTAATGTGCAAAGTTATGAATACTTTTTAAAACTGCAAGACTGATATACAGAGGTGGAAGAATAATATACAATTAACTTAATCTTTATTCATGTTTCCTCACACTGAGTGCGACTTCTAGGATGGAGATATACAAAATATCTATGAAAAAAAATCAATAAACCAATCAATATGCAATTCATGTACTATACAAATTTTATATAATCGATCAATTCTGAGTTAATAGTTATATTATTATTAGGTTGCATCTTATAATAAAAAAGAATGTTTCATTTACGTAAGTAAAACCAACTTTTTTATTTATTATAATGATCGTCTTAAATAAATAATGACAATATTTGTTAAGGACATGAAAATCTTTTTTTTTATTTCATCAGTTAATGTTATGATTTGTAATGTTTAATAGAAAAGTTGTTTTTTTTTTAAATAAGCTCGTTATAAACTTTCGAGGGACTCGTCTCTGGTTTTTATCTTTACAAAAGATGTGTTCTGTTTTTGTTTCAAAACCCTTAAAGACAAAACTTTATTTGTTTACCTCGTAACTCAGTCCAACAAAAATATTCTGGTTATGGTTGTATTTATTCTGACTCTCATTTCCTCTCCAATCAACTTATTTATCTCAGTCTGTGATACATGTTGTTGACACAGGCAACCTATTATGATATAATAATGCTTGGTTCGTTTCTAACATTAGGTGAATGTTCATAGACTACCTCATTATCTTTAGGGCATTATGGGCCATATCTAATTTGCTTGTGTAATGTGACAGTCTTATGCAAATGGACGTTGTGATTTAGGCCAACAACACCTATCAAACTACATGGTTGGTTGGTTGGTTGGTTGATTTACGGCAAATTAAATCTTATTGGGTTATGTAATAGTTAGTTTAATAACTAAATTATATACGGGTCAATCTTTTAATTCGCATTTATTTTAAACAGATAAACATTTATTATCTCAAAAAAATCTATTTGACTCATAGATAGGACTCTATCAGGTACAAACACTCTAACGCAGAATAGGCCCTGAAGCAATGGTAACGAATGGGCAACTCTACACCCTAAAGCTTTGAAACTGAAATCTCATCACCAAATACAATTTAGTGGCATCCGAAATTTCACAGATTTCTATTAATGTTAAAACTGCACCAAATGTAATAGCCGTGTCGCCGACAACGCTTTCATCTTATGATGACCCTTGTGTCAAGCTCGGTTCCAGAATGAAACATTGTTACTGCTTCACAATATTACCAGGCTTTGCTGATTTTATGTTAGAATGTTGGAATATGAGATTCAAATGCACTCACACAATAAATACGTACATGTGTGTGTGTGTGTGTGTGTGTGTGTGTGTGTGTGTGTGTGTGTGTGTGTGTGTGTGCTTGCATGTATATATACAGGTAAATATACACACACGAATATGTGTGTACGTGTGTTTCATCAAATTTACGATGAAACACACATTCACATATATATATATATATATTTATATTTATATCATCAAGTCACGCTGCAAGCATGGATTTCCTGGACTCTCTCTCTCTCTCTCTCTCTCTCTCTCTCTCTCTCTCTCTCTCTCTCTCTCTCTCTCTCCTGGTAAGTCTTCTTGACTATATTCTGTGTCCACACAGATCTGTTGGTGGTAAGTTCTAGTTGGTCGGCCAGTAGTATTGACACAACCGCTACTTGCAAGAATTCCCGTTTTATTTTATAGGGTTGATCTGACTTCCATATGATCGATGACCTATCGATTGTAGACCACGCCTTAACTAGGCGCATATTGAAATCATCACTTTCAGTCGATTAGACCTTACTCTCGAGGTACGTGAACTTGTCTACGAACTTCAGAGAATCGCCATTTTGCGTGGAGATGACACCTTCTTGATTAAAACACATATACTCCATTTTATTCATGTTTACGTGGAGACCAATGCCTCCTGCTGCCTGCTCCAAGCTATGCAGCAGGGACTCGGTTTAGCTAGGTGTATTTTCAAGAAGTGCAGGATCATCTGCATAGTCTGCGTCCGTAATAGTTTCTGCTGGATATCATCTGCTTCTTGCTTTTATAGTGTAAAGCCATTTTCTTTTAATAGATCTATCGACGTTCTATATATGTAGTCTGGGCAAATTATAAATAGATATGGTGCTTATGTATGTCCTTGCAGATCTCCAGGAATAATGTCGAAGAATTCTGTCTCCATCCAGTGAGCAAAACTTAACTACATGAGTAGTGTTCCAAAAGTATCAAGACAGAAGCTGTATTTACAGAATTTTTTTTTTTTTTCCAAAATAGTCGTCTTGGCATTTACTGAAATCACTTAGCAACTTTTTGTTATGGTAAACCTATGATACACAATATTTCCTCCACACGCGATCTTGACCACTCTTTACATGTGTTCGTTCTTTTTAGAATTTTACACTCGTATCTTAGGTGTGTGTGTGTGTGTGTGTGTGTGTGTGTGTGTGTGTGTGTGTGTGTGTGTTGCGTGGATGATCGTTAAAAAAACTTCTAGGTCAGAAATGAACTAATAATTTTCTCACAATCATTGTAACTATAAAATTCATCGTCCCTCCCAAATAGGCAAGAAAGAGTTTTCTCTACTGATCCGGGGGAAAATATAAATAAATATTTTCAATAACAAAGAAAAAACTTTCGAAACAGTTAAAATATTTTTCTTTGTGTGCCTTTGTTTTTATTCATTTATTCTCTCTCTCTCTTTCTCTCTCTCTCTCTCTCTCTCTCTCACACACACACACACACACACTTTTGCTTCAACTCTATTACAGTGGTTTGAACAGTGTTTTTTGTTTCTGCATATATATATGTATGTAGATCAAAAGAATTTCAGCCACGTTTTTCACTGACAAAATATTTCTCATTATCAATAATCTGACTTTTTATTGATGTAAGTTTGTATTCGATATTTTTCTTTTGATTTTTTTTGCTATGTTTTTTTTTTTTTGTTGTTGTTGTTTTTCAGATATAGATCAAAACTAATCGAACGTGGCAAAATTCGGAAACTGAAATGAATTTGACTCACAATAAATAATTTCGTTTTTTCTTTACTTAGTTGATCTTTGTTGATTTCTCTTAATAGTAACAAGATTTTCTTTTCTGAGTCTATGTTTGGGTATTTTTCTTCCTGCGAATTCATTTAAGTGATTTCAGTATTTGTATCAACGTTCACGATACAGATGCATTTTTGTGCCTTTAGTTGTGTACATCTATTTATCTATGTAAATGTGCATATTTGCACATGTATAAGTGCATACTCGTATACGCATATGTACATGTAATTGTGCATCATAAATGCATTTAGTGCATATATATATGTGTTGTATATGTGCGTAAGTATCTGTTAATTTTTGCGTATATCTACACGCAACTATTATTTTGGAGGCGTCTTTAGCATAACGGTTATGGTCATAGGAAATGGACGCAGTGACTCGAGTTCAAATTTTGGTCAAGGTTATTTGTGTTTCATTTTGTATTAATGCCCCTGAGAAAGGCAGTAATCCATCTATCACTCCCAAGATATGGGTAAATAGTTGGGCAGGCTGCGTTCTTTAACCTGGTTAAGGCAACGGGTCTAGGAAAAAGAAAACCCTTTATTCAAATCAGCTTTATCCCCTCAAAAACTGATCCTGTGTTGCATCCCGCTTACAGTGGAGGAGTTAGGTAAATACAAGCATGTGTTGCACCCTTGCTGCACAATGTAGATACAACTAAACATTTCTAAAAATGTTATTTTATAGATTTAATTACGAAGCACGGTGATATATTGGTCATCAGTATAGAAAATAGATTCAATTCCGATCTCTTTGGAAAGGCATGAATCCACTTTTCAAAATGGGTAAATTGACAAAACTGGCTAGGGTCTCAATATTTTCTGGTGGGTAATATGTGGATGAGAATGCATTCTATATTTCTACATTCTATATTTCCTTTGACTCAGTCGATACTGATAAAAATCGACTTGCTACACAAACCCCGAGATTTTTCAATAATCTTAGACACTTCTATTCTAACATTACATATATACTTAAGAAAAAGCAATTTTCAAAGTAACAGCTGTAGAACTAAAAGAAAATTGTACCAAAACGTGAATAAACAAATCATCAAAAAAGCCAGCACTCATAAGGACGACAAGTTGACAGAGTTCAACATTTCTTCCAGTAGGTTAGATGTAATAAGGTCAGTTTGATCTAGCTCACCGGAGTGAGTTGAACGAGGATTGAACTATGTCACTCACCCGAGGCGGAAGTATGGGTAGTGTGTTCTGTGAACTCGATATAAGACGAGGCGGGGTTTCTTAATTCTTCTTTTTTTTCTTTTTTGGTGGATGAAGTGCAAGGGTACAAATATTCACGTGAACGAAGAACGAGAAATAAACAAAAGATACCAGAAGAGCCTACAACAATATCTTAGCTATTTCTTTCTACTTTCACGGCTTCAGAGATTTAATACAGAGAAAAAAAGTTACAAAGGTCCTAACGCTTAAGAAAAGTTATACTTTCTAGTTTTTCTCTCTTCATCTGATGATTAACCGTTACTGATATAACAGTTGTCGATGACTTTGTGACACTGATAATTCAATCGAAAAACAAAAAAAATATTTTTATCATCAATTTTCTTTTAAATTATCCTTGTAAAATCATTTTTTTTTTTTTAATGAGGGTATTATATCCTAAACTGTAACTTAACCAGAGCTGGAAAATAGATTGCAGTCAATCAGTGAAGTAAACAACAAAAATAAAAATCACACTTAAAATCGTTGTAAAGGCATCGCATATATTTGTTACCGGTTAAAGGAATAATTCAAGCAGTAAATTTGCTTCTGGTGAATAATCAATAATCAGTCGGGAAACAGATTTTGATTGGGGTTTTATGTTCTTTTAAAACTTTTTAAATAATATAATTGAATTTATGTAAACTGAAAGAAGGAAAGGCATTTTCACGTTTATCAGTGTTTATCAGAAAACCCAAGTAAATTATTCAAGACAAACTAATTTATTTATGGGATATCAATAAATATTAATCTTTTTGTTTGTTTTGTTTGGGTTTTTTTCCTTCTAAATTCTGTTATTTGCATATTGTATATTCTTTAATTTGGCTTCTCAATTTTTCATCTTTTTTTTTTAATGCATTCGTCCAAAATCTAATTTGATTAATACTTCCTTTTTCCATATCGTTTTTCTCTAACCCCAGTTAGACGCTCGGTGGAGTTTTAGAATACGCAGATTATACCCGAAAGAGGTATACTTAGTATAACACTGACCAAAATCTGGTGGTGAAGCTCCCGTTCTTGAGATCTGAGTTGTGTTGAATATTTCTTTGTTTTCTTTACTCCCTGGTCGACTCTGATTGGAATGGTAATACTTGTTAGGGTTCCATCTGTGGATTAAATAGATCTATTTCGGTTTCGGTTTCTTTGTTTTAATGGCATATCAACATTTGTAGGTTATTTAATGCCAAAACTATTATCCTAGAAGAACAGTAGTTGTACTATTTAACCCATCGCTGGGAGGGTAAGGGGGTTCATACTTTTCCCAAGGGTATTTAGCCCGAAAGTGAACATAATAGCGCGACTGGAGTTCGAACTCGCATACTACGATTCTGCAGTCCATCGCTTTAACCATTACATCACGAGGACACCCCACATAGATCTGTTTGGAAATTATTTGCATTTGATTGGAGTGTGAAAATAATTTAGAAACTACACAAAATTGTAATAATAAACGTATAATGTGCACCATTCCCTGAGGTCTAGGTATAAAATAACTCATGACGGGTTGACATGCCATTAAAGTCAATGTATGTATCGAGAAGTGTCAACAAAATAATAAAAGATAAAATTTACATGTCTACGAACATGAATTTATACATTTTTGGAATAAATTTGACAAGGGCACGCTGTGCTATCTTTCGAAACAGTATTCACAACGTAGTACAAAATTTGATTATATTTGCATATAGCACAGCTTTACTAATTCAACAATAGTCTCAAACGGTACGGAAAATGTTTTACAAATGAGTTTCTACTTATCTTCTTGTGGGAGAAATATTGTGTTGCTGGTTCTCGACAAAAAATGTCCTTGACGAGACGAAGAGGCGACAACGCATTCAGGATCAAATTGAAACTTTCAAAATAATTAATGAAATTTCAAATTATGATCAACATTTTTTCAATATTTCTCCTCAAACTAGAAATTTACTGTCAAGAGAATTTTTTAAAACTACGTCTATTAATCAATTGGATTCTTTTTCTAATAGAGTAAAATATTTTTTGGAAGAAATTGCCTAATCAGATCAAAAACAGCAATGGTGTAGAAAATCTTAAGATTATACCGAAGGATTTCTGAAAAATGGTAATAAAAAATTCTTTAAAGAAGTTTTGGATTCTATCAGATTAATTACTTGACAGAATTTGATCTCTTCATATAAATATTGTATCAATAGTGTATATAGGTTCTGTGCAAAGATTTTTAAGGGTTGATATGAGAAGATAGTAAAAAGCCAAGTGACCAAAAGAGTTATAAATAATAATAATAATAATAATAATAATAATAATAATAATAATAATAATAATAATAATAATAATAAAGCTGACACCATAAAACAAGTGAAAATAAAATAAAATTTTTTTAAAGAGTATCTCAGAGCTTCAAAATTACTTTAGACACAACTCTATAGCAGAAACCTCGTCAAAGGGATAAATACCTGGGCTGTCCCCCACGTAAGATACTCGGGACCATTCTTGAAGTGGACCAGACAAAATCTTAAGCAACTGGACCTGAGAACAAGAAAACTAATGACCATGCATAAGGCATTGCATCCCAGAGATGATGTTGACAGACCATATGTGGCAAGAAGAGAGGATTTGTCAGCATTGAAGATAACATTGACGCATCGATGCATCGACTCGAGAACTACATAGAAAAGCACAGAGGAAGACAAATTATAGCCACCAAAAACAATATTAACAAGAGGAGAGCCAACGGAACGACAATAACTAGGAAACAAACATGGGGAGAAAAACAACTCTATGGACGTTTTAAGTGACTAACAAGCAAGATCTCACACGAAAAAAGTGGACGTGGATAAGAAAAGGAAACTTTAAAAGAGAAACTGAATCTCTTCTAAGAGCAGCACAAAATAATGCCATAAGGACTAACCATATCAAAACGAGAATAGATAAGACACAACAAAAAAACAGATGTAGGTTATGTAGTGAAAGAGACGAAACCATCAATCACATAATAAACGAATGTAACAAATTAGCTCAGAAAGAGTATAAGACTAGACACGACTGGGTGGGCAAAGGGATCTACTGGGAGTTGTGCAACTGAACTTTCACCATACGAACAAATGATATATGCACAGCCCAGAATCTGTGCTGGTGAATGAGACGCACAAACCCTTCTGGGATTTTGAGATACAAACGGATTACCTAATCTCGGCTAGACGATAGGCCTTATAATAATCAAGAAAAAAGGAGAACTTACAGAATTGTGGACTTTGCTGCCCCGGCTGACCATAGAGTAAAATGGAAAGAATTCGAAAAGAGGGATAAGTACCTCGACCTTGCTAGGGAATTGAAAAAATTGTGAAACACGAAAATGACGATTATACCAATTGTAATTGGTGCTCTTGATACAGTCACTTAAGGATTGATACTAGGACTAGAGGACTTGGAAATAACAGGACGACTAGTGACCATCCAAAGTACAGCATTATTGAGATCGGTCAGAAGAGTCCTGGAGACTTAATGAGACTTTCTGTCATTCAAACTTTAGTGAAAGACCATCAGCGTTAGCAGATAGGAAAAAATTCCAAGGAGTAAGATGATAATATACTAACGGCACAAATCAGGGAGATTTACTATTCCCAAACAAGCCATGGACTGTTTCCCAGAGAAAAGAAAGGATGCCACAAGGGAACAAGAAGAACAGAATATCTACAATCTGCAAGAAGAGCAAAACGAGTTGAAAAATGTAACTATGACGTACATTGGTTACAAAAGGGCAAATCACATGACCCCACAAAGCTAGATAATTGGCTGTCTCAGAATGTACAAGATAGCCGACAAAGTCATAAAGTTTATAGAGGTAGGCATGGAAAACTGGAGAGTGAAATTGACAGCAGGTGGAAAAAATTTAGCACAAGTGAAAATCCTGAAAGTCCTTCCAAGAAGATGCACTATCACCATTACTCTTTATAAAAGAGATAATGCCACTCAATCACATACTAAGGAAATGCACTGGCGGATACAAACTTAGTAAATCGCAAAAAAGACGAGATTTGCCAAAAATGAAAAAGAATTGAAAACTCTAAGACAGGCAGTGAGAATATACAGTCAGGATATAGGGATGGATGTTAGCATTGAAAGATGTGTCATGCTAATATTGAGAAACGGTAAACAAGAAATGAGGGAAGGAATAGAACTACCAATTCAAGTAAACATCAAAACGCTCGGAGAAAACAAAACTTACAAGTACTTTGGAATATTGGAAGCAGACACTATCAAACAAGTGGAGATGAAAGAAAAAAATTTAAAAACAGTATCTCAAGGGAACAAGAAAACTAGTCGAAACCAAACTATATAGCAGAAATCTCATCAACGAATAAACACCTACTCTGGACTATTCTTGAAATGGACGAGGTAAGAACTTAATCAAATGGACCAAAAAACGAGAAAACTAATGACGATGCATAAGGCCTTACATCACAGGATTGATATTGATAGGCTGTACGAGTCAAGAAAAGAAAGAGGAAGAGAACTTGCCAGCATCCAAGATAGCGTTGATATGACAACTGAAAGAGTACTGCAAGAGGAGCATAGAAAGACTAATTACATTGATCAGAAATTACACAGACAGCACAAAGATCAACTGAACAACAATAAGTAGAAATCAATATTGTGAAGAACAACAACTGTATGGATATTTCAAGCGACATTCAAATTAAATTTCACACGAGAAAACTTGAATATGGCTAAGAAAGGAAAACCTTAAGAGAGAAACTGAATCTCTTCTAATAGCAACACAAAACAACAAACTACAACCTGATTAAGAGCAGTCAGAATACTAAGAAGAGTCCTGGAGACTTGAGGAGATTTCCTGCCAATTAAACTCCAGTGAGAAACCATCAGCTAATGCTGGTGTAAAAAAAAATCTCAAAGGAGTAATAATAATGGTAAGACGATTTTGCTGGCTCCGAAGTTTAAGCTTCCGCTGATCACTAAGTGACTGACTGGTTGACCCTTTTAAAAATCCCCAATTCTCCTGTGACCATTTCTCGCATTTACCTCGAGAGTTTTCGTAATTGACCATTTGTTGTTGGTCACCAGATTCACAGGAGGTAGGAAGGCTGCTACTATCAAACAGAAATAATACCACATTTTTTTTCGTCTTGAATACCAAGCTGCTTCTTTTCAACTTGTCTATTTCTGAAAGGAGTCGAGTCACATCTGTTTGTCTTTAGTTATTTGATACTTGGAGGTTAGGAAATCGCGTAAGTTCTACGTTTATATTTATATTTTTGTGTTGTTGTTTAAGAGGGTTTTTTTATATTTTGTATTAACGATGTGAAAAATTTCTGAGAGAGTTTTTAGTATTTACTTTGTTTGGTACTGATAATCTTTACGTTTGTAAGTTTTGGTGCTATTTTATTTCTCTCAAGAATAAACTGTCATCCATGTCGACATTTTCAAATAGGTGCTTCGTATTGTTTGCGTTAACAAACCGTTGTCTAATGAGAGGTGCTAAGTGCTAGGTCTATAACATGGGCTTCAGCTTTAAGGGTGGCGGTTTATCTTGAGTCAAAACGGCTTATTTGTTAACTTTCTGCTGGCAGGAGAGATAAACCAACATACTTTTTCTTGGAATTAATTTTTTATTCATTGCGGACTTTTTTGTCCTCATCTTGGTAGTTTTTGTGTTGTTTCTTCTTCACTATGTTTCGGTTAAATTTCACCTCTGGCCTTCTTGATTAACCGCGACCTCGGATAGGAATGCTGAGTCTTGTAACCGTATCCCCATTAATTACTGCCTTCCATAGTTGTTGTCTACCGCACCACATTTTTGACCAAATAAACCTCTAGCCAGCTTGGTTAGGAATTGAAACCGCTATCATCTGACTATGCTCACCTGGAACCGTAGAGACTCAACGCCTCTATCCGCTGCGCCACGGGCCCCAAAGGGGCGATCAAGGTTGGATTTTTTGGTCTTAAAACGATATCTTTCCACTTATCCACTGATAGGAAGAGAATAATTTCCTTCTATCTTGCATTAAAACTGCAACATTTTACCAATCAATTTCCTTTCGTTGTTGACTCGACATTGATTACTCATTTAATGTCACTTCTTTACTTGTGGGTGGAGTTCCCGCAGTCTGTTGGCTCACATGCTGGACTGCGACACCGTAGCTAGCGAGTTCAATTTCCAATCGTATCAAGTCGTCTTTCACTGGTTTGAGATTTAGTCATTTGGCCCAACAGTTACCAATCAAAATTTTGTGTAGTTGTCATCTCACCTTTTCTCTGTGTATTTTGTTAGTATTCATGTGGTGCCTCTATATAGTAATATGGACACAGCTACAGCTTGGAAGAAATTCCGTTTTATTTTATGATAGATTACATTTGCATACGATCGATAGTTTGTCAATAGCATTCAAAGCCTTCGCTAAGCGTATATTGACATCACTTTCGGTAGATGAGAGGTTACTGCCGAGGTATATGATCTGGTCCACTGGTTTTAGAGACTTTCCACTTAAAGTGCAGATGGCTCCTTTTGTTTAAATCAAATGAACATTGTTTTATTTGCATTCATGTAAAGGCCAATGCGTCTCGCTGTTTGCTCTAGGCTATACAGTAGGGATTCTACTACTTGGGCTGGTGTATTTGTGAGAAGCGCTAGATCATCTACATAGTCTGCATATGTCATAGTTTCCGCGGAATATCGTTTGCTTCTTGCTTGGTCTTCTGTCTTGGATTCTTAATTTCTTCTATTTTTTTTATTAGGAAAGCATGGTTATACATTTTGTTAAAACGCGTAGCGCACTGGTTATTGTCTGAGAAAATAGACAGAGTGATCCAAGTTAAAATTCTATACAAAGATGTTTGCGTTTTCACTTCATGCTAATGCGTTTGGGAAAGTCATAAATCCATTTATTCTGTCCTAAATATGGGTAAATGGAAGGGTAATCTGTTTTTTTTTTTTTTTTAGTACAACTGGTTTGAATTGGGAGTTTTCCTTCTCTAAGACTGGTCGCCTAGCTAAGACTAAAGAACTCAGCCTCTCCTACTATTTACCCATAGCTGCAGGAGAAGACATGGATTTATGCCTTTCACGGGAATTAGCGCGAAGTGAAATGCAAACAGCCTCGTCCAGAATTTGAACTCGGATCGCCTGTTCCATTTCCTATCACGATAACCGTTGCAATTTCTTTTGTAATAAGAAATTCCCTTTATTCACCAACATCCTCTTCTTTTTTTCTACTGTCAAAACTATATTCATAGTCACTTTTATCTGGTAACTGAATCATCTGTCATTATTTCTTCCTCAACCAAAGATAAAACTTGAGATTCTTTATTTCGCTCTTCGATCCTCATATCTCAGATTTTGATTTAGAGTAGAATCTTCTTTTGTTTCGATTAATTATTTGATATACGTAACAGATGTTGCAAATGCGACTCAGTAAACGATCGTTTTTTCTTAAGTTTGGTTGGATGGACTGGTCCATAACAATTTCAGAAGATCTATATATTTTTCTATTGAAGATAATTTCAGATCCCAACTAATACTTCTAGGGTCTTACTTAGTTCAACTGTGGTGGGATGGAACCGAGTTGTTTGATTACCTGTGGTGAAATGTCGTTTTGTGGGGTGTTTTTCATCTTGCTTAATGCATACACATCTGTTATTGTACTGAATATCATTTTCTTGTATTTCACTCCAGAATGTTGTTCTGTTTACCGAACTGGTGATAGAGTCGCTTTGTTCCTGCACGAATAAGTTTATTCTAAAAAGTATCACTTACTTCTCTCATCCTTTCGTCTTTAGTCTAAAGATTTATTGTTCATCTTCGGCTACCTGATCTTAATATCCCTGATTATTCTATGGATTTCAGGACGCCATTCTTGGGAGGAAAAACTATTTTTATATTCGGCAATAACATGATGTTCTCCCCAATAGGCGTAGATTTGTTTTTGTATCTTTACATCCCATGTGTTTCGCCATCGGGCTGTCTGGGGTTCTACTACAATTACAACTGTCGAAGTATAAATGAGCTCATTTAACTTGGTAATGCTATGTCACTCCGATGTCATTATAACATTTTCTCCATTTCCAATATATATATATATATATATATATATATAATTATTATTATTATTATTATAATTATTATTATTATTATTATTATTCAATCTGTTCGTGGTATTATCAATAATACTCAAATTACAAATATTACTCTATTTTTCCCGGAAACACTAAACACAGATTTAACAAAGAATCTTATTAGAAGTCAATACAATACTCGTCATAAATAAAGGGATAATATACGTCCAGATCAAAATTTCTGTTTGTGTCTGGGTTAGAGATGCTTGCATCAGTTGTGTGGCGAATTAAGAATACAGAAGCATATGTTTACTGAAATTCTAAATCACGTGGAAATTGAAAGAAAGAAAGAAAGAAAGAAAGAAAGAAAGAAAGAAAGAAAGAAAGAAAGTGATAGTGAGTAAGAAAGGAAGGTAATGCAGTGAAAGGAAGAAAGGAGAGGAAGTTATAATGAAAGAAAGAAAGTGACAACAGAGAAAGAGCGAGAGAGAGAGAGAGATTAGGTTGTGGTGTCTACTAAGTTACTAACCGGGAAAATCACAAATAGATATGAATTTCTAAAAGATCTAATGTTACGATAACAAAGAAATTTCTCATTAATCTCCAGTGAGAAAAACTGAATGACTGACATAAATATATATGTATACATGTGTGTGTGTATGTGTGTACTTGAGTGTGTGTATGTGTTTGAGTGTGTTTGTATATATATATATATATATTTAAGCATGTTTAATTAAATAATAAAGACACATTTTGTATATTCAATTTTATTAAGATCCTATAAAGTTTCCAAAGTGTTTTGGTTTCAGGTTGAAATTGGTAGATACATTTACCAAACTTGTCCTGAGCGCTTTCAGACCTTTCATAGGCCATCATCAGAAGTTGCTTGCATGTTTAAAGAGTGTTTTTAAAAAGTTTTTAAAAGTTTTTTAGGTTTTATATAACATAACAAAATTATGTAAACGGAGAGTTGAATAAAACTGAGATGCTGATGAATTTAAAAACAGAATGCTATCAACGGAAATAGCATATTATCAAGAAATATAGTGTATTAAAAAAAAGGGCATTTCAAAACATTTTCGCTATTTTCAAAATTAATTCAATTGATTTTAGGTTTTTTGTTTTTATGTATAGCGCTTCGAGGATTTGTAGTTGTAACTTATTAATTTCGTGTGCTATTATAGTGGTGCTTTCAACTAGAATTTTTCGAAGTTTGGATTTGGGAATAGAATGGGTTTTAAGACGTAAGGCTATAGAGCTAGAATCATTAAGGTGTATAGTAAGTTGTCTTGAAAAAGTTGTAGTGGTAAGACCAACATACATATTATTTTTTTTGAAGACACAGTCTCCCAAGTGAAATAGAACATATATACGACGTTTGTTTTATCAAGAAGTTCATTGGAGGGGAAGTGTTATTAGAAATAATTAGGTTGGAGGTTTTAA
Organism: Sepioteuthis lessoniana; assembly: GCA_963585895.1. Taxonomy (NCBI): domain Eukaryota; kingdom Metazoa; phylum Mollusca; class Cephalopoda; order Myopsida; family Loliginidae; genus Sepioteuthis; species Sepioteuthis lessoniana. The sequence continues at coordinate 7,921,637 of OY757904.1, read as the reverse complement.
ATTTGTTGTTGTAGGATCTATAGGAAGAACATTTTTTGGATAAGTTTTTTTAGTATATGTTCATCTATCTTATAATTACTATGAAATTGGTTTTTGTAGTAGAGTTTTATAGATTGTTTATGGTTTAGGGTATTGTCTATGTTATGCTGTTCGGTTTTATTAAGGAAATGTTTAATTTCTGTATCAACAATGTTGTTAGGAAATCCATTATTGATAAGGGTTTGTTTTGTATTTCTAAGTTCGTTAAGGAAGATAGTTTGAGAGGAAGATTGTAGTTTAGCTCTGGAAATAAGTGTTTTATTAGTTGTTCTTTTATAACAGAAGGGGCATTCACTATGGAAATTGAGGTTGCAGGGGTTAGTGGCGGTAGATTTTTTTGATGGTGGTAGATTTATTTATATATGGAGATGGTAAATCGGTCAGTATTGCTTTAGTCTATTAGTACACCAAGAAATGAGATTTTATTGGTGATAGTGATTTCTTGTGTGAAATTGAGAACAGAACTATTTTGAAAGGTCTCTTGGATTATGTTAATTTCAGCAGTGCAATAATATATATAATAAAATATATTACATATTATGATTTTAATTTTAAACAGTTACCCGCCTGTATAACATCCTTGTCGATATATCTGTGGAATATTTTCTAATAAACGTACTCTCATTAAAGTGATAAGACTTTTTAATCACCAGTCTAAGGTCCAAAGGATGTGTTGATATGAATTGTGAATAGGTGAAACTGTCTGAAATTATAAAAGAACCAAACTAGTGATTTTTACTTTTTTAATTATCCTATATATACATATTTACCTATATATATATATATATATATATATATATATGTGTGTGTGTGTGTGTGTGTGTGTGTGTGTGTGTGTGTGTGTGTGTGTGTGTGTGTGTGTGTGTGTGTGTGTGTGTGTGTTTGTAAGAGCACAAACAGATAGTTTTAAAATGTTTTTCTCAAATCAAGAAAGTGCTTAAATGCTAGCAAGCACAGCAGGATAAAACTCAAAAGAAAATATCTCCAACAAATTTACTCAAAACAACGTATATATATATATATATATATGATTGATAGTATTAGTGACATTATTGTTTTGCTGCTATTTCTACTCTTGATAATGATGTTCAAGACAATTTTTGTCTTATTCAGCCGGATAAGTTAATGTTCCAAGTATTTATTTTGGATAATTTCATGTAAGATATGATGCTAATATTTTCAGAGATTTTTTCAAAATATTTTTTTTTAATATAATATATACTTTCCAGATAAATTCTGGATATTTGTAACATCTTTGATGATGTAACCAATAAGGATCATTCAGAAAAAGAGTACAAAGTGTCACCAAAATAAAACCAAGCTTTTAAAACAGAGAAACCAGAAGATATTTCAAAATTTCAGACTAAATTGTTCGGTATAAATGACTTTGAACTTTTGTATAAAACTGCATCATACCACATTAGTTACTATTGCATTATACGTATTCGAGTGGAGGTGAATGTACGTATAGTGCCCTGGTTGTTTTTCCCCAAAGTTAAACTACTGAAGAGCAATGTGTGTGCTATTATAAAAAAAAACTACGTAGGCTTTTCTTACGTTATGATTGTCCAATTGACTGTACACAATATCTATAGTGGTACGGGCGTTTGAAATTGGAAAGAATACCCTCAAAGATAAACCCAAATTCAAAAGATCTTTCACGTCAATGGATGTGAAACACCCTGACAATGTTTGCTGTGAACACCGTCATAAGACTGTCCATGAATTTTTTTGATTTCTTTCTTTAATGGCATATCAAACTTCATAGGTTATTTAATACCAAAGCTATCCTTGTGGAAGAACAGGTGGAGGGAATAAGAATCTTCATACTATTTCTAAATGTTTTTAGTCTGAAAGTCAACGTCATAGCGCGATTTGAGTTCGAACTCGTTTAAATCGAGACTGCAATCACCACTTTAACAATTACACTACACGAACTCCCTGTGAATATTTCAAAGCAATCTGTGAATATTGCATTAATTGTAAAAGAAAAAAACTGATAAAACTGGGCGTCAGCATTATAAGGGAGTGTTCGGGTCACCAACTTTATTTACTGCCAGATGAATTTAGACAGAACCATGACACAATCAGTCTGGGACTTGTTAATCTCTCTAGTACCCGGTATTGGTCTCTGTTGACGCTTTTTATGAGCAAAGTTCAAATCCACGACCTTTCTGATTTATTTATTTATTTATTTTAATGGCATTTCAACACGTTTAAGGTAATCTTATGCCTAAAGTGTAAAGAAACCAGTTCATTGTTTGCATTTTTGTGCGGTTATTTCTTAAGATCTTTTTTTGCACCTTGTCCTCTCGAGTACAAATAATTTTTAAACAGATTTATTTGAACAATACATAGGATCCTATAAGGTACTATCACCCTGAATTTGAGTGGGCCTAGGAGTAATGTCAATGAAATGATTATCTATACTCCCCAGATTTCCCAAGTGGTGGAACTTCAACATCAGATGCAGTTTACTGTCATACCCTTTTTGTTTTTCAACAGGAGATAATCAGAGTATTCTGAGCCCCGTCGGCAGGCCTTATGATTTCAGACGATAGAAAAACGTGTTAAACAACCTGAACAATACCAATCAAAATTATTCCCAGATCTAAATAAAAAAATTACTAGGTAACAATAGCGAAGAGGATAATTTTGATAGTGACAAGTCGCATTAAGTTTTTGATAAAGTAATAATTTTGTTTTTTTACATATCTGGTTTCCTTTTTAACACACCTTGTAGAATACGTAATCAAATCTTTGTAAATAGTTCTAGCTAGCAAATCATGCTATCATAATATAAGGCATCTGTCGAATAAATATAACATTTAAAAAATTGAATCAGTAATGACAAGTTATTTTCGCTCAGCTTGCTATCATATTTAGAATTCGTAGTCTGTAGACAAATATGAAATTGTAAGGTATATTCATATTCTCTACTTTTACAAGGTTTCATCCAAAATAATTATAACAACTCACTTTGCCTAATAAAACTTTTATCCAAAAACGATCCGAAAGTAATGCCTCTATTTTGTTTTTTCTATGTGAACTACAAAAGATACAGAAAGCCCAACAACATTGTTCGATAGAGCAAGATTTCTGCTACAAATCGCTTTCTTTAAGACAACATCAGTGGCAATGCATTTTTTGCTCGTATGCTCTGATCATAAATATCCCCAACAGCATAGGTGACCCATTTTTTTTCAGTATCAATGACAATGTCGTTGGACAGGAAAAGCCAGGCAGAATCCATCACTCCCCAGGTTGACAACTGGTTTGAATTCAGTTTCTCATCTTCTAGACCTGTTGCCATACAAAGGTTAAAAAGCTCAATCTGTCCTACTATTTAATCATATCTTCCCCAAGAGTATAAAAGCTACATAAAACGTTAATGGCCTCATTCAGATTTGAACTCAGGTAATCAATTCCACTTCCTAGGACGATAATAATTACACCATGAGCGCAAAAAATATGGCTTAGTTGTTGGAAGGTTCAACCTCAACTGCCATCACGTTGTTGGAAGGTTCAACCTCTACTGCCATATATCCATCACGTTGTGAGATAACGTTTTCGAATTGTTTTCACGCATTCATGCAAAATAAACAAACATGTTCTGTTTATCCTTTGGGTTAATTGTACATTTTTTTTCTCTTTAAGTACACTGACACCTTTCTATTGTATTTTCAACTCATTGAATCTTTATGATATTTCCTGGGCCTTCCCTGGCTTTTTACGAGAAGATTGATTGTCTGTCAATTCATTGCGAACTATCTTGTGGTTGCCTTCGATTATTTTCTCAGTTAATTTAATACATTGAAGCAAAGATTTGTTAGAAAACCAAACCATTTCAATGTTTCCAGCTATTATATAGTAGAAGAATCATAATAGGATTTTCTCGCTTAATACTCCTGCATAGTCCCAATAATACAGGTTTGTAGCGACCTGCCAAGAAGAATGAAAAAATAGAATAAAATCACGTAAAAAAAAAGGCAGTGAAAAAAAATAATAGACATAAAGGAAATCTCGATGATTGGTTAATGGAAGAAAAAGTAACTATGAAAATGAATTAGGGAAAATGGTCAATGCGGAAACAGCTAATCGCGATACTAAAACAGGAATAAAGGCGGGAAAAATGCCTGTGGTCGGAAAAAAAAATTAACGGGTGAATGGGCATTAAACGAGTTTCATTTTGTCACTGTTCTTTTTTTTTTTTTTATAATTGTCGTTTGTTTCTATGCAACCAAATTCAGTAGAAAATGCATTAAATTATTCACTTGATCGCTTTCTTTATTTTCTCCCCCCAGAAATTATTAATGAAAAACGCTGTGACTCAGTAAATGTCCAATTTAAATGAAAGCTTATTAAAGTTACCCACCAATATATAAAAATATTACGACCATAAATCACTGACCGCACTTATTATTATTATTAATAATAATAATTTTATTAATAATCTTATTAATAATAATTATTATTATTATTACAATTATTATTATTATGAGCGATGTAACAAACGTAAAATAACTGAACCAAGTTTAAATAAAATTTTGCCAGCTATGCTGAAAATAATGCAAGGTTTTCTCATCCTTATTCAGGGTACACTGGGTTTCAGACTTTAAAATCTCCCGTACTTGATATGAAAATGAATTAAGGAAAGTGGCCAATATGTGAAATGTCCTCTTAAAATACTATTTATTTCTCTTATTATTTATGGGGGTGTCCTCGTGGTGTAATGGTTAAAGCGATGAACTGCGGAATCGTAGTAAGCGAGTTCGTACTCCAGTCGCGCTATTAGGTTCACTTTTGGGAAAGGTATGAACCCCCTTATCCTCCCAGCTATGGGTTAAATAGTTGGAGAATGGCTTTGGCATTAAATACCCTACAAAGGTTGATATGCCATTAAACGAAGAAACCAAACCAATCTTACTATTTATCATATAAATGGAACAGATACAGCGAATAGAATATCGCAATTGGATGAAGCAGGTTTCCGGTACAAATTATATTTCCATCGAGTGATCACTAATCTGTAATGAACATAGAATAAGTTTTATGTGATATATATATATATATATATATATATATATATATATATATATATATATTGAAAAGAAAAAACAAATAAAGTTACTCAACACAGAACGAAAACCAACTCATACCTGATAAGCAAGAAATTGTGAAACTTATAGTTGTGGTTTCGGTGATTTTATTTCATTTTTTTCTTTAAAATATTATTGTTGGCCTATTGAGTAGAGTGTTTGCCAATGATCCGGGAGACCGAGGTTCAATCCTAGGTCAATTCATATCAAGGACTCAAAAAATGGTCACCATGCATAAATCTCAGTATTAAAAGGTAAGGGTAAAGTGGAGCAATCCAGAGAATAGAGTAGCGTCCTCCCCTACACCTCAGTGTAGTAGCTATTGAAAAGGGAGCCTTCGGGTCACCCTCGACTAAGGTCGTCAACTATATAGCCACTATGATATTTCTGTTATATTGTTATATTAGCTATATGATATTTCTGTATTGCGCAGTGTTCTATTTGCTTCTGCAAGTAGCGCTATTTTAATTTGGCGTTTTTTGTTGTTTTTTAACCAACGGTATTTGTATTTGTTTGAAAATAAAATGCATATATACATGTATGTATGTGTATGCATGTGTATATATAAAGTAGAATTGGGTTTTATATATAACTCGTCAGCAAGTTTTTACAATGTATACATTAGATTTATTTATACATGCAACAATTGTTAAAGTAACATTCAAAATAGAGTGATGGAAATACAAGGAAAACAAGAGACGGTGCCATTTATATTCAGAATTGTTTTGAAAACAAGCACTTGTTAATCCATACTCCCGTGTTTTAAGGAAATCTTTCACTCATCCTTAGTGTAAAAGTCTGTTAGACTAATCCTACTTAGAAACTTTATTCTATGAGAAAGTTACTAGTTTCAATACAAAGAAATTTACTAAACTAAATAATCATACTTTCAGTCACACATTATATTCATAAGAGTAGCAGCATTAGTTGTGATAATAGCAAGCAAAAATTAGCAATTAGGTCAGTTAAGTGTAAAACTTTGTACAGTTCTAATTTCATTTATAATTATATATAAATATTATTATTTACTTTATGTCGTTCAGTAGCTGGAGCCCTCCACAGTATGGACTGGTCTGAGGACTATTTCGAGAGGTGCTCACTCTTTTCTGTAGAGAAATACGTCTAAGGTTATTCATATGAAAAGAGAAGGGAGATCACCGCCCTCTGTGGGACCAGGTCATAGACAAGGAACACCATTGAGATCATAGACGAGGAACACCATTGGAAAATTCGTAAACTTAAAGAATCAGCACATATGCTATGCTACAAAAATGTCCTGAGTCGACCAAAGATATAAATTAATACAATATGGGAACCAAAATAAGGAAGGCTAGAGAAAAGCAATAATAACAACAGAAGTTGCAATATGAGCTCCGGTAAAAATAAAATGCAATGATAACAGCAAAATTGCTATATGAGCACTAGTAAAAAAATGGTTGCTGAAGACATTAGATTTATAATACCCAGGAATTTAGACAACAATGTCATCAAGGACACATGATACAGTGGATAAAGCCGGTGAAATTAACAGGAGATAACTGATAACTGTCATCCATTAAACATGGCTCGTGGAACTAAAACAGTCAACCCCGGGAAGCGAAATAAAGGGTTAAGCTCGACATTCCAACTTCCTGAAGAAGGCCGGTGCGTACAACCGCCGAAACGTTGTGATGAACATGACGACAACAGTCCGAAAAATGTAAATAATGTAAGGTTATTTATATTGGTCGGCGTATCAAAATATGTACGGTATTCTCTCCGGAATGAAATATCTCTTATTTTACATATGTGTCGACCTTACTTCGATAGAACACTTTATATTAGAGGTTATTGTATTAAATATATAAAAACGTAACAGCTCATTTAATTAAGGAACTGTTATACCTGAGTAAAAGATTCCTGTTCTAATTCATCTTCTAAAAGAAGGCTGTTGAATTTTCAATTTGATTCTGGGGATATTTCTGTATCACTCATACGAACCTTCAGCATCCGAATAAAGTGCGACTTTCATATCGCTGTTTTTTATGTTATTGTCGGCGCAATCAGTTCTTACGGGAACTGCACGGAGGTTTTTGTTTCTTGCCGTTAAAAAATATTGAATTAACAGTGATGACTAAATGGAAAATAGTTTTGCAAGTAGAAAACTTCATCTCTTCAACATTGTTATTGTGCTATCTGTGTCTGAAATTAATCGGAGGAACTACTTTCGGAGCGCTCCACTAGATCAATCTAAAATTCAATTTGTTTTCTTTCTCCGTCAAAACAGTTTTACTTGCAATACACATACACACACACACACACACATATATATATATATATATATATATATAAATTTTGTAGTCACTAAAATCTTGACAGAGGTTTTCTCTAGTCACAAACAAAAGTGCCTCAGTGAATGCAATAAACAAAAAATCAATAAACCTCCTATCAATCTAACTATCAATATATCGATCTCTCTATCGATATATTGATCTCGTTCGAAAAACATCATTTCACAAAATAGCAATGCTATTTGAACAGATAGAAAAATTCATAATCGGTTTATTGCTCATTTGTCAGTCTTTTTTTAATAAGGTTTCCTCAACAATTTTCCGCTCAATTCCAAGATATACTAGATTCTTGTTGAAATCAATCAATATCTATATTAAGAATGGTGAAGTGTTTGTCTGTCTTTAGTAGGCAACAGAAATATTTCCTGTAGAGCTATTAAATTTTGTATGCATATTCACTTAACACTGAGGAAGGATATTTGATCATGAAAGAAATATGCGACAATTAATTAAGACAGATTATTGAGACACATAAAACTGGCTGTCCCGTTGACAAATCGGAAAACATAAGTCGTCTAATAGAAAAGCAAATAACAACAGGCAAGGGTGGATCTTCGTGTTGTTGTGGCTAACGAGCAAAATTTCGACATCGTTGTAGATTCGAGCTCCAGTTGCGCCAATACTGTCCTTTCACAAGGATGGCTCTGGTATTAAATTACCCACGAAGAGTGATATGCCATTAAACAAAGAAACCAAGAAACAACTACAAGTAATGTAAAGGATAGATCGACTGTTAGAGGGGTTTAACGGCTTGTCAACCCGTATAAGGTTATTTTATACCTCGAGGTTACGGAATTGCGTTTATTGTATGTTCATATTTACATTTTCGTGCAATTGTTTCTTAAGAGTGTTTTTTACACACTGTTCTATCGGATACGAATAATTTTTAACCAGAACAATTTGACCCTTAGATTGGACCCTAACAGGTACCTACACTGTGGGTCAAAAGGGACCTAGAAGAAATTACAAGGAAGGAGAATTCTACACTCTATAGATCTCAAAATATTAACCCATAGGAAGTATATACGAGGACCATTAAATAAGTTTCCAGACTTTTTTCGTATGGGCACTTTTATTGATAATACACACATGAAACTCTAGTCTCCTTCGAAGTAATTTCCTCCGGCTGTAATGCACTTGTTGTACCGTTCTAACAACTTCTGCAAGGTCCCATGGAAGTCCTCTTGTGTGAGCGTGTCAATGACCTTCGTCACAGCCTCTTTCATCTCAATTCTCTCATAATGACAGCCTCTGAGCTTAGAGAATAACCAAAAGTCACAGGAAGCAAGGTCTTGACTATAGGGAGGCTGAGGAACTGTCTTGATGCCCATCTTGGTCAAATAGTCTGTGACAAGGATGGAGTTGTTGACTGGTGCATTTTCCTGCTGGAAATGCCACTGGCCCGATTTGAAGAGTGCTGTAATCTCTTCCTGCACTCCCTTAAAATCTCAACATAGTAACCCTAACCCTAACCCTTTGGCCGATCAACTCTGGTGTATTGACTTCCTTACTCCTCCCCATACTTCTCATCATCTATTACAGACTCCCTGCCTTCCTTGAATCTCTTATGCTACTCAAAAACCGATGCTCGATTCATGCAAGATGCCCCAAAAGCAGTTTGAAGCATTCCATACGTTTCAGTGGCATTTTTTCCAAGTTTAAAACCCAATTTTATTGCATATCGTTCTTCTAAAGTGTCCTCACGTCCAGATTGCATTTTTGAAATTCACCAGCTGTGACAATCAGGCTTTAGTAGGGTGTATTCTAATTGCTGCGGTAGCTGTTCATTTGAAGCTGAAATCATAAAAATTGGTCAGTCATCTCATAAGATGTATAGCAACAACATACTGAATTTTCAAGAGCCTTCGACAATTTTACATGCCTGAACAAAAAAGTCTGAAAACTTATTGAATGCACCACGTATACCAGATAACATTACTAAACTATTTTAAAGTTTTCAATATTCATGCGTTTCCTCTACGTTTTTTCAATCAATTACCGCAATGGATTATGGGTGTATAAGTAAATATCTTTTAAATTTGAAATTTAAAAGGAAGTCGTGAACACTGCTGAGAAAATTATATGATTAAGTAATGGGGTCAAGAGTTTTAGACGATGTCTAGACGAATCAGCACCAATTTTTAAAACAAAAACAATGCAAAACCAGGCTCGATACTTTTTTTAACACATTCCATACACACCAGACCTATATCTATGCAACTTATTCTTGTTTCCTAAATTGAAAATTCATCACAAGAGTTAGACTTGAGTACGTGAAGGTCATTAACAAGAAATACGACACTGCAGCTTTCCAGTATATCAAAAGAGGAGTATCAAAATTGCTTTGTGTTCTGTGAAACACGCTTAAGTAAATGTACTGAATAGCAAGGAGACTATTTTAAAGAAATTAACATTCCTTTTATTCTTTATTTGTCGTAGCAAATACAGCTTCAGTTTCGATGATCTTTTTAAACATCTACATAGATATAAATATAGATATATATTAAGAAGCAGAATGTATTTTGGGTTTTTTCATTTAGAGTCATAAGTGGTATTTAGGTTTAACTATATTAATCTTAAAACAATGCACTGTGGAGCAGTTTTTGACAAATTTATCAAAATTGATGAATTTTATTTCTTAAACATACAATCATAATATCATTTTCAGCCTGGAAAACTATTTTTAAGAAATATGAAAAATATAAAATATAGCGCAAACGCAAAAGCAAATACTGTACAACGTATCTCATATATATATATATATATATATATATATATATATATATATATATATATATATATATACTCATAAAAATAAGTATATGAGTACATATGGATAGAGTTTAATGAGTATATATATATATATATATATATATATATATATATATATATATATATATATATATATATATATGGTTAAATATCGCAGAGTGTTCCCTTTTCAAAATCTTCAAGTGAAGACGTTTGAGTCTTGCTGTCTTTTTTATGTTTGGCTAAAGATGATAAAGAAAGGGTCCCATTTAGCCAAAGGGCTTTCGACCATTACGCTGGTCATCCTCGTGGGTTGAGCTAACCCTATCTATAAACAACACTCCAAATATATATATATATATATATATATATATATATATATATATATATATATATATAATTTGGTGTGTTATTTATAGATAGGGTTAGCTCATTATACATATATATATATATATATATATATATATATATATATATATATATATGTATGTATAAAGATGAACAAAAATGACAAAAAGAATGTGTCTTTATGTTATTCATATTTTTTGCTCTCAAATAATTCGACCGTACAACATCACCAGGACAGTTTTTGTGGAAAGTTTTTGAATATTTTTGAAATTTTCAAGTAGTTTATAAGCAATAAGAAAGGTGATGTGTAAATAACTATCGCTGTATCACATCCGCTAACCGAATGAAAAATCTTTTTCGATTAAAGTGTCATTAATTCGTCTTTCATATATATATATATATATATACATATTTTTGGTGAAGACACCTTAATGTATTTTCATAAGGTTTGGGTGGAGTGCGTTTCAAATTAGCTCTGACTTGACAGTTTTGTTTGTTCATCTGGATTTTTTAGGGTTATCCAGATTTCTTTTTCAACACACGCACACACACACACACGAAGTCGATACGATAAGCAATTTTTCCATTTACTTAGTTTAGGTTTATTTTGGTAGCCATTAATTTTGATATTGAATTCTATCTTACAGGCACACGCACACACACATATATATAGACATATTGTCATTCACAAACAGATCTGTTTCATTCTATCTGAACTCATCAGTGTGGCTAGACAGGCTAGATTCCCGAAGCTGGGATCGAAACCCGGTTGACTCAAACGCCAATGCAAGATTCTACCACTCAGCCACGAGGAAGCCAGCGCCAGCGAAATAAATTTAAACGGTTATGAATCACAATTGTTATTGTTTACATATATCCGCTTAACGGTTACCGAGAGCTCGATTCATTTTAAAAGCCTTGCATATACGCTAATGGCAACACAATTACTTCATATATATATATATGTATATATATATATATATATATATATATATATCGAACGAACATTCTTCAGATAAACCTAACAATTATTTCCTAAAAAAATTTAAAAGAGTTTGTATAAAACCCAAAAAGTTAAGTTGAAATTTCAGCAAACGAAATCAAACACCGTGAATAAAGGTTTCACAAATTTTAAACACCACAATCTTCAGACACCAAAAATAGCGAAGTGAAGAAGTATTATTTATAATTACAATTTTGTAATGTCATTTCGCTAAAATCCATCAATCAAAATATGCGTAATCGAGTAAAAACTATTGCTTGCAAATTTCAAATCACAAATTACAATTCTTAAATATGTGAGAAAAAGATAAAGTAATCAAGCGTAATAATTGTAACACTTTATTATCAGATTTGATTATTTATTAAGTAATCTATATGAACAATTTCTTTTCTAAACACAACATGAAGCTTAGTTTTCCACTGCGATGTAGTGGTACATTTTTTTTTAATTTTTGTTTACTATGCGTCATTTTACATTCAATTCCTGTCAATATCTTTTAATTTCTAAACAAAAAGAGAAATAGGTATTTTATTTTCCTAATTCTTGATTAAAAATCTTAATTTATGATTATATAAGCTTTCCTTTGAAGCATCCACATAGAACATCCACAGAATACTCTTCCCTTCGCCTACAATTACATTTAGATTCAATGGTATCTTTGTGTGTCTTCATTATTTTACAGCAGTAACTTCACTTAAAGTTGTTCCTGTTGAAAAACTTTCTCAAACAGCCTTTGCAAAATGCTTATCAATCGAATGGAAGAAAAATTTCCCTACCCTGCGGGTTGGGGGTAAACCATATTATATTTATGCCCCAAGAACGACTTGTATTATTGTTATTATCCTCACAATTAAATTGGATGTTGACATAGAGTCTACTGTTCTGTAATGTCTGTTCGTACTCTGTTTTAGTTTTATTAAATCTGGTGACATTACGAAAATTTGTAACAAGTCTATTGGTAATTGATTTTTGGGTATGTTTTATAACAGCTGGGGTTGATCGGAGTTGTTTTTGATATATATGGAAGCTTTATTAGATTTTCGGTTGATATATATTAGCAGTTCATGTGATAATAAATGATTTTATATTCTTTATGTGAAATATTAAGTTTTATATATATATATATATATATATATATATATATATATATATATATATATATATATAACTTTTATAACTATTCTATAATGCTGATAACGTGAAAAACCCAGATGATATAATTTGCATATAAAAAAAATATACAAACTGATATTTGTGAAAAAAATTCCATAAAAGAAGAAATGAGTTAAAACATACGAACTACTTGGAAATAATCAACCAATAACGCAATGCCAAGTCAAAAGAAGAAAAAACACAGTATTTCTTAAGCTAAATGTTAACGTGCTCAGTACACTAAGTAGAGCTAAATACAGTCATAAAAATTCTAGCTTGGATCATCTGAACGGTTCTAACCAAAAAAGGGTTTAACCCAAACTACATTTTATTGATTAAAAGACCACTAGAAAGAATAAAATTAGCATTAAAAATATATCTAAATAAATCTAAGAAATATTCATGATAAATATTTATTCTTTCTAGTGGTCATTTAATCAATAAAATGTTGTTCTGGTCCAACCCTTTTTTAGTCAGAATCGTCCTGATGATTCGCTTAGCTGAAACCTAGGTAGATTTTTTTTTACTCTGTTGGCATTCGTATATATATATATATATATATATATATATATATGTGTGTGTGTGTGTGTGTGTGTGTGTGTGTGTGTGTGTGTGTAGTTTTATTAGTTAGTTAGAAATACCCTTGGGAAACGTATGAACCCCCATATCCTCCCAGCTATGGGTTAAATAGCATTACTGCTGTTCTTCTCAAAGGATAGATTTGGCATTGAATAACCTACAAAGGATAGATTTGGCATTGAATAACCTACAAAGGTTGATATGCCATTAAACAAAGACACCAAACCAAACCATTAGTTAGTTAGTTAGTTATGATAGCGTAGACACAGGTTCAGTGCCGCTTAGTGAGAGTTTTTCGCCAATGCGATCATCAGACCAAAGGAAAAGCTTGACGTTAAAATATGATCGTCAAGAATTGCCTAACAATTCTTTCTTAGCGTGAAACTCACCGTAATGATATTTGTTCGTTTTCTGTTTTCTTTTCATTCGTTTATTTACAATCAAATGAACTATTTTGATAGCACATAAATTTTGTCGCTCAATCGGTTATGAAATATTATCATTAAAGTATTTATTTCCTTATATTTTTCAGATTATAACAAGTCACAATATTTGAGCTGAAAAACAGAGGCTTATTAAACAGGTCTGTTTGTTATTCCACTTGAAATTTTTGCAACTTTCTGCAATTGGGAATTTTATTCAAAAGTTCATTTCTTTTCTTTTTTGAAAAAATATATTTATTTTAAAAATATCTCTTTTTTTATTGATTCCCATGCATTGTATTTAAAGTTATAATTTGTGATTGAATATGTTACTCTTTTTTTCCATAAATCATGTTTATTCAACGATTTATTTTGAACAGAAATTAAAATCTAGAATTAATATAAAATAAAACAATTTATTTTCTAAGATATTTGTTTGTATTTAATACATAAGTACATATACAGTGTGTGCGTGTTAATTTAGAAATTTGAATGTGTGTGTAATCATGTCTGTATTTGTGATCGCACATGTCTATAAAATGACAAAGGGTAGAGAAAAAACAAATAAAGATGATATATTTCAATTTCATTATCTATCATTAATTTTTCTTTGAAAATTTCCTTATTGAAAATGTATATTCTGGAATCATAGATTCTATATCTTTAAATAAGAACCTTTATCATTCCAAAAATTGTTTGGACTACTATATACATTATTTTCTTTATTATTGTTGCTGTTACAATATTTCAGCCGATCCATTTTCCACTCTATGATGACCTAAAATTAACGAGAACAACTTTAGTAAATGACATCCAAGAACTAGTTAATTACCAACTATACCTCTCTCTCTCTCTCTCTCTCTCTCTCTCTCTCTCTCTCTCTCTCTCTCTCTCTCTCTCTCTCTCTCTCTCTCTCTGGTCTTGTAACCTTGTTTGGTCTTTGAGGCGCTACTCATCTAGTGGGTCTTGAACAAGAATAACCTGGTACAGCCCAGCCCAGCCCGCTCCAGGTCCATAACTTGTTTAAATTGAGAGTTTTCCTTCGCCTAGATTGGTTGCCATACCAGTGTTAATGAGTCCACTTCGCTCTACAATTCATCCATAGCTGGAGGAAGATATTCGGATTCATACCTTTTCTAGTGCACTCTGTGAAAACAGCCTCGTTCAGGTTTTGAACTCGAGTTGTCGTGTCTACATCCAACGATACTAACTGTTACACTACAAGCGTTTCTACAACCGTTACTTGGAATCAGTTATCATTTCTTTGAATCCTTCAAGTAAAAGAATATGCATTTAATCCAGGATATAATTGCTCAAAATGTGGATATTCGATAGATAAAATGGCATTTTAAATATCGGATCACTGACTAGACCCAGAAACTAATATCCTCAAAGATATTATAATGTCATTTTTTATGTATCAGGCTACATTACACGAAATGATTGTCCTTGTAAGAATGAAATATTTAATGGATATTTGATAGATGAAATGGCATGCCTAACATTTTATCACCAGAAATAAAAACTAGTATTCCCAAATGTTAATTGTGTATGCAGCAGATTATGTTACACGAAAATATTGTCTCAGAGGGGGAAAAATAGTTTATGATATAACTTTCTGTCAAGTGTTTAGAGATTTTTCAAAAGAAATAATTGTTGAGATTGAAAAAATTCCATTAGATACCTCATTTTAATTGATGATTTTTTCCTGTTTTATGATGTTTAATATTGTCAAATTAAAGGCTGCAGAAATTCTTAAACAAATATCTAAATGTTCGTTTCCGAAATGCATCATTTCCTTATAAAAATAGTGCATGGAATTATACTGTCAAATATATTTTTCAAGAATTATTGTTAGATTCAGCCTCCTAGGACTACTAAATAATTATTGTAAGTTTAAGTCTCCAATGACAACTATATAAATAAAGAAAAATAAAGACAATAAATACGATTTTAATAAATTGTGGAATAAAACTTTGAAATATTATCAAATTTACTTTTTCTCTTAGTCACAATATTTATTATTTTTCTTTACTATCGATTATTATTTGTTTTTTGTGCCTCTTTGAAAATCTCAGCTTTTTACTATCTTCTTACATCAACCTTAAAAAAAAAGAATCTTTGCACAGAACTTATAAACTGTTAATACATTATCTATATATAGGTCAAATTATGTTAAGTGATTCATCCAACAATTCTTAAAACTGCTCAATTATATTCTTTTTCTTACCATTTTTTCTAAAATCTCTCAATTTAATCTTTTAAATCTTTTGCACGATTACTGTTTTTGATCTGATTGGGCAATTTGTTCCTAAATATAAAATTCTATTAGCAAAAAAATTCAATTGGTAGTGGACTTATTTTTTGAAATCTGTCTTGACAGTAAATTTCCTGTTCGAGGAGAAATGTTTTAAAAAATGTGTACCATTAGAAATTTCATTAATTATTTAGAAGGTTTCAATTAGATCATCCCTTCTTTCTTATAAAGTAGACCTACTCTCTCCAATTTCCCCCTGTAAATCTTTTACTATTTCTATTATTTTTCTAATCTTTTTTGTGTGCCTTTAAAATATGTTTTATGCTTCACTGTGTATTCTGTAAAAGTTAAAATCAATTACTGATATATATATATATATATATATATATATAGTAACGATAATTAGTCGGGATTAGGTACCCTGATGAGCCGCTTAGGCGAAACTATAGTAGGTTAGTTCCTGACTCACAAAGTAATTATCGTTACTATTTTGCTCTACTTAGTATTGAACACTTTTTGCATTGTAGCTAAGCAGCCCTAACGGTGTTTTTTTCTTTTGACCAACCAATTGCGTGTCTTTTGATTTTTTTCAATTGGTATGACAAAGTTGGCCTTTTCTTTTTCTTTTTTTTCCTATATATATTTTTTCCAATATATATATATATATATATATTTCCCCTTGACAGTGATGTGTTGTATATTTTCATCTTCAAATCACTTGCCGGTCTTTTTTTGTTTTTTTTTCTTACCATAAGGGCTATTATCTAATATATATATATATATATATATATATATATATATATGTATATATATATATTCATCATTCAACGTGTGAAAGCACGTGCGATACCTTGCCCTCATCAGCCACCAACCAGGGTGATGACACAGTTTCGGTAGCTCAGGGCGGTACTGCCACTTCTGGTGCTACCAAGCAGCTTTTGCCACCGGACAGGTTATTAAATGAATTATATATATATATATATATTGTGATATTGGATATATATATATATATATATATATATATATACCAGATCAATCAATTGCAAAGACTACATTTGACGTTCTTCTTTATTCTTAGTCTGCAGTTTGTGATTAAAAAAACGCTTTTACTTTCGGCTGTTGACGTCATTACGCGTTTACAGAACCGTTTTCTGGTGTTACACAATCACCCGGGAATGGTGGTTTCGCGTGCATTTCATTCATGTTGAAAACGTCTCGCTTTCGACCAAATCCAATTTGATGCATGTTGCCCCGTGGTCTGAAGACGATTTGGGGCAACTTTCAAATATATATGGAATAAAGGCAAATAATGTGTGTGAATTTTAAGACTATCAATATGATTTTTAAAAAACATTGAATAAAACATTCAATATTATCAAAATTATAATTTCTTAAGGTCTCATTAGTCTTTTTTCTAAAATATATTATGCTTCGTTGATGAGTTTGTTCTTTTTTATAAAAGTTCATTTCACTTTCTGATCAATTTACACAGGTACATTTTCTCTGCTTTCAGATCAATAAGAAGCACTAATTGATTCCTTGTAGTATATATAGTTGCTAATTAGCTAATTATTGAATATTAGCGCAAGTCCCTTGCTAAAATTTTTATCAGTAACTTTAGGTTTGTAGTAATTTAGGTCACAATATGCTTACTTCCAGTTCAAACATCGATACTAGGCCTTTACTTGGTATTGTCTGAGATAAAATCAAATTGAAAATCCTTTACTCGGGACAATTTACCGAATTTGTAATCAATAATGTCTATTTTTTTTATTTACTCGTTCATTTCTTTTGGGTTTTTTTTTTCTTTTCTATTGATTCGTCATTTCATTCTTCCGTCAATTACGAACTCGGCTAAACCATTTCATCAATTTCATTCTGACTTTATTCTAAATTTAGCTCCATTTTTGACACATTAGGTTTCGATTCTAGCTTGGACAGGATTCTATTAGGCATTGATTACAATCGTGATATTGGATATTGAATAAGTATTGAAAGAAAATGAAAGCAGACTTTCATTAGATTCTATTCTTGCAACAATTGGATGCAGGATTCACCATTCTAAGAATCAACTTGATCTAGATTTCTCCGGGACAATTTTTAAGGCAGACAACCTAAAAACAATGACTAGAACATGATCTGAGATGAAATGAGGGAAAAGTTTATATTAAAAAGTTTTACATCATCATAATGATTGAGCAAAATTAAATATTTGACTCGATCCTTTTTGACATTTTGCAATTGTAATTCATGCGCGATCTCTTTTTCAAGTTTTTAGCCACTGTAAATATTAAGAAAAGTGACTGAGCAATTAGGATGTATCTTAAAACTAATTACAAGAAGTCTAACTGTAAATGCATTAACAGACTCTCTCAAATGGAATGACACGATCTGCAGCCACACTTAACGTAACGGTTATCACCGTAGTAAATGGAATTGGTAACTTTAGTTCAAATCTTGGCGGAGGCTGATGGCATTTCACTTCATGTTAATGCCCTTGAGAGAATAATGAATCCTTCTCTTCTCCCCCAATAACGGGAAAATAATAGGTCAGATTGAATTCTTTGGCCTTGGCAAATCAACCAGATGTACTCCGCTTAAAAACTGACCTTGTGTCACATCTTGCCCATGGCTGAAGATTTGGGTAAATACATACTCAGTCTGCAATGTGGTGCCATAAACAAAGCCTTTTTTTATTGTGTGACTGTCGTTTCCACAATGATTATGCGACAACTTTTTTCTTGAAATTTGGAATTTCATTCGCATAAACTTTTCAAATGATTAAGGATGATTGTTATTCAATGAGCGAAGTCCGAATAAAATTTTGGTACAGATGCTTTTGATTTGCCCAAAAATCCGTTGATTCTAGATGTCGTTCTACAAAGAAACTAAATCGGCGATTGAAAATTGAAAGAAAATTGGGAATTCTATAATCTTCCTCAAAAGTATTCAGCCATTTCAAATATATCTTCCTCCTGTAAGCAATGCTAAGAATATGCAAACTGTATCCTTCGTAGAAAGGTAAGATTCCTTAAAAAGGTGTCTTGGGTACGACGCGAAACTGCATCTGTAGTTCTTTAGATTTTGGGAGTATGGAATACTCAGTCATTTACATTACTTCCAGGTCCACTGTAGTCTGGAGTGGTAGTATCGATTAGAATACCGTCTATCGGTCAGATCGATGCTTAGAAATTATTCGTATTCGATTTGGACTGTATGCAAAAAAACTCTTAAGAAACAACAACGCAAGTAATGTAAACATTAACGGACTATGAAAGCAATTCCCTAAACTCTATGCAAAAAATAACCCTAGATCGGTTGAAATTCCGTTAAAATCAATGAATCAAATATATTTACACATTTTCACACCTCCTAAAGGATCTTTTGGCATAATATTGCATCCCCAAATGTGTTAACTCCCATCCTGTTGTATATCCATAATACAACTGCACAAATACATGCGGAACATAATCAAACATACTGACGAACTTCAATGGACGAACGAACACACTTCTTTATAAAAATATACCTCTCACACTTTATTATCGAAAGGGTTGATGTTGGTTGTGTGTGAGAGGTGAGTTGGAGACGGGAACAGACTGCTACATATTGACCCAAAGTTCTTCTGACCATAGCAGTACTTCTTTCGCATTCTGGCTGGGCTACTCAACCGTGGGTTACTGAGGGCCCAAAGTCCTCTGCCTGCTGCTGGCTCTCAATTCGGCATATTGTCCCCAACTGACTCCAACTGCAACTGGAACTCGAACTGACTCAAGTCGTCTGTGGCATCTGGTTATATTTTTGTTTGACGTCCACCTGCTTCCTGTGGGCGTACGCATCTGCCACCATCACCGAATTCAACCACGTCTACAGGTCCAGGTGATATTCCGATATCTTCGACCAGATGCGCCTGTTTCGCTGTTCTTCCGCTTATTTACACAAGTGTATCTCTTGATTGACAGCTCGGTCGAGGGTCAATATTTTACAATCCCAGTTCAGTTGAGGCTTATTTTTGTTTGTTTTGTTGAAATGTTTCGACTGACCTATTCTGTGGCCTTCTATAGATCTACAATATGTAAGGAAACCAATGGGTCTCCTATTCAAACGAGCGTCTTTATCTTGATTGTTATAGTCACAATATTTCGGCCGATTGATGTTCCTACCTTTTCGAGTATTCTTAACTTTTTGTCTAATCTTTCTTCTTTTATCTTTCTTGGTATTTTTAATGAAACACTTCGTTCAATGTACGAAAGGAGGGTATAGCTTCAATTGATGTTTAAAGAAACAAAATGGGGTGACTTAGGGTGGAGGCTATAATTCTGATACATGGCTTATATCCTGACTTATGCAATAGCTAATAAGTGTCGAAACATATTATGTCTAAAGGTTGACGCGATTTGCTAGCCAAAGTGGTATCCAAGTTTCCATAAAAGTCGACTAAAAGATTCCAATAAAACATAGACAAGAACAAAATTTACTACTGAAATTTTTATATTTGTTTTTGTTCTTTTATTATAAAAATAGTTAATCTGTACTTTTTTCTAAATCTTTTTTTAAATAAAGAATACTGATTTAAGTAGAAATAAATGAAGCTGATGGCACATTTTCAAGTTCTACAGTCGACTAACTACAAGATCCTTGGGGTTTCGATATTGCAAAAAAATACATATTTCTAGATTTTTAGTGTTCAACGGACTGGAAATAAATTGTCTAATTTAAGAAGACAGGGATTGATTACTATTTTATTTCGCCTGGAACGCGCTGGGGATTATCCAACATTAACATCATTTAGTCTGAAGGTTTTGAATATCATTATCGTTGAGCTAAGAAGGAAAGAATTACACCAAGACAGTATATGATTAGAAAACTGTCTTACCAATACTTCAAAAGTAACATAAATCGACTAAAATGTCGTCAGAGCAAGAAAATAAGGAAAATAATGGGTACTATTGTACCCATTATTTTCCTTATTTTCTTCGACCAACTCTTTGAATAATAATTAAGATCACATGGCCATGATTCCCAGTACCACTCTAACCCACATCTGTTAGGGCCCCTTCTCTTAGTTAAATAGATTTTTTTTGAAAGTTATTCGTATTAGATTGGATTTCTTGATACTATATAACAAAGTATATGTATTAAGAATAATTACTTGAAGTTATAATTGTTTACAAAGGATTATTATTACTTATTGGAAATCATATGTTTGTGTAAAAACAAAAGACTATTATGAAACAGAATTAATTACTTAAAACCACATCATTATTAGGAATTAGGTAGGAATACTTGAAACCATATATCTGTGTGCAAATTATTTGTATTAAATAAGAATACAGCACGTCCTCGCATATCATACGACTTTCTGATACTTAAATTTTAGTCTAATATAAGGGGGTCAGACCATGTGTGAGATACAAATCTTGTGTATATAAATAGTTTTCTTAGGATAGGTCTAGGCCAAGATCAACTGGCACGCTTACAATTTTCTACAACAAAAAGTCTTAATTTAGGTCTAAGAAAATCGTATATATGAGTATATACTGTACTTGATATCATATAACTGTCTACAAAAACACTCTTAAGAAACGACTACACAAAAATTATAAATATAAATGTACAATGAAAGCGATTCCCAAACCCCTAGACATAAAATAATCCTAAACAGGTTGAAATGCCATTAAGATCAATCGAACAATCATTCCTCTTCCTAAATCATTTTAACTGTACAGTTTTTATAAGAGAATAATTATACCATAAGCAAATGCACTGCAGCAATTTATCTTTTAAATGTATGTAGATATTGCATGAACATAAAGCCATTAATTGACCCGCATCATATGAGATAATGGTTTTAGATAATGCTTTGATGAGTTAAAAGTTTTGAAACATTTTGTTACGCGCTATTTTGCAGTATGTATATCACGTGAGTGAAGCAGTTCAAACCTCCGTAGGTACCCACTGTGGCTGGTAGTATCGTGGTAGTTGGTGCGCTGACAAATGGTACATTACTTCACTCGATGTGTGATTTGAAAGCCGCATAGATGACCGCGTCACGTAGTCTGAGGCAGGAATACTTGCTTAAGCGTTCGAACTGGGCCATAACGCCACCGCGGAAGCAATGAAAAACATTTGCTGATCTAAAAGTTAAAATGCAGTCGATCACAGTACAGTAACCGGATGATTAAAAAGATTTTCCTCGAATAACAAGAACCCCGACGATCGGGCCAGGTCAGGTAGGCCTTAAACCGTGGATTCTGAGGCTGTGCTCCAAGTAAGTAGTACTCGAAAAATATCAGCATCTCACAGTCCGGTGAGGTTCATCACCTTCCTGACCAATGCAAAACAAGCTTCCGATTTGTGCCTCAGGTTGCCAAAATATTGCAAAACTTTTGAATCACCCTAATATATAATAGACAATGTAACACACAGTTCAATACGCTAAATTGCAATCTGATACTTCCAAATACAAAATATCTTATTTGTTTTAACTGGAACTGGCAATGTTCCACACCAACTCATTTAGCGAACATTGCACTTCATTAAGGTTCCGGAACAAAATAGTGAGGAAGAAAAAAATCCTGAAATTACTGCAGTAGTGCAAGACTTTAAATTTATGATCCAGTGAACAAAAAAATTCATCGTGAAGCAGTGTCTAGCTTCTAGACTGTAAATGTTCAGTGCCCCTTACAGTTTCCTTCTATTATTGTATATATCTCCATAACTTTCAAAGAACTGAACAAGAATATCAGTATAATCATCAAATATAAAAGGTAAGTATTGGGGCTAATCAGTCTAGTGGGTAGAGTGTTCGCAAATGGCCTGGGAGACATGGTTTCAATCCCAGTTTGCGTCATACCAAAGACTTTAAAAATGTTACTTGATACCTCCTTGCTTAACATTTAGCAATATAAGGTACGTATCGAGGGTAAAGTGGAGCAATCCAGGGAAAGGAGTAGCGCCCTCAACTATACCTCGGTATAGTAGCTGTTGAAAAGTTAGCCATCTGGTCGCCTTCGACTAAAGGGAGACAACTTTACTTATAGGGTATTTTATTAGCTACAAGGCTATAAATTCCTCAAAAGTAAAATTGTCGAGTAACATTATGTCACTATTTTCTCATCCTACCAAAGAGAGACACAAACTTATTGGTGAAGTTTATCATCTATAAATATTAGCAATATGTATGTATTTACCCTTCGATAAGTTTAACAAATTTACATTCAGGGTTTTCTTTCTCCTAGACCGGTTGCCATATCATGGTTAAAGAGTTCACTATGCCCTACTATTTACCCATAGCTGGAGGAAGAATAGTTAGATGCATATCTTTCTTAAGGGTATTAGCCCGATGTGAAATGCTAACAGCCTCGCTAGGGATTTTAAATCGGACTTCCCGTCCATTTTCTACGAGAATAACCATGACACCATGATGGACTGGAACACCTAAGTATGTTCTAGCGAAAGAAATTAAATGTAGACAGTCAAGTTAATAAGATATATCAGATTGTTTCACTGATTAAATACGAATAAAGCAAATAAAGGTCTTGTCTCTGTTTTGTTAGACGTTGTTTATTGTAAACTTCCATCCAAATAGAAATAACTTTTTTCCCGTTATGGATCAGTTCTATTTCCAGATTTTATTTATTTATTTTATTAGATGTTTGCAGATGCTACTTTTTTCAATACTGGCTTTACTGATAGGATCAACCTATTATGTATACGGCAATCTTCGGCGCCAGAGTTTTTCCTCGTCGTTATATTTATGAATATGGTACAAACCCTCCAAGTAAGACGAACAAGACATATTGCAGACTGTTGGAGAAGAATAAACTCCTATGAGTATATGGACACATGACAGACGACCAGTAAAAAATTACATACGTCTCATCTATGCGAATATTGGATGCCGTCAAGAGGACTTGCCAAAAGGGTTGGCCGATAAGAACGAATGTCAAGAGAGAGAGAGAGAGAGAGTGTGTGTGTGTGTGTGTGTGTGTGTGTGTGTGTGTGTGTATCAGGGAATCCGTGCCGTCAGTACGCATTTATGATAATGATGATAACTGCTCTCCCCCCCGTAAAAACAGTACATCATATCAAGATTAGCATAGAGCCATAGATTTAAAACTCTTCAAGAATAAATTAATTTTCAGTTAAATTTTCAAGTGAATGACAATTTTGTTGGTTCTGAATGTCATCCAATTTCTCAACACAACAGAGATAACTACGAAATTCTTATAGAAATTCTTCGATGCTCCCTAAATATAAGCATTGACATTATCATTAAATCTGTTGTAGCGGGAACCCGACGGCTTCATGAATAATCTAGTTTACTTATAGATACAATATTTTTTCAACTATTCGTTGCTATTTTTAATCCAGTCGGCTAGGACTGTAGAATACATCGACTGTATCTCTGCCGAAGGGTAAAACCCCCAAACAAGTGTCCTGAATATAACACTAAACTTACGGATAATGAGGCTCCAGTAATGCTGGAGCTTTGGGAATGCAAAGCTCTCCTTTATTGCCATCACTCCCCGGTCCACTTTGGCCCGAAGAGGTAGCACCTAATAAAGTCCTATCAATAAGTTAAATAAAACTGCTTGACATTTAAACTGAGAGCAAACTAATATTTTATGCAAAATTGAATTGTTAGAAAGAGAACTATTTAATTTTTAAACTGTGTTTAAACAAATGACTGATATTTGAGTTGTTAGTGATACATAGCAATAATTGGAACTATTTACCTTTGTTGACTTATATTTATTTATGGGGTGTCCTCGTGGTGTAATGGTTAAAGCGATGAACTACGGAATCGTAGTACGCGAGTTCGTACTCCAGTCGCGCTATTATATTCACTTTCGGGCAAATACCCTTGGGAAAGGTATGAACCCCCTTATTCTCCCTCCAGCTATGGGTAAATAGTAGGACGGACTAGGTTCTTCAGCCTTGGTAAGGCAACTAGTCTAGGAGAAGGAAAACTCTGAATTCAAACCTGTTAAACTCCGCTTAAAAATTGACCTTGTGTCATATCCTGCCCGAGCGGAGGGGTTGGGTAAATAGTACCTTTGTTGACTTATACTTACTTGAATTGTTAGAAATAGAACTGTTTGATCATTAAACTTTGTGTATCTACAAAATGTGTTTACAAATCATATATATATATATATATATGTAAAAACAGGATTTAGCGTTAAATAACCAACAATGGTTTATATGCCATAAAACCAAACCACTTAACTGTGTACAAAAGGATGAGCTCAGGCTTATTTTAAAATGATCTACAAAGTGAGTTTATATTTGATATACATGTAAAAACAGGATTTGACATTAAATAGCCAACAATAGTTGTCATAAAACCTAACTCAACCAGCCAACCAACGTTATTTTCGTTGGAGGAGTATGCTAAACAAATATTCAAATAAGTTTAATCGATTTGATTCAATTAATTCTTATGAAATTGAGTGGAGTATTTTTGAATTACTCACAGCCCTTAATTCTTTCTTTCTTTCGTTTTCTTTTCTTTTTCTTTTTCAATCTCAGTAACATGTATTTGCAGTAAAGTATGTGAATCCTGTCAGCCATTTCCTGTATTTTTATATCATTTGGAAAAGATGAAAAGCAACTGCTAAACGGCTTTAAAAATGGGAAACAATGAATACAAGGTCGAGTTAGAAAGCAATGAAACTGTTTCTTTTATCTCAGGGGGCAACATTTATTGAAAATCAACTGATCAATGTTGACCTTGTACATGTGTGAAAACATTAAATTCGTGTCTGCCTCTCAGAATTCATATTCAGTTGAGTAATCTTGAATTATTACGTGTGTTTGGTAAAGTGTGTCAAAAAAAAAATGGAACAGAAGAACAAATTCTGTGTCAAACTTCAGTAAAAAGGCCAATTTATTCAAATCAAGCTCCCTATCCGGCACAAGTTTTTAGGAGGCTTGTCCGAGAGGCTCTTCAAGATGGCCTCATTCTGGTCGATCGGTCATTCTAGAATTGAGAAAGAAACAGTGAAAGTGCCGACTCTGATTAATGTTTGACAATGAGAATGATTGGAGATCAATTAATTAATATTGATCAGCTGAATTTTATTCAGGGTTACATTCAATCTCACCTCATAGGATTATATAAGGAATCAATACTCTTAGCTGTCTTTGAAAGCCGTCTTTCGCAATCTCCAGCTTTAACTTGCTTTAGATATACACTGCTTGCACTTGTTGCAGCTTTCCAATTTTCGATAACAAGCGACCTCTCTCTCTCTCTCTCTCTCTCTCTCTTGAATTAGGTCCCTTTCAATTTGTAATATACAAAGATTTTAGATGTTTTCATTACGTAGATGATATATAATTTATATATCTACGAAATAATGACTTAAAAAATAAGGACAAATTAAATAAGATAGAACCAACTATAAATGTTCCCCACGAGAACACTTGACTTTTTTAGATATATTATGAATAAATAATGACAACAAATTGGAATTTAAAGTTTATCATGAACCACAAATAAAATGACCCGATCTATTTTTAAGTCATATCATAATACCAAAATAGACAATGGAATAATCATAGATTTTACCTAAAACCCCTTAGAATTTATACACCCAAATTCTTAAATAATGAATTGATAATTTAGAAAATTCCTTTGCGCACCTTCAATAGCTTCAATCTTTTACGAAACGTACAAAATAAAAGCTTTTAGGATTCACAAACGAAAAAGGTTTCCAAACATTTCCAATAATTATTCCAATAATAATCTATTATGTAAATATATTATATTACCTAATAATTCATTTACACATATCATTGAAAAAAGATCTAAACAACCTTGGTATCCAGAAAGCTACAAACTCTTCTAAAGTATTTAGGAACATAATACGAAGAACAAGAATCGTATTAAATCTGAAGCTGGTATATATTTCTACGCAGATTCTTGAAATGTTCTTTCCACTTATGATGTCTTTCTTCTTGATTGGAAGGTTTTTTGCTTTGCTCTCAAGCTGCCCTTCCTTCTGCATCTTTCATTTAGTGTCTGCCATGTTGTTCGTGACTTTTTATCTTCTACAGAGCATTTATTTTATCGATTTGGCCTTAAATGTATTCTAGCTGGGTTTTTAGGGGGGTGTATGTGTTGGATAGTTCTCTCTGTTTTCTTAAGTTTCTGTGTGTTGGCGTTTGATGGGCTTTTTTAATTAAGAAACGATGCTTTTTTGAAATTTATCTCGTCTTTTTTCTAACAACTAATGAATCACATGGAACTCTGCATTTGTGTCTTGGTTTGGTTGGTATCCACTAGGGTGCTGCTACTATATGGGCGGTAACAAAGTTTTCATATTCGTCATTCGGAGTACGTGTTTCAGATGTCTCCTGATGAGTACCAAATTTGTTTCTTACAGTTACCAATAATGTTTTCTAATATAACTATTGGTGAGTGACGACCAGTCATATTGTGAAGCTTTGTTTGTTTCTTATTCCTACGTAGACTGAGGAGTATCTTTGCCAAGATGATTCTGTGATCGGAAGATACTCCTTTAAAAAAAGAAGTATGCCTCATAGTTCAGAGCCCTATTCATCTACTCCTTGATTAAGAGTAAATTATCTAACTATGTATTAGCGTTATTAGAGTAGGTCTAAGTCAATAGTTTCCTCCTCTTTTTTTTTTCTTTTTTGTAACTTAGGGTTTTGGTATGAAAGACTGTTATCAGTTGATAAATCTGTCCGGGATTCTCTCGAAGCTATTTAGTGATTTTAAGGCATGAGAACTGAGATCTCTAATGGTGACATTGACGGAATTTTCCCATGCAGATGCCGAACTAAATATAAAACCATTATCGGTATCGGGGTGATTCTAGTTCACTATGGTAATATCTATGTTATTGCATGCACACAGTGTCTATATCGTGCTCAACTGCGTATATTGTTGGCTCGGATAATTGATTTATTGAATTTAATGTTCAAACTTTAAAAGCTGCGATGTTAACAATGTTTTGGCGTTTAAGCAAATTGTTGAAAAACACAATTCAACTTAAGAAGTAGAAAACAGTTCTTTCTGTATTTTGCAAATATTTCTATGTTCTAAAACACAATCCAATATGTATTATCACAAATAGGAGTTTTATAGAAAAAATTAAAAGGAAAAGTCAAAAGGAAAGAGCAATAACTAAATGAAATGTTGATTGTTTAAGTAAAGAATAAAATTAATCCATAAAACCTAAATAAAATCAAAAAAAGGTTTGTTGCACTTATAAGTAAGTTGCTAATCTTAGTCGAGGGTTAACCAAAGGCTCCCTTTTCAGGTGTAGGGGATGGCACTAATCCATTCCCTGGATAGCTCCACTTTACCCTTGATCCTTACCTTATAATTCTGAGTGTCAAGCAAGGCGGCATCAAGTACCATTGAGTCTTTGATATGACTCGACCTGGAATTGAACCCCGGCCTCCAGAATCATTGGTGAATACTCTACTCAAGTTAAAAGTTTAAAGGCTTCGGGCAGATAGTTTACATACGTCTTACAAATTCTGATTTGATTCATGAAAATATTCGAAACTTCCTTCCTAACCAAATTAAAACAAAAAAAAGACGTATACATAAAATGATAAAAGTACAAGAAATAGAAGAATTTAGTCTTAAAAAAAAAACTCAAAGACGGTAAGAGTCGAAACTAGGTCCAAATCTCTCGAATCTGCAATAAGATTTCATTTTTATTTCTGTAAATATTCAACAATGGTTTACTTTCAAGGTAAAAGTGTCGCCTAAAAAGTGACAAGGTCTGTTATACTAAATTCTAAGCTCCCAAAATGTGACAGCTGACAAGAATGGAAAATTTTAGGTTGAAATATTTATACTTATTTATTTATTTATTTATTTTAATTTGTATTAGCAGCACGAAATACCGTCCACCACTTAACTCGTACAAAAAAAATCCCTACGGGCCAATCCATTACGTAGCGTTCGGCTCCCTTAGACTTTTGACTAATAGTGAAATACATTAGTTTATTCCGTGTGAATTTAAGTAATGTTTCTTGCCAGTGAAAATGCCAGCTAGACTTTTATTCCCTTTCGCGAGGCCAGTTTACGAAAGGGAATAAAAGCATAAAAGTCTGGAATTGTATAGAACAAAACCAAAAAAAATATTTACATTGTACCGGAAAATAATGAATCAATCTCTCTAGATTATTTTTTTATGCAAAATAGTAGGACCAGATAATCCCACATGTCCCTGATTAAGCTAAAATAGGTTGCGTAAACATTTTTAATCAAAAATTAAGGAAATGAAAGGGGGAACCTTTTCTCTTACTCGACTCCATAACCACTCAGATATCCTTCCCTGGCTTGACACAGGTTAAGTCTCTGAAGAAGGTGAGTGTTTTAATTGCTACACAGGCATATAGCAATGGAAACCATGGTATGCAGCAGAGTAAATGTGAAGTAAGGTGAATGAATTCAAAGTTGGATCAACGGCGTTCTTCACCAAATGCTGGGCAGACAAACCTCATTGGTCACCCGGCTAGGATCAAATAGATCAGTAAAGAAACTACTGCTACTCATCATTTATATTGGCGTCTATTGAGAAAAAGCAGCCAACGACAGAATAACAAGACTCTTTTCCAAACGGTACATCCAAGCCGCATCGCCCTTCACACGAGTAAAGAAGGGCCACGTTCTGCTGAAGTTGAAGATCTGGTCAAAGTGTTCGAAAAATCAAATATAGAGCCCAAACCCAAATTAAGTCTTACAAAAGAAAATAAGATAAAGAATAACAATTTTCGAACACTAATTACGTCATTTACGTTTTGAAACAGAACTCTATTAACGATAATTGAACGCGAAAAACTTTCCTGGTTGTTCGTTACATTTTTTTCATTTTAAAATGATTTTTGTAATGATATAACATCACATAATAACATAGCCCTGAAGATGTTAATTAAAAAACCAGGACGTTAAGCACTGGTACATTATTCATATATAAATAACACATTCTTTGAATGTATTCTTTCTTCATATTGTCATATTTACATACCGTCAGATGTTTTCCCATCAGTCTCTAACACACGCACATATACACACACATACATATGCACACACACACACACACACACACACACACACATATATATATATATATATATAACACTGTACTATCAGGTCACTGCGGAACACCGGATGCTGATGGTCTGTCAATGTGAGACTTCATATGGTTCACCTACCCTGCCTTCGAAAGAAGAACACGCCCGCACATTTCACAGATCCAATTTGCATGGTCATATGGCAAATTCTCTAGGTTTCCTTTCCTAAGTGCTCTTTTTAGCTTTGCACGCTCCAACCTCTTGACATGAAGAGAACCACAACCAGTTTTTACAAATTCCCGCCTAGCGTCACGATCAACCGCAGTTGCTTCCCAGGTGTCAACATCAATATCAGCAACCTTCAGATTGCTTTTGAGGCCATCCTTGTAACACTTTCTGTACTTATGCTGTGGACGCTTACCGCTGGCAAGTTCTCCATAGAAGGGTTGCTTTGGCTAGCGACCGTCATCTATACGTACGAGGTTACCTGCCCAGCGGAACTGTGCAGTGGTAATCATGGATTCAAGGCTCGGGCACAGTGCTTTTTCTAGCACCTCAGTGTCCGGTCTGTGCATTTGCCATTTGATGTTCACAATTCTTCTCAAGCACTTAAGATGGAAGTGTTCTAGAACTCTGATGTATCTCTGGTGGGTTGTCCAAGTTTCTGGGGCATAAAGGAGCACTGTGACAACACACGTCATATAAACGTAAGTCCACGATCATTCCACACCCTCCTCTCCAAATGCGACAAAAGCCTTCCGAATGCGGACATATACCTCGGCATCCAAGGAATCATCTTTGGATAAAACACTTCCAAGGTAGACAAAGACATCCACTACATCAAGCCAAGTACCATAAACCAAGATGTTCAGCTCAATGTACTCCTCTCCAGGGTGAGGTGTGAACATCACCTTAGTTTTCTTCAAGCTGATCTTCAGCCCGAATGCATCACAAGGCCATGAAAAATTGTTCAAAATCACCTGCATGTCATTCTCAGTGTGAGCTAGAAACTCGATTTTGCATTGAACCTCCTAAGATTAAAAAACCTTTCCAGATGTACTAAACAGTAATAGGACACCTACGTCACAACCTGAGAACGCATACCCCCAAAAGAACCGCAAAATAGATGGAAAAAAGAGTCGGAGCAGGAATATCTCCTTGCTTTACACCATTGTCAACAGATATTTCGTCTGAGAGCCGTCCATTGAATGCAACCCGAGGTTTCATATCCCGGTGCAATTCCCTAAACGTGTGCACAAATGTCGGCGGACAACCAAGCTTACCAAACACCTTCCAAAAAGCATCCCTATTGACTGTATCAAACGCTTTTGTCAGATCAACAAAGACCTGATACAAGGGTACTTGTTGCTCAATACATTCCTCTTGTACCTGGCGGGCGGAAATCATATCCACACAACCTCTTCCTGATCTAAAGCTGCACTGACTCTCCGATACCACCACAGGGCATATTTCCTCCTGCAATTTGATTGTCACAGACCGATGTTTCTCCTTTACTCTTGTTGAGAAGCATCAGAATTCCATCGATCCAGTCTTGTGGAATGTTTTATATTTGGTAAGGTATGCAGGTCTGCATCTGGAATATGAAATCTCATATGAAATCTTACATTGACAGACCATCGTTATCCAGTGTTCATCGGCGACCTGATAGCAGTGTGTGTTATATGCAGCAAGGTATGCAGGTCTGCATCTGGACTGAAAAGGCCTATGGTTGTGCACAAAGACAGGATTTCTCATGCGAATCCAATCAACCCTCTTAAGACTTTGACTTTGGTGTGTCATGTCTGTTATTGTCCTTGTAAATCAGAGCCACCTGAGGACACATGAGGGGCTATTTGATGCGGAACATGAAACTTGAGACGGCACTCATCAGTGGAGATGCTGCAATCATTATATATATATATATATATATATATATATATATATATATATATAATGTACTTTGCTATATTATAAATAAATGATGCTAAATATAGATGATAAAGCATTTATAACTAATTTAAAATCTGTTTTGGTGATCGCATAGGCGAAATAATTATCAAATGCCGTTAACTCTGTGTCAATGCTATTCTAAATAAAGATTTTTACCTAGTTAGTCTCATAACTTAATAAATCAACCTTTTACTTTGATTAATTCATCGAAACTGAATGGGTAGCAATTCAAAATCCAAATTTGAAAACCTCAGGCTGAATTAGAAAGCTGATTACAAGAAACTTGATGGAATGAACTTTGAAATTATATCGACATGGACATAATCAATGTTCATTCAACATACTTCGATAAAATAAATCATCGTTAAATTGAACATTGAACATTGAACATTTTTGAATTTGCTGTTCAATTCCCGACAAACGATTCAGCTAGCTGTGCCATTACCGGTACAAAACTTTAATTCAGCAAACAGGAAGAGACAGAAGTTAATGACACTAGATAGGAAACAATAGAGGATTACGTTATGAATGAATAGGATTTACAACCACAAGCTCGATGTAAGCAGCCGGTATATTCACCGGAAAATGCCTGGGAAAACCAAGTACTCACTATGAAGAATCACATCCGTAACGGAATAAAACTCCAAAAATTGGAAGTGGAATTTTCTTCCATGAAAAACACCGTGAAGATGCTCAATGGAACATAAAGAGAAAGAATGTTGTTGCATATTATCAGAATAATCTCACCTGAAGTGCCTTGTCTAAGACTTTAATTTGCAACTCTAAAAGGTGAGACGGATCAATCGATTGTAGCATCAACTTGAATACCAAAGACTCGAGTTAACTAGTTAAATCTTTTTAAAAGCAAGATGCAGATATTAGTTGTAAAAACTGTGGAATTTCTAGTGAGTGAGTAAACAATATAGTAGCTGGCTGTTTAGAGTTTCTGTTAAATATCTACTCTATATCGTTGAACCAAATGATAAAGATTCGGTTTAGCTAATTGCTGAACAAAAATTGCGGGTAGATTTTTGTGTTATAATTACATTGCTAAAATCATGTTTCCAATTATCATTATAAGCCACCAACAACTTGGCGGCTAAACCATTAACTGTCTTTGATTTATATGATAA
Organism: Sepioteuthis lessoniana; assembly: GCA_963585895.1. Taxonomy (NCBI): domain Eukaryota; kingdom Metazoa; phylum Mollusca; class Cephalopoda; order Myopsida; family Loliginidae; genus Sepioteuthis; species Sepioteuthis lessoniana. The sequence goes on along the minus strand of OY757904.1, from coordinate 7,888,510 downwards.
TAAGCAAACAATCATAAAATGCTCCAAACTTACAACATCGATGGAACATTTCAGACAAATAGACATGTTACTAAAATTCACATTATGCTAGTATATTGGCGGTGTAATCAAAAGTTACGAAGACTGAAACTATAATTTGTTTTAGTTTTATGATGTACAATTTAAATGAAGATATGTGTACAATTAAGCAAATCATATAAGTTGATTATGACAAATCATCTACACTACTATCTAGACCAGTCCTCCAACTAAGTATTTCTAAAATCTGAATACCTTCGCCTAGTGACGTATAATTCCTATTATTGAAAAAGTTAACTCCTGTTAACATGGAGGAAGACTAAAAGGCTATCAACTCGGTCTAAACAAGATTCCAAAGGACTTGGTCTAAGCTTGATCTAAACAAGCTTCCAAAGGACTTGGTCTAAACTTGGTCTAAACAAGCTTCCAAAGGACTTGGTCTAAACTTGATCTAAACCAACTTCTAAAGGACTTGGTCTAAACTTGGTCTAAACAAGCTTCCAAAGGACTTGGTCTAAACAAGCTTCCAAAGGACTTGGTCTAAACTTGATCTAAACAAGCTTCCAAAGGACTTGGTCTAAACTTGATCTAAACAAGCTTCCAAATGACTTGGTCTAAACTTAGTCTAAACAAGCTTCCAAAGGACTTGGTCTAAACTTGATCTAAACCAACTTCTAAAGGACTTGGTCTAAACTTGATCTAAACAAGCTTCCAAAGGACTTGGTCTAAACTTGGTCTAAACAAGCTTCCAAAGGATTTGGTCTAAACTTGGTCTAAACCAACTTCTAAAGGACTTGGTCTAAGCTTGGTCTAAACAAGCTTCCAAAGGACATTGTATCCATGTGATACTTACAGGCAGAATCAACTTTAATAAGTAGATATACAGTACATACATTATTACACATATACATACATTTACACAAATTTTTTAAAGCTTGCATACTGTATATGTACTGCATACGTTCTAATATTCACACATACTCAAAGTTTTAAAAAATCACTGCTAATAACTCATTCTCGAATTATCAGTCCTTAAAAATCAAATCACCCCCTTCTGTTGAGCGTGTGCCTTACAATGAGAACTAGGAATGCAAAAGTCAAAGCTTTTTGCGAGGGGAGTTAGTACCAATTCTTAATCTTTTTTATTAGCTGTCTAGATACTTTTTCATAAGCTGTTTTTGGCAAAACCTAGGATTGTGTAAGTGCAGTACTCTCCATATTTCTCTGACCATCCCCTAGCTTCGGGCGACTATTTCTTGCTTCCTAAAGAAAAGATTCAGTGAAGATCTAAGGATTTAGAAGAGATCTTTTATATGAAAGCGCAGTTTTACGCTCTATCAAAAGAGGAATTTCAGAGCTGCTTCGACCAAGGAAAATCTTGCTGGAATTATGATGTTAATTCAAAGGAGACAATTCAGAAGAAAATCAATAATCCTTTCTGAATATAAGTCTTATGTAATTAACTATAACGCAGCGCAGACGACATATTATCGCTGAATTTTTATGCTTAAAATGCTATAAATTACAGAATAAAGTGTGACGTTGCAGGGTCTCGAAAAATCTGTCAGAGATAGAGATGAAATGGAAAGATGATGACGAGTTCGTATCAAGAAAAGGAAAGAACCATATAGGTGGACACAGAAGAATCAAATAAAACTTTATTAAAAACAGGAAGACTTGAAGGAGTATTCTCGAAAGAGAAATCGTTTCCCATCCGCTATGGGGTGTGGTTTAGTTAGTTCCGAAATTTAGGTTGTTACTTGTCGCTCCACCAGTAACTAACTCATTGACCATTTTCAAAAATTCTCAACTTTCGTGTATGACTGTTTCTCGTACCTATCACAAGAGTTGTCGTAACTGCTGTCGGTCACACAGCTTCGTTCACGGGTGAATGGAAGCAGATACTACATTTAAAAAAGGAGTTTCCAGTCCAATTTGCGACTGAATGATTATTTTCTAAGGTCTTCATATGTGCTCGATGTCATTTTTTGATTATCCTAATCCTCGATATAACGGTGATTATTATGAAATTCTAATTAAAGTACTTCCTTTCTCCTGCTGTTAGAACGAGAACCCACTGGTTGTCTTGCAGAATATTAAGAATCAACCAACGTCATAATATATCTGTAAAATTGCTCGGAAATTAATGTAGAAATTGCTTCTTTTCACCATTCAATACGAACTTGATAAATGTTCGATTTTCTAAAAACTAATCCCAAGTATTTTGTTGAATGCAATTAAAAACTTTCAAGTCAACTCACAAACCAACTTTGCTTCATTTTATTGCTATTGGTTATCTTTAGATAGTATAATATTAATTAGTGTATTCAATACTTGAAAAAACTAAATCAAGTCTCATATGTAATTGTTGTATCGTGGCAAGGAAAAGAGTTAATTATTTATAAACTCAAGTGGCACAGTCCGACAAGAATTATAAGTCCTGCGCTGTTGGTATTACGTCCGAAGTTGGTCTTACTATTAGCCGACGTCCTTTCAGAGCTGTCTCTCTGCTTCTCTTTCTACTTCTGCTTCGCCTCTGCTTCTACTTCTCCATGCTTAAGAGACTTTTATACTTCCGCGATACCGGAAGTCAGGTGGTACGAGCCACTATACAACAGTAACCAACCTTTACTTTGAACTGTTTGATAATAAAATGAAGAATGGGGGAATCTTTTGTTATTACATTTCTGCTTGTTCAAATTTACCTGATTGGAATGCAGATGTCACTTGACATTTAAAGTACTCACACGACAACTTAACTATAAAGATGGAGGAATAGGACATAATAATAATATCAATTGACGCTAGACCATGATGGCACTCATAGTTTAAAATATTCACTTCCATCCACTACAGACTGGCTATCGAAATAAATAGATGCTTTGAAGAAACAGGCATACCGGGATAGATGACCAAATAAAAAAATCACCCCCATCATAAAAAGTCCAAAAAGGGGACCACCCCTAACAACTAGGGAGTCATAAGGTGCCTACCGTTGAGTGAAAATACAAACGGCTCAAAGAAAGGAGGATTTGATCAATATATCATCAAGGAGAGCAAAACGAAACGGAAAAATGTAACAATGGCGGGTATAAATAACAAAAAAGGTATATGATATGGTCCAGTAAAGCTGTATAATAGACTGGCTCAAAATGAAGGATATATCCGACAAAGTCATAAATTTTATCGAGAATACCATGAAAAACTGACAGCTGGAGAAAAAAAGCTTAGCTGAGGTGAAAATCCAGAGGAATCTTCCATGGAGATGCGCTATCACCATTACTGTTTTTAATAGCGATGATGCCACTGAATCACATTCATAGGAAATGCACAAGCGAATACAATCTTCGTAAATAGTAAAAAAATCAACCACCTAATGTACATGGATGACATCAAACTGTTTTTCAAAAATAAGAAAGAATTGGAAACCCTAATACAGGCAATGAGGATATACATAGAATATATATACGATATATGGATGGAATTTGGCGTCGAAAAATGTGCCATGCTCATGTGAAAACTGAATAAATACCAAGATCTTGCAAGAGATTTCAATAAACTATCAAATATGAATGAGACAGTCATTGTGTGGAAACTCGAAGAGAAGTTAATAATAATAATAATAATAATAATAATAATAACCATGCATAAGGCCCTACATTCCAGAGATGTTGCAGAGGGAGGAAGAGGACTTGCCAGCATTCAAGATAGCGTCAATGTATCGATACAACGACAAAAAGACGACATATAAAAGTGCGCAGGGAAGACTAACTTCAGCGATCTGAAGCATCAAAATAACCAGAAAACAAAAATGAGAAGAAAAACAACTGTATAGATATTTCAAGGGACAAACAAGCGAAATCTCACTTGAGAAAACTTCACACGGATAAGAAAGGAAAACCTTAAGAGAGAGAAACTGAATCTCTTCTGATAGCAACACAAACCAACACCATAAGGACTTTGTCAAAACAAGAATAAACAATATACAACAAAATAGGTGCACATTATGTAGTGATATGGACGAAATGATCAGTCACATAAAAATAGAAACCAGTAAGCTTGCTCCTAAAAAGTACTAAACAAGACACAACTGGGTGGGAAAAGTGATCAACTGAGAATTGTGCTAGAAGTTTAAATTTTACAATACCAACAAATAGTATATAGAATTTGTCCAAGAAAATGAGATGCACAAAATCATCAGGGATTTTGAGATACAAACGGATAATTTAATCTCGACCAGAAGACCTGACCTAGTGATAGTCAACAAAAAAAACCTGCCGAATAGTAGACTTTGCCGTTCCGGTTGACCACAGAATAAAACTGAAAGAAAGCGAAAAGAGAGATAAGTACCTAGACCTTGCAAGAGAACTGAAAAAAAACTATGGCACATGTAAATGACAGTGATACCAATTGTACTTGTTGCACTTGGTACAGTCACCAAAGGACTGGTAAAGGGACTGGAGGAGTTGGAAATATGAGAACGAGTGGAGACCATCCAAACTGCTGCATTGTTGAGATCGGCTAGAATACTAAGAAGAGTCCTAGAGACTTGAAGAAATTTGCTGTCACTCAAACTCCAGTGGCAGATCATCAGCTAACGCTGATGTAAAAACTCTCAAAAGAGTAAAATAATAATTATAATCGGACGCTAGATTTCTCTACAACCAACAAGATTCTCGCACATCTAGAGAGCATGATTCAAGAATAAAAGGAATTATTACAAAACTTTTATTAACTTAATTAGAAATCGAATTTATTCGCTTCAAAATAGTTCCTTTGGGAGGGCAAAGGCCAATGACGATGTTGGAAGTCTTCTGTTGACACTATATGTAAAGACAGTGTCAAGTACTCACATCAAATGAGTACGAGGGCTTTGGTACCCCAGGAATATTCTTCGGACAAAAATTCATATACAGAGAATTGAAATCATTGGAATTTTACACAGATTTTCCGTAGACATAAAACATAGCTGAAAATGACATGAACAGTCTGATGGTTAAAATTTTATTAACTTTCTGGCTATTCCCTTCTTAGGTTTACTCAATTTGTGAAGTGTCCGATTTGTGACACTACAGAGTGTGTGCGCCAATCAGACGATCTGTTTTGGCGCGAAACCAAACAAAGGCCTGAGCTCGAGATCTCTGACGAGACCGCAAGTGGGGGAGGAAAGACAGGTCCGAGAGAAGCCAGAGGGGCAGTTGGAAAAGGAACCCAGAGAGGGGGAGTTGGCGAAGGAAGACGCAGAGAGGCAATTGACAGCGGAGGGGAGAGGAGAGCGGTCGGCTTTGAGTGGACTGCCCAGAGAATGTCAGAGTCAACAGAAGTTAGAAAGGCGACTGCTAAAACCTGATGAGCTACACTGAGGCTGGGCTAACCAGTGCAAGAAGTTGTCAGCATTGTTGGTGCATCTTGCAGAATTTTCGCGCAAAATACACGCCAGCGTTAGTCTACAGATGCACGGGGAATGCAAGGTCACAGAAAACTCCCTTTCTTGCGCTTCGAGCTGACATAAGCCCATATTGTTCGTTTGTTCTTCTTTTTTCCCATTCTCTCGGTTGTATTTCTTTTGTGGCCGTAAAGAAATGTGAAATACCCCGGCGGACCCACTATATTAATCACTGGCCAGGAATCGTATTGTTTCAAAGAAGTTGATAAGTACGGGGTGGCCAAGGGGGCATTTGTTACAGATTGACCAGTACGAAGAACGTCTTCTACCGTTTCGCAGTTGTTCAAAAATGCTTTGTAACGTCTCAATATCTATTCCAGAGGTATAACTTAACCTCTATAAGTTTTAATTTATTTAAGTCACAATATCTTAAAGGATGACACAGAATAGCATAACTCGCTAAATGCTCAGTAATAATCCAGCATGACTCAGTTGGATGCAAATTCTTATATGAAAACATAAACTGAATGTTTTTTCATCTGTTAACAAGATAAACTATTGTGGACCAGTAAAAGGTCCGAAAGAAAGGCACGAACTCGGGATTACGTGAAACAAGTCTATTGAACGAAAGTATAAATACAGCATAGGTAAAAGAGTGTTGAACGTCAGTCTGACTGCCAAAGTGTAAAGCTAGAGTTTACTTCACCGAGATGAATATTCTCCCGATATTCATAGTAATAGGAAGAGTTCATTATAGTCCGTAAGGTAGGTACCATAACATAAACAGGGTGGCCAAACTGAAAAATAAAAAGCCCGTCTTTTTTTTTCTTAAAAGACCTCGTAAATTTCAGCACTGCTTCTGTCAGGGTCTTTCTGATAACAAAATGCTTCCTCATCTTTTTCGCTACCTATTAACAACTTTTTAAAAAGTTTATTCGTGACGCGACCATTTTTACTCGTTGTTGCCTGTAATTGCACTAATCCAACAAGAAGTTTAATGTTAAATAACCAACCAGTTCATACCTTCTAACTCATCGCATTCAAACCAAGACGTTTTTTGTGATCTCACATATATATATATATATATATATATCTCGGGGAATCGGCATGGAATTTATCAGTGACGTTAATATTATTGATTATATTGATCAAATTTCGCTGAACAGAAGAAAAATATCTACTCGACCTCTCTGATACTGTCAATGTTGGCGTCAATGATGGCTTTTCCAATGCATCAATAAACTAGTTGCTTGGGTGCGACCAGAAAGCGGGCCAGCTAATAAGTGCACACATCAAAACCATAAATGTCAACATTCCTAAACGCTCTGCTTTCCAAGAAGACATTGTCTAATTGACCGTCACGCCGATGCACACAATATTAACGCACACTCCCAAGGAACGTTTGACCATCAAAAAGGGTTGCTAACTATTTGTTGACTAAACAACTAACTCATGGTCGTTGGTATCGCAACCAAAGTTCCTGAATAGTAATCGAATCTTCCCAAATATCAAATATTTCACATTCATGCGAACCAATAAATAGACAGTTTTATCGTGTCAACAGTATATCAAGAGTTTAAGATATGGAGTGGAAAATGACAGATTTTTTAAGTAAACTGTCTCGTGTTTGACTCATTCATTCTGTTAATCTTTGACATACTTCCTCACCAAAACTCTTTACTTTTTTACGTCTTAAATTGAAAGGTTGATTGCTACTTAGTTTTACGTGCCTACTTGGCAACTGCTTCTGTTTGTAGATTTGGGGGTGTTGCTGGTATCTCACTTGCTGTTATTTGTCAACAGACATCTGTTTTCACTATTTTTCTACCTACTACATGGTAAACGTTAACTTGACTGAATTTTGATAATGTGATTGAGTGATTGATTTTAACAGCAGATCAACCCGTTCAGGATTATGTTATGCCAAGAGGTAATCGCATTCATTTTATATTTATTTCTACATTGTTTAAAACAATTTAGTCAAGTTTTCTCATATCCTTTATTGAAAAAATTGGCAAATTTGTGTAAACTTTTTCTTACTCTTCAGCAGTTCAGGTACTCTTCTTAGAATAATAGTGAATAGGTTGTTTTGCAGACAAATCACTAGTAAATTGTGAATTCAATCCTCACCATGTGCCCAATATTTCCACCAGCTTAGAAAAGCTTACATTCGTCAGAGGTTACTTGATTAAACTCTAAAATTCAGCAATTAAGTTCCCTTTCACAAGAAAAGCATACTGTGTCTATCTTACCGACATGTACAGACGCCTAACATTTTCGTTAGTGTTATCAGTAAGAAACTTTGGAGGCACGTGACATAACGATTAATTTCATAGAAAATGGACTCAGTGTTCAAGTCCTGGACAAGGCTGCCTGCCTTTCACTTTGAACTAATGTCCTTGGGAAAGGCATAGATCCATCTCTGCTCCCGCTTCCCAGCTATGGATGAATAGTGGAACAGATTTGGTTATTGAGGCTTGATTAGGCAACCAGTCTAGTAGAAGAAAAATTATGAATTCAGTGAGAATTTTTCACCCCCAAATCCAGAAATATTTATAACTAGAGAAAAATCTTTTACTGAATAGCATCCCGACCTAAATGCAACGAAAGGATAAGAAATAACATTCTGAATAACCTATCGAACAAAATAATGATAACAAATTTCAGTATTTCATATAATATTAATTTTTTCCCCCAAGGGAAATACTTTATATTTTCTTACAAGTATCTCTTAGTATTTATAGGTTCGTGGGACACAGTGAAAATGATGAAGATGATAATCTATATCTGTTTATGCGTTTGCTTGTAAATATGTGTGTGTGCGAATAAAACCGATTACTGCATTAATTATTGCACCATAATCTCTCTCTAATCTGTTAATACGACTGGTTCCTTACTCTTATTAATATGACCTGATAATCTATTTCTGCAAAAAAATTTCCATTCCAAAAGATTAAAATATTTTTCTTTTTTTAATTTCATACATCATTTTTTTTCACCACAAATGGAACAAGTTTGTTTTATATCATAACATCGCATTATTTTTAAATATACTCTTAAATCTGCCAGGCATTTTATCTAGTCGTAATATTTCTCAACAACCTAAACTCTTAGACATGTATTCTAATGCGTTCAAAGAAAATAGGTTAAATCTTCGTCCTTATCTTTGGGTAAAATAGTAGGACAGACTGGCTCTTTTGCCTTGGCACGATAACCCATAGAGAAGAAGGAAAATTCTTAATTCAAACCAGCTTTATTCCGATTTAAATTTAACCATATGTCACATTCTACTCTTAATGGAATGGTTGGTATTTCATGCTATTCTTCGACATTAAAAAGCGGGGAGACACGCTCAAAAGAAAATTTATAAATTTGATACGTAAGTATTAGACAGAAGTTAATGTACCATTGTATGTATTTAGCGGGAACCCCGCTTATCCCCCCCCCCGCCTCAGCTACTATTCTTCTACATGGATGGCTTTAGCATTAAATAGCCTCGAGGGTTGATGTGCCTTTAAACAAACAAACTAAACTTATTCAACAGTTAATAGTCAAGAGAAACATTTTATAAATAGAAGTAAGGATGACACCAAAAATAAACAAATTTTTCGACAACTGTATTAAACAACAACAAAAAGAAAGAAAGAAAAAAAGAAAGAAAAAAAGAAAGAAAGAAAGAAATATTTGACCCAGAAAAATATTCCAGTTGTACCACATCCCGTTTACCCCCACACCGAATCGAAGTCTTTATGACTATTTTTTTCTTAAAATGAAAATCTGTGAGCTCATCATTAGGAAACTTTCGAGAATATCCAACAGGGCGTGACGAACCAGTGTCAGTAAATGATTTCTAGCATTAATCTAAATCTTTTTCGCTCGGATTTGTGAAATAGGAGTAATTAATTTATTCCATGATATTGATACAAATTTGAAATGATTTCCCGCGGATTTAAGCTTTAAGCAGTTGCATATTGAAGAAGGTTCAATACTATATTCATCAATTCAATGATTAATACTAAACAGTGACCAAATTTATGGACATGTAAGAAAAACAACTCACTGAATTTGAGAGATTTTCAGTTTCAGATCCGTAAACAACATAAAAATAGATAAGAAATGAAGTTCAATAAAATAATCAATGAAAAAATCGAAAAAATCAAACACACCAAAAACATATTATCCTATAATTAATTATGATTTTAACAATTGTATCTAGAAAAGATATATGAGTTTCAAAAAATGAACATGAGGGTATTTAAGAAATATTTAAAATAGCAAAAGAGTTGTTAGATAAGAAAAAACAAATGAAGAGAAATGGAGAAATTGTGAATGATTTATGGACAAAAGACTTGAACAACGATTGATTGGAATATCTTTTCAAACCACCGATATTGCTATGTTTTTTTGCTCTTTTTTGTCAATATATTCTGCGCCATATTAATTATAAACAGTAATATAACAATATTTACGGGAACATTTTCGATATCAATCTTATTTTGCAATTGTATCATAAAAAGTGTTTAAAATATCTCTGAGAACAAGTACTTATTAATATGATATTTTATAAATGATTAATAGATAATTTCAAATGCTCGTAAATTGGCAAATGCTCTGAATATAAAGTAATGTCATACTATATGTGTGAAGTAAAGATAAGTTATACATATATATATATATATATATGTATGTATTAAGTAAGTAAAGTTAGCGACCATAGTCGAGGGTGACCCGAAGGCACCTTTTTCGATAGCTACTACACCAAGGTGTAGGGGAGGACGCTACTCCTTTCCCAGGATTTCTCCACTTTACCCTTGATCCGTACCTTATAATGTTGAGTGTTAAGCAAGGAGGCATCAAGTACCATTTTTAAAGTCTTTGGTATGACTCGACCTGGGATTGAACATTGGAGAACACTCTAACCATTACACCAATGTCCTACATATGTATGTATAGTACAATTTAATGGAGACTCAAACTCGGTTAAGTCGTCATAATAAATTTATTTCGGCGGAGAATATTATTGCTATACTCTCCGTCTCGTCAGATGACTCTTTACATGCCTTCCTCCTGTCGCAAAGTAGCGAATGTTGAGTTACAGTTCGTATTCAGAAGATAAAATAAAGGAATTAAAAAATTGAATAAAAAATAAAAATCAGAAGATAAAGATAAAAATAAAAAATTAAAAAATGAAAATAAAAATAAGAATAAGGTGGAAATGAAATCATAAATTATTTCATTCATAGGCGTGAGCAGAGCGGGTTAACTTGTTATATGTTAGAACGATTAAGAAACAGGAGTGGAATTAATCTACTGGTCAGACCCTTCTAATTTTGCGTTCTTGTAGTAGTTCCTTCTCCTTGGCAGGTGTGATTTTCTAAACAGACTAAGATCGTTTAACTAATGGCTATCTCATACATGATTTACATTTATTCCTAATATGTCTGTTAATTAACTCAGTTGTTGCCATCCTAGATATTCTTCTTGTTTCAATTAGGACCGAGATAGTTAAACCAGATAAGGTGGAGACATTTTATATATATATATATATATATATATATATATATATATATATATATATATATATCCACAGACAGACTGTTTCGTTGTATCACAACTCTTCAGTGTGGCAAGACACGTAGGACGCTTGAAGCTGGGATCGAAACCCACCCAACTTTACGTTAGACTTACTATCATACCGCTCAGCCAACAAGCGAACAACATCAGCTCGGGAGTTATAAGGCATTAAGTAGTAGCTTTCATTTGTTTACATTTTTATACCTTACCGGATACCAGAGTGCTCAAATCGTTCGAAGACCTTTATGGAGACGTTCGTGATGTAATCGTTACTGTCATTGGAAATGGACACGGTAATTTCACATTGCGCTAATATTCTAGGGAAAAGCATGAATCCAACAATTTTCCCTCAAGTTATGGGTAAATTGTAGGACGGACTGACCTCTTTAACTTTGGTATAGTAACCAGTCTACGAGAAGGAAAACTTGATTCAAATCTATTAAACGCCACTTTAAAATTCACATTGTCATCCTGCTCGTACGGAAGGGTTGGTAAATATATATGCGTATGTGCGGGGTGTGTGGATTGGGTCAGTGTCGATTCTCGATATCATTTCTGACTTGTATGTGCAACACAATCTTTTCTCCGGATTATTCTTTTAGGAATCCACCTGGTGTAGCTAACAGGCTGGAACTGCAACATCTTAGTAAGCGAGTTAGAGCTCCATTTGCCCTATTATATGTTCATTTCCCGAATAATACTCCGTTATACACCTTCTTATTCCTCTAACTATGGCTTAAATACTACCACTATTGCTCTTCTAAAAGAATGGAACTGGTACTAAATAATCCACGAAGGTTGATATTCCATTAAACAAAGAAACCAAATTAGTATATTCTTATGGCTATCATATATTTCTAGTGACATATCAGTTTTAATTTCGAAAAAAAGCTTCTTTTTTTTTCTCTCTCTCTCTCTCAATTGTTCACTGTGTCATGTAAGTGGTAATAATGCATTCCGAGGATTGATTGGACAACAAAGAGGAATATGTAATATTCTGCTGAAGAATAAGAGAAACATGAAGTATATATATATATATATATATATATATATATATAATTTGGGGGCAGCAGTTTTCCTTTCGTTATAAGACAAACAGCATTTGATTCTTCTTGTCTTAGAAGATTTCTTCAGTTCAATTTTATTATAAAAATTATCTCACCAAACGCTTTCCACAACAAATGGCCATTTTCAGATCTTATTAAAGACGCTTTCTTTTCATTTAAATTTACAAAAAATTTGCTAGAATGTATTTTGTTCAAAATGTTGAAAGATTTAGAATATTTTTAGTTTTTCTATAATTTTTTATCTTAAAGTTTTCAATCTATCTCGCCATGTCTTCATAATGTAGCAAGCGTTGGACCTGTTATTGTATATGATGTTGACAGAAAAACTTGAAAAGAAAGCATTCAAAAAAGCCTCAAAAAGGTTAATTTTCATGTCGGTGGGACTAAAAATAGGCTGACTGTATCTCCTGCAGAGGGGTAAGACCCCCCCAAAAAAAAGGCGGTCACGGTTATGTCACTAAACTGTATCTGACGGTAATGTTCTAGTTCTGGAGATCTAGGGAGTGTGGAGTACCTCTTAATTGCCATTACTCCCAGGTTCACTCTTACCAAGAGAAAAATAAAACCCGAACAGATTCCTTTGTAAGATACTCGGGACCATTATCAAAATGGACAGGGGCGGAACTCAGGCAAATAAACCAGAAGTTGGTGACCATACACAAGAACTTACACCTTAGAGATAGCATATATATATATATATATATATATATATCAAGAAAAGAAAGGAAGAGGGCACGCCAACATTGAAGATCCTATTTACCAACCCCTCTGCTCGGGCAGGATATGACACAAGGTCAATTTTTAAGCGGAGTTTGACAGGTTTGAATTCAGAGTTTTCCTTCTGCTAGACTAGTTGCCTCACCGAGGTTGAAGAACCTAGTCTGTCCTACTATTTACCCATAGCTGGAGGGAGAATATTTGGATTCATACCTTTCCCAAAGGTATTAGTGCTTTGTGAAATGCAATCAATCTCGTCCAGGATTTGAATTCGAATCGCCGTGTCCAATTCCTACGACGATAACAATTACACCACGGGCACCCACAACATTGAAGATAGCCTGGATGCATCAATACAAGGACTCGAGGAGTGAATGAAAAAAAGTAAAGAAAAACCGGTAATAGCACTGACAATATAAGGATAACAAAAACTAGAAAAAAGAAATCGGAAGAAAAACAAATGTATGGATATTTTAAGCAACAAATTGGAAAAAAATATTCACACGAGAAAACCTGGCCATGGCTACGAAAGAGAAACCTTAAGAGAGAAACTGATTCTCGGCTAATAGATGCACAAAACAATTATATTAAAACCAAAATCTATAATGCGCAGAAGAATAGCAAGTGTATTTTATAAGGTAACAAAAAGGAAACAATTATTCACATAGGAAGTAAATGTACCAAACTAGCTCAAAAGGATTATAAGACTAGACACGACTGGGTGGTGAAGGTGATCTACTAGGAATTATGCAAGATACTGAATTCTGACCATAATATTAAACGGTATATGCACGGACCAGAATCTGTCCCAGAGAATAAGATGCATAAAATTCTCAGGGATTTTGAGATATAAACGGATCATCTAAATCCCAGCCAGAAAACCTGACCTAGTGTTAATTTAGCTAGAAAAAAGAACTAAACATCAAGTGGATTTTGCCGTTCCAATGACCACAGAGTGAAAATAAAAGAAAGCAAAAAGATAAACAGATATTTGGCCCTTGCCAAAGAACTAAAAAGACATAAGGGTATCTGCGATACTAATTGTAGTTGGTGCACTTGAAACTTTTACCAAAGGCTGGGAAAAAGGACTGGTGGAATTGAAACTCGAAGGAAGAATCGAGACCACCCAGACTACTGCGTTAAGATAGGCTAAAATACTGAGAAGAGTTCTGGATACCTGAGGAGAACTCCAGTATAAGACCATCAGTTAATGCTGGTGTAAAATAATAATAATAATAATAATAATAATAATAATAATAATAATAATAATAATAATAAGAAGAAGAAGAAGAAGAAGAAGAAGAAGAAGAAGAAGAACTGGAAACCCTAATACACACAGAATATACAGTCAAGACATAGGGATGGAATCTGGCATTCAAAAATGTGCTCTGCTCGTCATGAAAAGAGGCAAACGACATCTAACTGACGGAATAGAACTACCAAATCAAGACAAGATCAGAACTCTCGCAGAAAACGAGACCTACAAATACTTAGGAATCTTGGAGGCAGACACCATCAAACAAGTCGAAATGAAAAACAAATTTCAAAAAGAATTTCTCAGAAGAACGAGAAAACTACTTGAGACAAAGTTCTCCAGCAGAAACCTTATCAAAGGAATAAACACTTGGGCTGTACCCCTCGTTAGATACTCAGGACCCTTTCTCAAGTGGACCAGAAAGGAACTTAGAAAAATGGACCAAAGAACTAGAAAACTAATGACCATGCACAAGGCATTACATCCTAGAGACGACGTTGATGTACCAAGAAAAGAGGGGGGAAGAGGACTTGCCAGCATCGAAGACAGCGTTGACACATCCATACAACGACTCGAAGACTACATAGAAAAACACGAAAGAGGACTGATTACAGTCATCAGAAACAATACTGACAACACGATAGATAACATAATGACAATAACTAGGAAACAAAAATGGGAAGGAAAACAACTCTATGGGCGTTTTAAACGACTAATAAACAACATCTCACACGACAAAACCTGGACATGGCTAAGAAAAGGAAACTTTAAGAGAGAAACAGAATCTCTACTAATGGCAGCACAAAACGGCGCCATAAGAACCAATCATATCAAGGCGAGGATAGATAAGACGCAACAAAATAGCCAATGTAGACTATGCGATGACAGAGATCAAACCATCAATCACATAATAAGGTTATTAATGGTTATCATTGCAGGATATGGACACGGTGATACGAGTTCAAATCCTGGACCTGACTGATTGTATTTCACATAGCACTAATACCCTTGGGAAAGGTATGGATCCAGTTATTCTCCCTCCAGCTATAGGTAAATAGTAGGGCAGAATAGGTTCTTCAGTCTTGG
Source organism: Sepioteuthis lessoniana (assembly GCA_963585895.1). Taxonomy (NCBI): domain Eukaryota; kingdom Metazoa; phylum Mollusca; class Cephalopoda; order Myopsida; family Loliginidae; genus Sepioteuthis; species Sepioteuthis lessoniana. The sequence goes on along the minus strand of OY757904.1, from coordinate 7,873,407 downwards.
TGAGGCAACTAGTCTAGGAGAAGGAAAACTCTGAATTCAAACCTGTTAAACTCCGCTTGAAAAATTGACCTTGTGTCATATCCTGCCCGAGCGGAGGGGTTGGGTAAATAGGATCGATCGCATAATAAGCGAATTCAGCAAATTGGCACAGAAGGAGTACAAGGCGAGACACGACTGGGTGGGCAAGGTGATCTATTGGGAAATGTCCAAGAAATTTAAATGCCAACAAATGGTATATGCACAACCCAGCACCTGTCCAAGAAAATGACACACACAAACTCCTATGGGACTTTGATATACAAACGGATCACCTAATCTCGACCCGAAGACCAGACCTTATAATAATCAACAAAAAATCTGCCCAATAGTCGACTTTGCTGTCCCGGCTGACCACAGAATACGACTGAAAGAATGTGAAAAGAGAGATAAGTACCTCGACCTTGAAAGAGAATTCAAAAAACTACGGAACATGAAGGTGACAATTATACCAATTGTGATTGGTGCTTTTGGCACGGTAACTAAAGGATTATTTAGTGGAAGATTTGGAAGTTGGCGGCCGAGTAGAGACCATCCAAACAACAGCATTATTGAAAATGGCCAGTATACTGAGAAGAGTCCTGGAGACTTGAGGAGACTTGCTGTCACTCAATCTCCAATGAAAGACCATCAGATGTCGCTGATGTGAAAAACTCTAATGAGTAATAATAATAATAATGATAATGCTCAATCAAAGAAATTGAAAGAGCCAATCTACATAGAAACTTAATAATAATAATAATAATCAGTTAATGCTGGTTTAAAATAATAACAATAATAATAACAATAATAATAATAATAATAACAATAATAATAATAATAATAATAATAACAATAATAATAATAATGCTCGATCAAAGAAATTGAAAGAACCAATCTCCATAGAAACTTCTCCGACGAAAACCTTGATAAAATTCCAAAACTTCGGTCCTGCCAAGCCAGTTTAACTGATTAAGAAAATAATAATAATAATAATAATAATAATAATAATAATAATAATAATAATAATCGTTTCTATTACAATCATGCACAGAATTAACGTGAGAAGTTATCGGTGTAATTGGAATGAGATGCAGAATTTCATTTATGATTATTAGAAAGAAGCGTGAAATGGACCGGAATTTAAACGGATGACACGTTCATCCAACCACTTTAATCATGTTGACCTTTACAATAACTGACCTGTGATCATTATTAATGTTCATGCATTAACTAGAAATCCAAAATTAGATTCTCATTTTCTAACTCAAGGTGACCATTTTAGCATGAAATGTTGGGAAAACTTGGCGCCACTGAAATCTTTAAGAGATTTCATGACATATGAGGCGTGATTAAAAACTACTGAGTCAATCTCGAATTTTTTATGATTTTAAAATTTAAATGATCAGGACCAGCCAAATCAGCTAATATAAGAAAGTAACAGTAAAAGTTTTGGAAATAAAAAGAAATTCTGAAACCAGATTTGATATTTTTTGGACGAAATGCTTTTTTGCCCAGAATTGTACAAGTGCAACTTCTTCCATACTCACTCGACCTATCTCAATACGACTTTTTCATGTTACCTAAACTGAACATTTATGTAAACGGTAAAGCAATTTGAGCTCAAGCAACCAATTAAAGGAAGGATTTTCCAGGTTCTTCGATTAATTGAAAACTCGTTGAAATAAGTTGGTTGAATGTCGAGAGTTCAATTTTGAAGAAAATTCATTTTTCATTCATGCTTTATTCCTGTATTACTAAATGCAGCTTCATACTTTTAACATACCATATATATATATATATATATATATATATATGTGTGTGTGTGTGTGTGTGTGTGTGTGTGTGTGTGTGTGTGTGTGTGTGTGTGTGTGTGTGTGTATTTTGGCAGTAATCCTTCTTTGAAGAATGTTTGATTGAAGATGACTTTCTTGTGTACGTACAAGTGAAAAGTTTTTGAGACGGAATGCATGAAGGAATTGTCCGAATGATTTTCGGGTTGGCAGCAAGAATTTTCTATATCCAACTATTATCATACGTATAAAAATTAATATTGATGTACAATTAAGTGGCAAATCATGGGGGAATTTTAATTGCCAAACCCAGCCAGAACATTGTGGCCACGTTCAAAAAAGATGTTTTTGAAAGTTGATTTTCAAGTGTACCATAAAAAACACTTAAAAGTGAATATAAGGAAAATAATCATCGAAAATTCAAATAATATATTCCCCCAACTACAAAAAGAAACTCAATATATTGGAAGGCCTATTTATATCTATGATAATCAGGCCAAATCTTAATCATTTGTACAATTTCCTATGGATCATCGTTTCTGAATTATCTGCTATTTTTTGTTCTCATTTAAGCCATGCAAGGTTCGTATTATTCTACTAGATTCTTATACAATACATGTTAAATAATGTCGATATTGAAGTTATATTTACCAAAGCATCTATGAATAATGAGTGAAGCATTAATTTTCTTCAAAATATTCCCCTTGGCATTTAGCACACTTATTCTGACGACTTTTTTTATTGGTCCGTTTAAGCACTGATGAAACTCTTTCTTAGATATTATGTGAAGCTTAACGATTTATTTTAATTTCCTCTACATCGTTAATTCTTATCATTGGGATGAGTTTTAAGTTTCAGAAACATGAAATGTCACATGAAACCAGGGAGTCTAGTAAGTATGTTGGGTTCTACACATACACAATTCTGTATTTTGCCAAATATATATGAATATGCTGCTGTTAAAAAAATCTAAAATTGGTGTTGACTCGTCCAGATGAAGCCTAAACGTCTAGAAATCAATCTAGATGTCTATATATCATTACATTATACGTAGTATTACTCATTGTCTGAATTCTTGAGATGAAGCTTGATTTTTATCATTAAGGTTTTTCGGACTATTGTCTTCATCTTAAATTGTTATTTCCACAACGTTTCAGCCGGACACATAGCAGGACATATAGCGTAACGGTTATAGGCGTTTGTTCCCTAAGCTTCTAAGGAGACAATCATCTAGTGGTTGCAGGTTCAATTCTGACTACAGGCGGGTAACAATACAGGAATACTTAACACTTGTACCCGGTTATTGCTAACGGAATCAGAACAGGTGAGCTCCGTGGACTCAATAAAGGACGTCGTTTGAAGTTCTGTGAAGGTTCCCGAGTTCTACAAACACCTGAAGAAGGCCGGAGGATATATCGTCCGAAACACGATGGAAATAACTATAAAAATGAAGACAATAGTCCGAAAACCCTTAATGACGTATTACTCAGTTATGAATACCTTCAATTTCTAAATTAAAACCATGTAAAGATTCAGGGTCAATCATTTTTTTTTATCAAACTTCGTACGAGTGAGGTCCTCATCTCTATGCATTGCTATTGTGTATTGTCTCTTTTTGACATTAATATAATTGGTTTTTATAGAGTAATGGGCTAAAAAAATAACAAGCCACCTCACTAAAAATATAAATTAATTAATTTATATATATTTCTTGATATGTTTATTTATTAATTAATTGATTTTTACTAAGAAGTCGTAAGGGTCCGACAACGCTATCTTTTTAGCACGGTCATTGTATAAAGGTGTGTCTTCTTCCTCTTCATGTGGCAGTGTAAATGTGATAATTCCACTGAATTGTCACAGTTGCTATTCTTGAAAATTCAAAATCGAATACTGTTAGTTTTTTACAAAAATTAAACAAATTTTTTTCTTTATTTAAGTGGTTTTTGTCTTTGCTCACCACGTTTTCTGGATAGCCAAATATATGGGTTCAATTTGCTTTTTCAAATCTGATTGACGAAATCATGTTCATTCATCTTTTTCTTTATATCTTGAAACATCTGTGCATTTATCTTCCACTTTTGGGTTTCTCAATTTGAACATTTCTAATCATATATCTCAATAAAGTCTGATCTTATAGAATTTTTCTAGATCATCATTATTAGACAGTCAATTTCCCTCTAAAAATACTTTGTGCTACCATGTCCAAGTTATCTCATTGGTAATTCCTTTTCTTTATCTCTTGAAAACCCGTTATCTGCTAACTTTTTATTTTCTTAATTTGAAGTTCCCTATTTTCATATTTGTTTTTTATGTGTTTTACGTCATGTTCTCTCTATTATGATCAATTGTTCGTTTCACTCTCTTGTGTAATTCTCAAGTCCTTTGATAGCCACGTTGATACGATCTTTAGTGTGAAAGAGACCTCTTTCTCCATCTTTCATTTTGAGTGTATCAACTTAATCTCTGGTCGATATATCAAGTAAGGCGACTGTCTATATAAAAATGTCTATTAACTAAATTACCAATCAATTTTGTCTCATTCAGAGTAGTTCCTTTGGGAAGACACACGCCGACAAAGATGTTTTTTAAACAATTGCAAACATTGGTAGAAGTTTTCAACTGATACTACATCCAATTGTTTTGTCACGGCCCTTTTCTTGTTACAAACAGTTTCCAAATGACAATTCTGAAGCTGGTTTTTGATTAGGGAACAGAAAATAATCACTAGAACTCAGATTAAAGGGGTGAAATGGTTGTGGTACAACATTGATATTCCTTATGTCCAAAAACCAAAATATAATGACATTTATTTTGCGTGTCAAGAATATGAGATAGTTTGCTTTTGTTTTAGTTTTAAGTTTTTGTTTCTTTTTTATTGTTGTTTTTTTTTTTGTTGTTGTTTTTCTTCTTTTTTTTTTGGAGGGGGGATTGTTTTTTTGTCTTTTAGTTTTGTTTGTTTTTTCTTATGACATAGTTTGGTGGCGACAGAGACCTAAAGGGAGAGAAATCTGAGAAAGATTTTAATAGTAGAAAAATAATCAGTGAGGATTTCATAAGAATAAAATCAGTACGCTGATTTTTAGGAATGGGATAAAATATATTGTCGAAATGGAAAAGCACCAAAAAGTATTGTCTAATTTTTTTGCTGGGCAGAGAAACGAGAAATATGGGAATTGTTTTTTTTTTTTGTTTTGTTTTTTGGGGTTTTTTTTACCAAAAAGAGAAAGGAAAGAGATAAAGCTAAAATATCTATTTTAATTGTAATAAAAGTATCATCGGATATAGCAGAGTCAAAACAATGACAAAGCTGGAGATGGGGTCAGGGGAAGGGTCCATCGCAGACATAATTGTATGAGAAACATTTCAAATCCTGAGGATCAAATTTTTTTCCTTTGGGAGACTGAGTAATTGCTTGACGTGACGTGCTGGTCACGCGAGTTAGAGGATGCCGCGGCTGATGCATTGAAGTGGGAGGAAAACCCCTCCCCTTTGAGTAACGGTCACAGAGATTCACCGTTGAAGTCGGAGTTAAGCCATCATGAATAAAAATTACTTACTGAAATCTAATTAAGAAAACTGTTGATAAGATACGCCCACATGGAAACGAGAAAAATTATTTTATAAACCAAGGTTTTTCCCAAAAGCCAGACAGACCGGAGACAGATGCTAGAGGAATAATAGCCGACAGAATAAGCCGCCCCATCGTTCTGCATTTGAAGCCTTGATCCAGACCTTCTGAGTCAGAGAAACGAGAACCACGAATGAGTAACGGGAACCTGAAGAAAAAGAGTTAATAGCTTGCTGTGAACTGCGAAGCGGCTTAACTTTTTGAAAAGCTGTATCTACTACTACTACAACTAGACTGACTGCTGAGATAAAAGGGGTCAGGTCTCTGAATCGTATTACTTTACTCAACGAGGAAGAGACTTGTATGATCAAATTTATTCATTTTTGAAAACTGATCAAATCCTTTTTTAAGAAACGGACTTAATTAATTTTTGTTATCTAAACTTTTGTTTTAATAACTGAGCACCCCGTGTTTGTTTATTGCTTGACTTCGACTCTATTTTTCTTTGAATGATCAACCCTGTCTCATTCATTTGGTGATCGGTGAGAAACACAACGTAGGTAGATGGCCGGACAAGCCTAGGTTCAATCCTTCATTGGAGGGGTGACCCGTCGATAGTCTAGATAGTCGACTGGGTGACATCAATTGTTGCCGTGACGACCAGGATTCGACTCGAGGGAAGCTGATGACAGTGTTTTTTTTTTTTCTTTTTAAGGTTGGTATCTCTGAAAACCAGCCGCTCAATTTTAATTAATCACCGATCATTCTCGACTTTCAAATCTGATTGAAACGAGATTTATTTTTCAATCTTTTGACCATTCAAAAATACTTAGTGCCACCAAAAATCTTGATCGCCAGAAACCTGTTAACTTTTTTAATGTTTCGATCACAGTGTCTTGTACTCTGGCTCAGAATTTGATCTTGTCTTTCATCTCGTGATGCATTTAATCAAACACATTTGTAATAATCAAAGATTACTCAACCGAATCAGAATTTTGAGAGGCAATCATGAACTAAATGTTTCCACACGTGTTCAATGTCAACATTGATCAATTGATTTTCAATCAGTTTTGCTAACATGAAAAAACGTCTCCATTCTTTATAGATCAATTTCATAAGACTTGTACATGTTCATATGCAAGTTTCTTCGTTCTGAAATAAAAAGTATGTCGTTCCTTTCTTCATCAAATTCAAAAACTGTCCATTTATCAGTCTATGGTTTCTGTTTATTTAGAGTGGGTTCAGTTTTCTGCCAATAAATCAGTTTTACAAATATTTGAGGTATACATTTATGGCCGTTTTTCTTTTGTTTTATTGTGTGTAATATAATTTGTTTATTATATTTCTTGATATTTGCACTGTTCATTCCCAATATTCTCATGGTTTGATCGTTACGTAGATGGATTCCATCTGTTGTCTATTTTTTATACATCAACAATGCATATTTATTGAACGAGAATTCTATTCCCATTTCCTGGCGGAACTTTCTGAGTTTATTCTACGATTTATTTTTTATTTTTGGCAGACAATTTAATGTCATTCGTAAATATCAAATGGTCAATTCATTCTGCTATAGTCAGTAATCTATATCCGTCGATACAATTCCTAGATGTTAAGTTATAACATTAATCTTATGAAGAGTAATATGCAGATTGAGAATTTTCTTGGAAAATACCTCTTCTAATATTTTGATCTAGGATAAGTATACTCCTTCTGTACTGAGCTCTGTCGTCGATTTTGTTTTTATTTAGGATTCCTCAACCACCTATCCACGATTGAGAGAGCATGTGACCAGAGTGGTTTTTGTTGTTTGTTTTGTTTTTTCATTTTTATGCATTTATTTATTAAATCATTCCTTTTTCTAATCGATCGAAACTATTGGTAGATTGTTTCTGGATTTTTTAAACTAATAATTAATAAAGCATTACTTACTTAAGCTCCTTTATTGAATCTTTTTTGCGTCTCAATTAAAAGTTTTTTTCTTGCCAATTTATACATATCCTCTGCAGGTGCACATTAAACCTGTAATTATTTGCAATTTCTTATTTTGCTGTATATTAACAATCAGACCAACTTTGTCATGTGCCATCAACTCTGGGATCCTTTATTTCTCCATATGATTGTCTGATGTCTGATATATATATATATATATACACACACACACACACACATATATATATATATATATATATATATATATGTATAAACTTTTTGAGGCAAAGATTATGGATGCCATCTTTACTTATTTTTTATAGATGTTTTCAAAAAGTATTAATTTACAGGTTGTTTTATAAGCAATACAAACTGAATAATTAGGATAAGATATAATATATATAATATATATGATATATAATATTAGTCAGCTAGCAACTCTGTACTCAATTGTGAACGTATTTTTCAGTTGATATTGTGTAATGCGCGAGCATCGCGTACCAAAATTGTTGGCCTGCTAGTTTAGAAAACCATTTTAAGTTAGTTTGATTCTTACTCCATACTTTTGGTTTTGTGCCAAACTAAACAAAGTTTTATAAATGACTACACTACCCTAGAAGTCGATAACTGTGTATGTGGTTGATAAATTTCGTGAAACTGGGAGTGTGAATAATCGGAAGCAGCGTTCATGCCAGCAACCTTGTATTTACTGCCAAAATTCTCGGTGATGTTTAACTTGTTCACCCGGAAAATCTCTCCGGAAGATATCGCAGATTTTGTACATAAATAATCTTTAGAGTTAAAAAGTAATCAAAAAGCTGGTTGAATTCTTTTTCAAACACTGTATATTGATTTTTTTAATGTTTGCTCGATTTCCATTACAAATAGCTCCTTTTTCATGTTTGCTAACCTCTCTGCCTTTTTATATTGCTACTTTGTGCGCTCCTATAACGTGATCATCATAAAAAATGTTTTCTTTCACGTCCGGTTTTCTTCTTTTTCCCCTTGTTTCCTATTTGTCTGTAGAATTTGCATTTATTCTACAAATTCTTCGTTGTTTGTATTGCTTAAGTCAATGCCGATATTTTTTTTAGTCTACCTTTTTTGGCTAAAATCTTCTGATTTATTTCTTACAGCAACTGATGCTGTTATTGTGGTTGTTGTTGTTTTATTTTTGTGCCAATTCATCATGCATCTAGCTATAATATTATTATATTATTTGTTCTAGCTTTAGTAATTGGAATTTCTGGTGTAAAGCTTCAATTTCCTCTATTCTCATCCTTCATCTGGCTTTGGTATTTTTATTGTTTTTGTTGCAAACATCGAATTTTTCTGTAACTAACTTTGCTCTAGCATATATCAAGTAGTTAAATTGAGTTACTTTATTCATTTTTATGTTTCAGTATTTAATCACCTTTTTCCTTTTCGATTCTGACGTTTTTTCGAATTTTGTGTTCTTCTTCTATGGAGTCATAATGTCTAATACCTTTTCTTTTTCGATTTGTCTATTTCATCTTCTTCCCTTACGTTGTCTATAACTGGAAAAGTTGTGGTTTTATTATTTTTCTCTTTGCCGTACTTATTTTCAATTAATTCCAGTGATTATAATACTTTCCAGAGTCTTTCTTAATTGTTGACTTCTCTGTCCCTATTCATCTGTTCTTGATTCGAAAACCAACAATTCTTCAAAATTTAATTGCATACGCAATGGCTTAAATCTGAGGATGGAGAGACTTCAGTTATGGAACTCTGTGAAGAGTGGAGTACCCCTTCGTTACCAGGTTCATTCTGACACGGTGTGGTAGTACCTGATAAAAATATTACAGTGATATCCTCATTTTTTCGTAATTTTAAAATGGATATCATCATTAATGATTTCTGAATAATTTTTCTATCATCATTAATGTTATCTAACAAGCGGAGTACCCCTTCGTTGCCAGGTTCAATTTGACCCAAAGTGGTAGTACCTGTTAGGGTTCCATCTACCGGTCAAATAGATTTGTTTAAAGATTTTTCGTAATCGATAGGACCGTGTGTAAATAAATTCTTAAGAAGCAATAATACAATGAATATAAACATGAATTTACAATTAAAACTCAGCGGATTGACATGCCGCTAAAATCAATCACCAATCAACCACTTGATTTATCACGCCATGCATATCAGCTTAACACATGGACAAAGCAAATCATTTCTCCTGCGCCTTTCCCTGCGAACAGTGTCAAGCAAGTGTCGAACCCTTTTGATGAAATTTGGAAGATATTGCAACAGAGATGAAATCCTACCGATAAAGCTCCCTTCACTTTGGGATAGCGGATTCATTTTTTTTTTTTTTTTTTGCTTATTGTTGTTGCTGGTTTGGGTGGGGTATGTCTCACCAGAAGACAAAAACACATCTGAAGCAGATGAAAAGATACCAATATTAATCCTAGGCTGAAGTCCGCTATAAGTTTATAACCTATAAGCCAGTCTATGACTTGTTATTTACAAAGATTTTAGTTAGATATGTGACACTGGCCTCGGATAACTTACAGTATCTGCATTAGCTTAAATGGTTACCCATCTAAATATTGAACAGACTCATCACTTTTTATCTTCAGTGACCTAGCCGGAAACGGTGCACTTTGACTTAAGAATGAGCTTGGTATCATTTCTTTGTCCAGCGATGACATTAAAATAGAGTACCCACTTGAGGCCATCAAGAGAATACTTGTCAGAAATGAACGGTTTCAGGATCCTGACTGAGTCTCTCCTGCCAGTGATGACATTCAAATTTAACAAATATCTCAATTTCTTTTATCATCATTTAGGCAAGACACAACAAATACAAATACTGAAATTATTATTATTATTACTGACACTTCTTCATCAGCATTACAGTGACTTCATCATTTTTTCGTATTAGTTTCATGATTCTAAAATGAATATCATCATTAATACTTTTTAAATAATTTTTCTATCATCATTAGAATAATTTGATAGGTTTAGTTTAGTCTTACAATACATGTTATTCTTATGTGGTCACCCATCAAAGGTATAAGCAGGCTTATTGCTGCATAACGTCGATGAGAAGTAGGGCTTTTATTGTAAGTACTACACTCATTATGGTTGTCATCTATTTTATTGTTACATTAAGTTGTTATTTTTGTAGTAACATCAACAATAATACTAACGTTATCTTCAAATAGATAATATCTTGTTCTTTTTAATCTATAATTATATCTAAAATTATCATGATATAATCTATTTGTCTTAATAATCAATATTTGCTATGAGGATACACTCAGGAAGAAAACTTTCAATGGAAGGGATTTACGATCAGCATACTAACCATAAAAAAGTGCGTGGTTTAATAGCTATCGTTGTAGCAAATGAACTCGTCGTGTTAAGTTCAAACCCTGGACAAGGTGGTCTGTGTTTTTAATTTACGCTAATACTCTTCGGAAAGGCATGAATCCATCTCTTCCCCTAGTAACCGGTAAATCATAGGATAGATTCGACTCTTCAGGCTTGATAACCGATCTTAGAAAAGGCAAATTCTGAATTCAACCAACTATGTAATTCAAATCATGGATCGTTCCTGTCACTGATACCATGTAACCCAGGGCAGTATGTTAGTTAGAGAATACGCGGGCACGACAAAATAACACTCTCATTACCAAGCCAAAAGCATTAATGGGAATTTCTCGACATGACAAATCGACGGTCTAAAAAGGTCAGCGAATATGAAGCTAGGTGTAGAGTCCCTGTTGTGTTGTGGCTAACGTCATAGACTGCAATATCGTGGTAAGCGAGTTCGAATTCAGTCGTGCTGCAGCGTTCTCTTTCAGACTAATACCGTTGGAAAAGCTATGAACTCCCTTATCCCTGCTCCCAGCTATGGATAAAATAGTACGATTACAGTTCTACAAGGATGGCTTTGTCATACCAAACTTCGTTTGGTATGCCATTAAACAAAGACAAAGAAACTGATACTGATACTAACGATAGGCAAAACTTTTAATACTTTAAATTATAAGTCATGTAATTATCAATATTGTTGCTATTTAGCTGAAGTATAGATCTGCATTGGGTTTGAAATTAAGACTGTCAAAATGTCAAATATATTAAACCTATTTCATTTTGTTAAAAAAAATCCCATTTTTACTATTTTACTGAACAATTACAAAAAGTAATTGTTTCGATAAAAGATAAATTCATGTAACAGAAAAAGGTTCTTCTATTATATCTTTCTCTTGTCTTATGAAATGCAAAATATTTCTGCGTGTTTTCTCGATAAATATTTTCGATTTAAGTGAATGACACTTGATAGACTTATCGATTTAATCAGTTGTTTTGTTTTTTTATTTTGTTTTGCTTTTTGGTGTTTTTTTTCGGATTGTTAGTCCAAACTAATCAATAAAGCTAATCAATGCATCTACAGCTTGAAGAACTATAAACATTTTTTTTTAATTTTTAATCAAATGCGAATATTTATTTTAATGTAATGCATAAATCTTTATTTTCAATTCCGTAAATTTAACTTCCATACTATCATTTATGTCTGACAGCAACATGGTTTCGTGTTCGTCATTGTTTATTGTTATCAAACCTACAGACAGTGAAAGCCTCGTTTTGACTTGAGAAACTTTGCTTTACACTAAACTGTTAATCTGGATTCATTGAATATCAAAATTTGGTTGCTCTATATCAAACTATTTAGTTGTCTGACTAACAAATGCTTCCCGATCATTACATTCAGTTATTAATACTTACATCTTTTCTTATCACTTCATATCATTTTTTTCTGCGTATTATTGTTATCATTTTATTTAAATTTTCTTGCACCATCAGTCTTTAAACATGATCATGAAATATGAAAAATAATTGTTTTATTTTAGATATAATTTATTTTTTAAAGAGTGTTCAAAAATATTGATTCTTCGTTATTTTTTCGTACCATCAGTTTTTGTCTTCTAATATGATCATGATTAAAATAATGAAAATTATTTTTCAAATTGTGTTCAAAAATATAGATTCTTCGTTATTTATCTCTGGCTTGATATTCAATAAGTTACAAAAGACGCCGAAATATGATTGCACCTGTTCCGGAAAATGAACAAGCTTAGCAAAAATGGCTGCTCTTTCAAGAAGAAAGACAATAGTTTGTGCCCAACATAAATAATAAGAGTAAAGAAATTGAAAAGAAAAAAGAGACGAAAACAATTTAGATCTGCAATAATGAAAAAAATAATAATACTGTAATTTCCAGTATCCGCATCAATGAATAGTCGGGCAAATGAGAAGCACGAGTAAAAAATATACATAGTAATTTAATACAATTGAGCATGCGCAGAGAATAATTCATCTGACAAAAGAAAGGAATGAGGGAAAAGGAAGCCTTCCCTGAGATTTCGGTCAATGATGATGACAAATGAATTATTTCGATCTTTCAAAAATCTTTATTCCTCTTCGATCATAAGACAATGATGCATCGAACTTTTTTTTTAATCGGATAATTAATCTTATGAATAAAACAATCAATGTAAGACACGCATTATTTGACTAATTTTCTTCTGATTTAATGAGACTCTTTATGTTTCAAGAATATGCTAACCCCCTTGACACTGTTCTTATTTATCCATAAAAATAGACAAAAACTTTTGATCAATTACCTAATTCAGTCGTTTACTCGATTTCAAAGGAAAAATATATATCATTTTGAAAGCGTGAGTTGGTAGTGTCCTTTAGTCTAGGGAGAACACGGATCAACATTTGGTTCTGAGTGAAGGCCCGAGCAAAGTTATATGGAAGACTAAAGGACGTTTAGCGTAACGGTTATAGTCACTGGAAATGAAATCAGCGAATCGAGTTGAAATCCTGGAGGAGGCTGTTTGCATTTCACTTGGCGCTAATATCCTTGAGACACACATTAATCCATCTGTCCTTCTCCTCGCCTATAGGTAAATAGTAGGGTAGACTAAGTTCTTTAGCTTTGATTAGACAACCAATCTAAAAGAAAGAAAACTCTTAATTCAAGTCAGCCATAAGCAGACTTAAAAACTGATCTTGAATCATATCCTGCTCGTGGCGGATGGGTTGAGTAAATACGTTTCCCCTCTTCACATCACTGATTTTTTTCCAAGAGAAGAGCAGTGCCCTACACTTCTTGTCATTCATGTTATCTCTGTAGTTATCTGAACGAGGTTGGAGAAAACGTCCATTTTCCTTTGGGATTCTGCATCCGAGCTTGTTATCTCTTTTCATGATTGGTTGTTAAAAAAAAATAGTGAGTCCAGCTTAATTTATGTAGAGCTAGAGAGAAAAGGGATGACCTTGAATTCCCTCAGAGCATTAGTCTGAAGTGGATGCCAACAACCTTTGTTAAACTTGAAATTTGAACTCCAATTTTAATTCCATTTTTTATCCCGATAATCATTACGTCACAACACTTATATTTCTAAAATTATTTGTTTTACTTAAAGGTGTACGTTTTCATCAACCACAAACAGTTTTTTTTAGTTAATGCACTTAAATTTTTCTTAATTTATTCAAACAAAATTTTATTATTAACAATTATGTTTTCTGGATGACTTACCATAGATATTAAACCTTATGTGAGCGGATGTTCACATGTATTGACTCAAACATTCTTTCCTAAAAGAATAATTTTGCAAATAACTCTATATAGAAATGTACTATAAGGATTTTGTTAAATTTGAGGTGAGATCTAACTTAGTAGAATTTATCAATTCATCAAATGACGATCAAATTTTACTATGAGGAGAAAAAACATGATGCACTAGTAAATGATGCAGGCTTTTTTGTATCGTAAGGATGCAGGATTTTGGTATTGTAATGGTTGCCGTCATAGAAAATGAAATCGACGGACCAAGTTCAAATTCAGGACGAGGCTGGTTGTGATCCGCTAACACTAATGCCTTTGGGAAAGATATTAATTCATGTCTACTCACCACACCTCCAACTATGGCTAAATAGTAGGGCAGACAGAGATCTCTTGCCATGGTAATGTAATTAGTCGAGAAGAGGGAAAACTCTAAACTCAGACCTTACACCAACATCACATGGGCTAGTGAACTATTTTTCAGACGTTGGAGATGGCCTGTATCCTGTATTGGATTGATAAAATTTACAGAAACATTGGGAAAACTGTAAGCGTGCATATTGGATTGGCTCAAAAGTAAATTCCGTTTTTATCTCTCAGTAGTGTTAAGACCGTTCACTTTAACTTTATTTTTTAGGAAACGCCCATGCCGTAACGATTATCGTCATAGGAAATGAACTCGATAACACGAATCCAAATCCTGGAAGAAGCTGATTGCGTTTCACTGCGTTTCACTGCGTGATAATGCCCTTGGAAAAGGCATGAACCCATCTCTTCTCCTACCTCCTCCCAGCTAGAGGCAAATAGTTGGATATACTTGTTCTTTAGCATTCCTACGGCAGCCAACATGAAAGAAGGAAAATTCCGAATTAAAACCAAGTGTGCTCCACTCAAAAATTTACCTTTTGTCACATCCTGTCATTAGCGAACGATTTGGGTAAATACATCCATTAACTTCATTCACAAAGATCATTTTTGATTGTATCGTGATAGTTGTCCGATTAGAAGGCAATTTAAAAACAAACTGTTACAAGTTTTATTGATTGATCCCTGGAGTTAAAAGAAAATTCTCCATATTTTCGATGTATTCATATGGTTTTGATTTTTAAAAAGGTAAAAATGCGACTCAAAACTAAAAAATGGAGAAGGTTAATAATCGAATGTATTAAAAGTAGTTTGCAAAGTTTTGTGGAAGAGATTTCTCCTCGGATGATACTCCATACTCGGAGAGACCAGCTGAGAGTAACAGTGATGAAATCAATACATTATCTTAGAATATCTTAGAGTATCCATTAGAAAGGAAAGGCATGAATCCATTTGTTCTTCTCCTAATCATGGTTAACTTGTAGGACAGACTGTGTTCTTTATCTTTAGTTTGGTGATCGAAGAGAGTGAAAACCAACTCTACGCATATAGATTGACACTGTTTCATATCCTGTCTGTGGTTGAGAAATTTGTTAAATACATACTGAAAAGTATTCAACGCTATTCGATGTAGAAAATTGCCAGCATATTGGAAATATCCAAATCGAACGTTGAAAATCGTTTCCTTCAACTCAGTAATGTAAACTGCTTTCACATAACGAAAATATAACGGTTTTTTTGTTTATTTGTTCGTTTTACAAATTTGATAGACAAGAAGCCGTTAATACTTTACAACATTGCTGTAAAATATTTTGCGGGCAAACAAAAGAAACCACCAATCATTCAATCCAAGTCCGCCATTTAAAAAAAAGATGATGTCTTGTATATACTGATATTAAAAAGAGATTTTCTTTGAACTCCTTTCAAAGAAGCGATGGACAAGAACAAATAGTGTCTCCAGACAGTTAAGGTACCAATCAACGAAAAGTATCCGACAAGAATTAATCGTCAGAAAAGTCATATTATTTCATCAAAAATACTGATTTATACACAATTATATGGTTTCAGGTAATAATTTCTATTTAATAATCGTCATTTGTTTACATGCAGTTCAATGGATTCTAGTAACTAATCAAGTATCCCTATTAATGCAAAAAATTTTACATACAGATCTATTTGGCCCAAACATATACAAACCACTCCAGGTCAGTGTGAATTTGCAGGTAATGGAGGAGAATCCATACTGTTCAGTGTTCCAGAACGGGAACCTCAGCACCGGATGCAGTTTGAAACCCTTTTTGAGGGGATCTTAATTCTCAGACTCACCGACAGGGTGGTGTTTGTTTTGATGAGTCCAGAATTCTCTTAATGAAAAAAAAAATACTTGACACTTCATGTCGACTTACACCTGATTTCTGGGTTTAGTGGTGATTAAAAATTCAAGAATAAACAAACGTGGTGTAATGGTTATCGTCGCAGGATATGGACACGGCGACTCGAGTTCAAATCCTGGACTTGACTGATTTCATTTCACATAGCACTAATACCCTTGGGAACCCAAATATTCTCCCTCCAGCTATGGGTAGATAGTAGGGCAGACTTGGTTCTTCAGCCTTGGTGAGGCAACTAGTCTAGGAGAAGGAAAACTCTGCATTCAAAACCTGTTAAACTCCGCTTAAAAAAATTGACCTTGTGTCATATCCTGCCCGAGCGGAGGGGTTGGTAAATATGATAAACAAACGCTGTGTGATTATTGGGTATATAAGTATAAAAATATTTAATATTATAGAACAGTTTGTTGAGGATCATTTTGTTTTTCATTTACTCTTAAAGTTATTTTGGAAAAAATGATTTCTCAAAAATATCAGATTATGCGGTAGTCATTAACGAGTGGCAATTAAATGTTCACATCATTAAAAAAAAAGTTGATTTTCTTAATGAAAATAGATTAGTTCCTTACAGCTACAAAGCATTTAAGTCCATTTCGCTTGCAGAGATAATTTGACTTTTCCCACTTTTTTTTTTTTTTTGATCCATCCTACTCATCAGTGTCTTCCGTGATTCTTTATTTTTTTTTTTGTTGATTCTGAAATAAATTCTTCCCGCTTTATTGCTATAAAAAATTAACCTAGTACTATAGTCGGTTGCTTTCTTCTATCACATACAAAAAAGAGGGAAAATAAGTCGTTCTGATACTGGAGTACGCCTGGTTATTGTTGGATAGGATTTGTCAAATCTGACGTTGCCAATATCTGTAAAACATTAACAACAGCCGAAAAAGAATTTCTTCATCGATTTTCTTCGACGTTCACGTAAAATCTTAGGCATGTCTATAATTCAGGTATAAACCTAAACGTGTACATAATTTAAACTTGCGAATGTTTTCATACTTGCCAATGTCGCCATGTAAATATTCATTAAAAGAAAATCGAAAAGAAATTAAATGTGATCAGAATAAAGAAAAAAATCAAAGTGTTTCAGATTATTTCCTGTAGTAAAAAGAATTAAAACAATAAATAGATATATGAAGATTATATATGAAACAGGAAAAATAAAACCAAAACACAAATAATTATATTTATCTATTTTTGCACATTTGATTCATTCTAAAATGTTTTTTTAAAATTCATTCTCTGAAATTCACATTTTTTTGTACACACACACACACACACACACTCACTCACTCTCACCCCCCCACACACATATATATATATATATATATATATATATATATATATATATATATATATATATATATATATATATTGGAAAGTGGACTGAAAATAAATAGACGACAGAAATTGTACATGTTGTTCAATACATTCATTACGGGGTTTTTTTTCTTGTTTGTTCAACATCTTGACGCTCCTCTTGTAAAATTGGTTTTCTTTGTAAAATTGTTGATTTTATTAAAGGTTCTTTCTGAATGTGAATCTCTTTTTTGGCAGCTTTAGTGGGAATAACAAGAGGATCGGGCTACTTTCTATATGAAGGTGCATTAACATCATACAAAATACACAAACCGAATTCTAAGTTTACCGAAAGCAATCCCCATAACAAATGAATGTACTCTTTTCATAGCACATAACTTGAAATGTAACGGTCATATATTTTTAATAAAATTGTAAAAAGATTTTACATAGAACTTGTTTGGAGCTTACCCAGCCACGAAGAATCGATTTATATGCCAGCATACCTTCCTCCTTAACAAATAAATTAACTATCTATATTGAGACTGAAACAAAAACTATACCTCTAAAGCTACAATTAAAGTTTCATTTTAATCAACAGTTCACAATGCTATATAGTCCATACGCAAATTTTCCTTCACACAAAATGAAACTTCTTAGTACAAGAGACATGAAATAAGAAATAATAAAAACTGAGCATATTAAACATAACATCTAATATAACATAGAATAATATAGTTTCACGATTTGCAATATTTATAAAGAAGATATTTTCAGTAACGGTGATAGAATATTTGTAGATCTGGGTTTGAATAGTGTCAGGTTCTTGCCTCTGCGATCATCAGTCTAAGAGGTTCCCATGTGATGAATATCACATCCTATACTTTCATATGAGGCATTACGAGAAGAGTTCGGATTTTTCAATCAGAACTCAGATCCAAATGCAGGTTTGAAAACAAATTCCTATCCAGCCACCTGAAAACTAACGATTCAAAAGACTAATCATACGAAAGGGAAATCTCGAGAGGGAAACTGAATCCTTTATAAGAGCAGCACAAATCAATGCCATGAAGACCAATTATCGCAAAGCAAAAATCTATGATACGCAACAGAATATGAACTCTAGGTTGAACGGAGAAAAGCATGGAACGACTAATCACGTAGTAAGCTAATGCAGCAAATTCGCACAAAAGGAGTACAACAGTTGGTACGAATGGGTGGGCAAGGTAATCCACATGGAATTATGCAAAAGATTGAATTTTCACCATCCAACAGTTAAGTTACAGATCAACTAATCCTGGGTCGAAAATTCAACTTAGTGGCAATTAGCGGAAAAAGAGAAATTGCTATATATAAGATTTTGTCGTTCCAACGGACCATTAAGTGAAAATAACTGGAAGAGAAAAGATAAAGAAATACTTGAACTTTGTCAGAGACCTATGAAAACTGTGGAAAAAAAAGAGGTAAGACTCCTCAACAAGTGTCCCTGGATTGTGAGGCCCTCCCGTAATTCTGGAGCTTTGGGGAATGTGAAGTACCCCTTCATTGCCATTGCTCCCAGCTCCTTTCTGGCTCGAAGTGGAAGCACCTTATAGGATCCTATCTATGAGTAAAATAGAACTGTTTGATATTTAGCCTGTGTACTTTGATATTTAAACTGAGTGGAAACAAATGCTAAACTGAATTGTTTGAAATAGAACTGTTTGATCATTTTACAGAGTGTAAACAAATGACTGATGTTTAATTGAATTGTGAGTGTTAAATAGCAATACTTGAAAACATTTAACTGTGTGCAAACAAATCATTAGTAAATGTAATTATTCGTACTAAACAGGAATAATTAAAACGATTTAATTGTGTGAAAAAAAACATGAGTTCAGGTTCGTTTAAAAATGTTATGGACAAAATGGAGATAATAATTGTAGTTGGTGCGCTTAGAATGGTCCACAATGGACTAGAAAGAGGACTAGAAGAACTGGAAATCAGACGAAGAATCGAGACCTTCTAGACTACATCATTGTTAAGATCGGCCAGAACACTTGAAAGAGTACTGTAGGCCTGAGGAGACTTGATGTTATTCTGACTCCAGCGAAATACCACCAACCAACCCTAGAGTAAAAAAACTCACTCGAAGTAAAATAATAATGATAATAATCTGGGATTTTGAGATGAAAACGATCATCTAATCCAGGCCAGAAGACTAGAACTTGTCAACTAATGGATTTTGACCGACCAGCTAACTACATAGTGAAAATAGAATAAAACGAAAAAAAAACAGACAAATACTGGGAACTCGTCTGAGAACTAAAAAAAGGTATGGAAAATTGGAGTGATGGTGACAGCAGTTGTAGTTGGTACGCTTTGAACGGCCTGCAAAGGCTTTAAAAATGGAGGAATTGGGAATCAAAAGAAAAGACCGTCCAGACCACAACATTAACATCAGCTAGAATACTCAGCTCTGTGCCGATACAAGATGTAGCCTTGAAGACCTACCGGAAGCGATGGATGATAGAGAAGGGTGGCGGTAGAGGGTCAGGGAGATCCATGCTGATGGCGTGACATGATGAGGATGAGAATACTCAGAAGTGTCCTGGAGATCTAAGTAGAATTGCAGTTACTCAATCAAATACCACCACAGTTTGACCAAGAGCGAAGAAAGACGAATTACAATCACTAGAAATTGCACAGGCAACATGAAGATCAACAGAACAACGATAAGCTTAGTAAGCGGGTTCGAAGAGGTTGAAATCGGAGGACGAGCCGAGACCAACTAAACAACAACATTATTAAAGTCAGACAACAAAATAGAAGATGAAGATCATGTGGTGATGAAGATAAAACGATCGATCACATAATAAATGAATGCAGTAAATTAGTGCTAAGAGAGAGTATAAGACTAGACACGATGGGTGAGGCAGGTGATCTACAGAGAATTGTGCACAAAGTTTAAATTTGACCATACGAACAAATGGTCTATGCATAAACCAGAATCTATTTAAGAAAGTGAAATACATAAAATTCTCTGGGACTTCGAGATACAAACGTATCATCTAATCTCGACCAGACGACTAGATCTAGTGAAAGTCAACAAAAAAAGAGAACCTGCTGAATAGTGAACTTTGCCGTCCGGCTGACCATCTGGCGAAAAGAGAGATAAATATCTAGAACTTGCTAGAGAACTCAAAAAAGTAAGGAATATGAAAGTGACAGTGATACCAATTGTAATTGGGGCACTCGGTAGAGTCACCTAAGGATTGATAAAGGGACCAGAGGACTTGGAATTAAGAGGACGAGTGGAGATCATCCAAACAACAGCATTAAGATCGACCAGAAAACTAAGAAGAGTCCTGAAGATTTGAGGAGACTTGCTGTCTCTCAGATTCCAGTTAAAAACCATCAACTCACTGGTGTAAAAAACTCAGAAAAGATTTTAATATTAATAATGATGATAATAATAATAATCTAAAGACTTGAGGAGACTTGCTGTCACTCAAATTCCAGTGAAACACTATCAGCTAACACTGGCGTGAAAAACTCTCAAAAGAGTAGAATAATGATTAATAAAACTTTTGAAAATAATAAAACAACCATAGCAGAGTAAATTTTTAAAATCCCGAAATTGATATAATATAAACTTTGTATATAAACTAGACCACCTTTCCCAGAATGCACAACAAACTAGAATAGCTTTCCTATCATGACCCACACAAAATCATATAAAGGGATACCCGCCACGAAGTATCGTCTTGGTCAGATATCGCATTGGCGAAAAACTATAAGTCATTAAGCATTCGGAGGTGTCCGTTGTGTAATGGTTATCGTCATAGGAAATGGACACGGCGACACGAGTTCAAATCCTGCACGAGACTGATTGCATATCACATAGTACTAATACCCTTGCGAAAGGTATGAATCCAATTATTCTCCCTCTGGCTATGGGTAAATGGTAGGGAAGACTGAGTTCTTCAGCTTTGGTGAGGCAACTAGTCTAGGAGAAGGAAAACTCTGAATTCAAACCTGTTAAACTCCGCTTAAAAATTGACCTTGTGTCATATCCTGCCCGAGCGTATGTATAAGTCATCAAGCATAAATGACTCTGTGTCTTCGTATTCCTATCCACACACGCACATGCACACACACACGCGTATATATATATATATATATATACATATAAGTCCAGTCTGACTGCATCTCTACAGAGGGTTAAGACCACTCTCCAACTCCCTTCAATGGCCTGGATATGATACTTAACCATCTGATGGTGAGGCTCCATTCCTGGAGCTTTGTGGAATATGGAATACCACTTTATTGCAATTATTCCCAGGTCCACTCTAACCCGGAGTGGTAATACCTGTCAGGTTCCCATCTATGGGTCAAATTGAAATATTTAATCATTTCCTATCCTTGGAACCATTTAACTCTGTGTCCAAACAAATGGCCTTTGGTTCATTCAAAAATCATTTCATCCACAAACTATTCCTTTACAAATACACCTGACCGATAAAACAAAACGCAGTTTCTTCCAAGCAGTGGTCGTGTTGATACTGCTATATGGATGCACTACATGGAGGCTAACTAAATGTATGGAGAAAAAGCTTGACGGCAACTACACAAGAATGCTGCGAGCAATATTGAACAAGTCCTGGGGGCAGCACCTCACAAAGCAGCTGCTGTGCAGCTACCTACTACTCATCACAAAAACTACCCAAGTTAGACGAACCAGGCATGTGGGACACTGCTGGAGAAGTAAGGACGAGCTCATAAGTGATGTACTCCTGTGGACCCCTTCACATGGACGAGCAAAGGCAGGACTACCAGCTAGATTCTACATACAGCAGCTCTGTGCCGATACGGGATGTAGCCCTGAAGACCTACCGGAAACAATGGATGATAGGGAGTGGTGGCGAGAGAGGGTCAGGGGTATCCATGCTGATGGCGTGACATGATGACAAACACAAGCAACCAATCAGCCATATATATACAAGCACCGTATATTTCATTATCATCGTCGTGCTACCAGCTCCGATTTCTCTGATCCTCCCTCGCTACCCATCTCTATTGTCCATTGCTCCCGGGAAATCTTCAAGGCTATATCCTGTATCTGCACAGAGCTATTATATATAGGTTCTAACTTGTCGTCCTGCCTTTGCCCGTCCGTGTCTGCTTCGTCTAACTTTCGTGATGGGTCATGATAGCTGAATAGCTGGGGTGTTGTCTCTAGGATTTGTCCAATATTGCACGCAGCATTCTTGTGTAGTCGTGTTTTGATGTCCTCGGTTGATGAGACACTACTTCCTAGGTAGGTGAACTTGTCCACTAGTTTCAGAGAACTACCATTTAGTGTGGAGATGTCACCTCTTTGATTAAAGTACATGTATTCCGTCTTGTCTGCGGTGACATGTAGGCCTATGCCAGCAGCTGCTCGTTCCCGACTATGTAGCAGGGTTTCGGCTCGGGTAAATATATAGACAGACAGACAGAGAGTGAGACAGAGAGAAAGAGAGAATTAGGTCGGTGCTAAAAGATGTTTTTAAAACATGGAGGAAATTTTTGAAGCGAGAAAATGCGTTACGTAAGAGTTGTAAGCGGAAAGCATTAGCCTGTGTTTCATGATCTAAATCTCATTTCTTGTAACACGTTAAAAATATTTTTGTAGAAGATTTTTCCTAGAAATCAAAATCGATCAACAAAAATCTCTGGGAGGATCTAGGACTTCCCGCAGTACCAACATCAACACCTGTACTTATTGCTCCGTGGCCAGAGGCAACCCTAAAGAGGAATGCCGAAGAGAGCAAACACTTTTTGTAAATAGCCACACACGAATCTCTACCCCTGCGTGCCTCCCGCCCTTTATAAAATGACTTCAAGTCAAATCTGACTTCGTGGAAAGTCGAATAAATCCATCCTCTTTTTTGTTTTGTATTTGTTAAAATGTTATGGGTACAGTGAATTACGAGTTGCCAAAAGCCAAGTGAAACTTATTGCGGATCATTAAAAATTCGTTACTCTAAAGATTTGAATACTGTCGTTAAAGAAAATGTCCATTTACGGGATAGGGAAATTGAAAATTTATAAAGCTGCTAGATAATGTCAATAATTTGTTTGGTCGACCCAAAATGGAATTGATATGAGAAAGTTTTCCTTTCACTGGATATTTCGTAGACTTGTCACCGTCAAAGTGTCATCCCTATACATTAGCTTCGTATACCTTATTCGATCCATAATTCGGATTATCTTGGAAGTTTTCTTGACAACTTTCTGCGTCAAAGTTAAAATCATTTTATCAAAATGGAAGTCAAAATTTTGCTATTATATCATTGAAAGTCAAGAATGATATTTTAATTATAATAAACTTATGTACTTTAATTATTGATTGAATAATTTTGATTAAAAAACATATGATCAAAAAGTATTGAGATTAAATCATTAAATTTTATTTTAGATTATGAAATTGAAATGTAGGCGTGTTTATAGCTAAGCAACTTGAATATTAAAGTGATGTTTATTAGAAATGTTGTCTCTTTTTGGATGAAGTCTAAATGAGTCAATGCCAATTCGGAAAAAATGATTCCAATCTCTATATCTTTAATTGCCATTGTTTGGTAAGACTAAGGATTGTGCCTGTACAGCACTCTATACGCTCACCAATACGAGCTTTTATTATTAGTTTTGATTTTATTGTTTCCTGAACTGAACATTTATTTGAGGACGTGGAAGCTATTAAAGAAACATGACAGGGGAGCTTCACATCATATCTTAAGAGAAGTTTCAGGAATGTTTCGACCAATGAACAACTCACGAGAATAAGTTCACTGAATGTCAAGAAAACAAATGTTACACTCAAAATTCATTTGTGTCTTAGTAAATACAGCTTCAGTATTAATGCTTATTTAATACTCTTCGTATATATATATATATATATATATATATATATATATATACATAGAATTAACTTAAATCGCTAGTCGAAAATCTTCTACTAAAGTTTCACCTTAACGGATCATCAGGAAGTTTCTCCTAAACCATTCTAAGGAGAAATTGCCTTTATTCACCAAAAACCTCCACCTATCCTAAAATTTGCATAAAAAAAAAAAAAAATAAATAAATAAATAAAAAAATAAAAATAAAATAAAATAAATAAAAATAAACCTATAACATTTCCTAATTATATAGTAACCACGCTCTTTTGTGTATACAACTATTCAACACCTCCGATCTTTTGTTTAGCATATTCTTACTTTTACAATCTGCTATTATCAATTTTTCCTCCATACAAAGATTACAGGTTCTATTACCTGCCCTATATTTGCGGCATTTCTTTATTACTTCCCATTTCATTATCGGATCTACTCCCATTTTTTCCTTAATCTCCCACACATAACTAGATAACGCAGTGCTATATCTGTATCTTTCGTGCGAAAAACTTGTTCTATGGTTATAGTACCTAGTTTTAAAATCCCCTTGGGTTGACCCAAAATATATCTTTTTATCTCTCTTATTATTCGAATCAGTATATACCTCTACTTTATACACTACACACTCCTGCTTACACTTTCCCTCGAGAGGACACCTAACCTTATCCCTACAGTTGCATTTGTCAATCACCTTATGCTTCTTTGTACCTAATTTGGCTATATTACTCCTATTTATTATTCCATTAATGTTTGGCATGCAACTGTAACTTAATTTAATACAATTCTTATTAAATATCTTATATAATTGGCTCCCGCTAGGGAAGTTTCTTTTTAATATCTTGAAGAACTCTTTTCCCAAGTTATTAACTACTTCCATGTTGTAAGGGGGATTAAACCATAAGATTTTTCTAGGTCTATTTCTCCTACCTTGTGTTCCAATTCTATCCCTATTCTTATATTCTAAATTAACCCTATATCCGTCATTTTTTAGAGCCTCCTCATATTCCTGCTTAGTTCGTTCAAAAATTTCCCTGTTGGAGGAGTTATTAGATAATCTATGTTCTATTCCTTTAGGTACATGTTTAAAGACCTGTATTGGGTGATTAGATCCCCTGTTTACATAACGCAGATCCTGGTTCCTTTTTCTAAATGGAGATACTGTTCCACTATATAAGTTTAAAGTAATATCAAGATAATCAGTTATTTTTAAATCTGTTGTTACATCCAACCTAAATCCAAAGTCATCAAACAGCTTATACAATTTTTTTCTAATCCCATCACACTTCCTCGGCGTACTTTTATCCACTATAATCAGCCCGTCGTCTCTATACAATCCATGATTATTAGGTTCCATAATCTTATTAATGTTATATAGTAATAGACATCCGACGAGCTCACAAATTTCCGCACCATCATATGCTCCGATCGAAACGTCAAAATTTCCACCCTCTCCTTTTTTTATCCATACACTATCTTCATAATATAAATTTTTTTTTTTATTTTTTATTTTTTATTTTTTTTTTTTTTATGCAAATTTTAGGATAGGTGGAGGTTTTTGGTGAATAAAGGCAATTTCTCCTTAGAATGGTTTAGGAGAAACTTCCTGATGATCCGTTAAGGTGAAACTTTAGTAGAAGATTTTCGACTAGCGATTTAAGTTAATTCTATAATTGGCTCCATTGGTTAATGTTGAGCACTTTAGTAATTATAGCATTGCAGTATTCGCGGAGGGTTTTTTGGTTTTCTTTTGGCCACTGACTTAGTACCCCTTGATTTTTTTCAAGGAGTAGGACGAGGTTGGTCTTTTCTTTCTTTTTTACCCAAAAAACTTTTTCTTTTTCCTCTGGACCGGGATTCGAGATATTTTTATTTTTATCTCTTGTTCCTGGCCAGGGGTTTTTTGTTTTTTTCTGGTACCGTGAATACTGGTAGATAATTGATTAGTAAATATATATATACATATATATAAAATTGAGTAGGTCCACCCAGAGATTTGTATTTTTATGAATTATTTATTTTGTTCTTACATACGCGTATGTTTCTTGCTTAATGCTTTCGTCAGAGAACATGTATGGCACAAGGCCTAGTTAATGGGGTCTTCAGTGTGACTTGAACTCACTCGTGTTTATAGTTTGAATGGTTTTCAGTTGGTCATGTTTCTTTTAATTAATGTCGGTCCTTCCTTTTTCTTAGAGTTTGTTTCTCTTAGCCTACTTTACCCCTCATTTACTTTTGATATTTGATACGTTGTGTGTGTGTGTGTGTGTGTGTGTCTTGGAGTGGTTTCGGATTTCACTTGCAATTATTTTTTCTGTATATGCGTATGGATGTGTGTCTTGAGATTTTATGTATATATATATATATATGTGTGTGTTTCTTTCCATATGTGTGTGTACGATTCCTGTTTTATTCAAGTTTGGTTTAAATTTATCTATAAAATTCCTTTCCTTTATTTGAAGTAACGTGTAGAGTCGTTGGTTTGATAAATTGGCATTATCTTAAATATACCTCGACTACATTGGTATTGGTGCTTTGAAACTTTTAATTTTCTATTTTCTTTTATTTGGATATTACTCTTGTGTAGTGATGTCCTTGTATTAAGTGCCTGTGTAGACCCTGTGTATATTTCTCTGCATTTGCAACATTCAATTATGTAGACTACGTTTTTTGAGCTGCAGCTCAAGTCTTTACTTATTTTGAATTTTATTTCCAGGTTTTTAAAGGTATAGGTTTTTCCTTCTATAATCTTATCACATATTTTGCATCGTTTATTATTGCATTTGGTAACCCCTTGTGCTGTGTTTTCTCCGAAGTTAGAAGAGGTGAGTATTCTTTAAAGATTTTTGTGTTGTCTCTGGCTTTTAATGATTTTTGTTGACAAGTATGTCTTTGATTTTGTCCTTGTTTAAAGTTCTTCTAGATTTTTCATTATTTTTGTGAATAGTTCTGGGTTGTTTTCGTTGTAGCTTACGACGTATGCTAAGGGTTCCTCGTTGTTGTGTTTTTTTCGTGTTCCTTAATTCTCTTTGAGATATTTTTTTCTGTTGATTCCAATCCTTTATTTATTAGTGTTGCTGGGTATCTTCTCTGGTTTAGCGTTGTGTGTAGTTCTTTAAGGCGAGTTTTTTTTAGGTTTTTATCCGTGATTATTGTGTGTTTTCTAAGTGCTAGAGTGTAAGGAATGGATTTTATACAGTTTGGGGGATAGTGGCTTTTAAAGTGGAGGTATTGTTGGGTGTCTGTTGGTTTGTGGTAGATATCTGTGATGATTTGACCATTTACGTTTTTATAAGGATGTCTAAAAATGGTACTTCTTTTGAGCTGTGTTCTATAGTAAATTTTTTGGGGATTGGGAAGGTTTTGTAGTAGGTGGTGTAATTCGTTGTCTCCCTATGGTCATTTCCTGAATATGAAGCAATCATCCAAATATCTTTTCCACGATTTGATAAATTCTTTTTTGTCGTTGCCGTATTTTTTACCTACTATTCTATATGGGTTTTCTTCCAAATATGCTAAGG
The DNA here is from genome assembly GCA_963585895.1 of Sepioteuthis lessoniana. Classification (NCBI taxonomy): domain Eukaryota; kingdom Metazoa; phylum Mollusca; class Cephalopoda; order Myopsida; family Loliginidae; genus Sepioteuthis; species Sepioteuthis lessoniana. Next base: position 7,845,506 of record OY757904.1, on the reverse strand, counting down.
TTAGGGTAGCGTTTGTTGGCGCCATTTTAGTTCCCATAGCTGTTCCTAGGATCTGGATATTGTTAATGTTATTGAACTAATAGGAGTTATTATTAAGGATTATGTCTATATCCTCTATGCAATTTTTTTTTAAATCTTGGGTGGAATGTGTCTGGGTATTTATCTATCCAAAATGAGATGGCTTCTTTTCCCAATTCATGGGGAATATTGCTATATAGGTTTGTGACGTCAAATATGGCTATGAGTGTGTTGGGATCAATTTTTTCTGGTATGGCGTTTACAGACAGACAGACGGACAGACAGATAGAAAATTAATTCCAGAAAACAATGGTCATAATCAATATTTGATTAAAAGAAAGCATTTTCTTTAAATTATATTTTCTTTCCAATACAATCAACTGTATTGTCAAAGATTTTAAATAGAATAAGCAATAATTTTTAGAAAATTCTTTCTTAATAACTGATCACTTATCGAAAATTTTATCATTGTTGTGCAATACATGTTGGTGTAGACTAAAGGTATAAATCGATAAAACGATTGGTTGGTTTTACGGTATATCAACGCTTTTTAAGTTATTCAATGATGAAGTCAGTCTTTTTACAAGCAATAATATGGTTTTAAGTAACTAATACTCTATATATATATAAAGCGTGAAACTCTATGTAGTGAGTTTTTATCCTTCTTTTTAGCTATTTTTTACACTTGAAACATATTATCACATTGCTCGTCATTTTCCTGCTTTAAGCACAGTAAAGATTTAACGAATTAAAGGTGGCTTCAGCATTAAATTTTAATCAAAGTCAGAATTGTATTAAGTCCGTATTTTATTTGAGCAATATTTTTTATCAGTAAATCTTTATTCTAAGATCCTCATCTTACGAAATTGTTAAAATTTAAAGTGTAAGTTTTTTTTGTTTTTTTCCTGTTTTATATCTTGTCTTTTTACACTTGAAACATATTGTTATATTGATCTATATTTTCCTACATGGTAAAGATTTTCCGGATTGAAGTTGCCTTTGTCGTTTATATTCTAATCCTAATTATATATATATATATATATATAATTATTAATTATATATATCACATATATATATATAATTATCAATTATATATATATATATAATTATATATATATTTAATTAATATATATATACATATATATATATATATATATATATGATCATGATTTTTGGTGTTATTGTTTCATATCAATACCCATAACAGGATGGAAATAGATTTATAATCCTAATGTGGCCGGTTTTTCTTTTTCTTAATGGTATATATATATATATATATATATATATATATATATATATATATATATATATATATATATATATATAATGAACACAAAGTAATGAGAATCTTAGTAGTATGTAGAGACCTGAAATGTATAAGAAGAGATTAATGTTCAGTACTTTCTGCTTCCTCTATCTATTGTGGTTTGCGTTGATAACAACGCGTTTCTGTTGAAAGGCAAGCTTTCATCATGGAAACGAAAACATCGCCATGTCTGATGTCAAACAAAACTTTTACAAATGAAATCAAAAAGAGAAAATGGAATATAAAGTATAACAAGAACAGTTTAGTTTATCTTACTTGTACAGTGATAGGAAATGTATACTTGTAATTCTCGTGGGAGAATTTTGAATCTAGATATCTGGTTAAAAACCTATTTTGGTGTGGAGTATAAAAGTAGACTTTAATGGCGTATATAACTTGTTTGATCTTGATGAGTAAAGCGCTCGAACTTCAAGCCAGTTCTTGGCTGATTGAAGAATATTGTGATTTATGCATTGATAGATAAACATGGGGGTGTTTTACGAGATAGCAGGAACTTGTTAAATTGTTAAATCTGAAAGTATACTGGTAAGCAGCAGAAATATGTGCCGTTAGACTAGTGAATAATTGATTTTGCCTCTTTGAGTATTTGATATTTACCTCACGGTTTGTGCGCATGTTTGTGTGTTAAAGTGATAAGTGTTGATGCAAGTAATAGAGACAGTAAGCTGAAAATATTGTAAAAGACACTATTGACTGTTGTAAACTCGAATAATGAAACGAGGTATATATGTGTAATTATTTCGTTTTGATTTTTAAAAAAAAGGAAGGATCAAAATATTAAGTTTCCCAACGGTCTCAGCAACAATTCTATCAGATCAAAAAATGAATTCGTATTCTTTAACCCCAATTTAGAGTTGTTATTGAAAGATACAAATTCGATTCTGTCTGGTTTTTTGCGTATAAGATTGATCCTATACGGAGAAAACTAGACAATCGATGGTCAAAAATTATTATTATTCATATGTTCGTCAAAAAGAACATTAACTGGTTTTGTTCGGTTTCTTTGTTTAATGGAATATCAACTTTCATGTCTTAGTTAAGGCTTTCTTGTAGAAAAACAGTTGTGGTACTATTTAACCCATTGTCGTGGGGATAAGGGATTATACCTTTCTCAGGGGTATTAGTCCGAAAGTAAACGTTGTAGTGAATATGAACTAGCTTATCCGATATACTAAAAATGGTCCACAAAAAGTTTGAAAAATACCGGAATAATTGGAAATCAGACCCCAGCAGTGTTAAGATCGGCTGAAATACACAGAAGAGTCCTGGAACCCTGAAATTTCTATGAGAACTGAAGATCAGAGGAAGAATCGAGACCATCCATACCCCAGCATTATTAAGATCGGCTAATAGACACAAAAGTGTTCTAGCAACCTGCAGAGATTTGCTGTCACTCAGAGTTCAGGGAAAAACTATCAATTAAAACTGGTGTGGAAAATCTGCTTGGAGTGAAATAATAATGCTAAACCTAGAATGAACTGTTGGACTTTGCCGTTCCAACGGACCACAAAATGAAAATAAAACGAAAAAATCGACAAATACTTGAATCTTGCAAAAGAACTGAAAATGCTATGGAACATGAGGGTGACGGTGATACCAACCGTGGTTGATGTGATTATAACGATCACTAAAGTCTTGGAAAGGGGATTGAAAGAACAGGAATACAGAGGAAGAATCGAGACCATCTAGACCACAGCATTTTTACGTTTGGCTAGAATACTAGGGAAGGGTCTTAGTGACTTGAAGAGACTTGCTGTCACTCAGGCTCCAGTAAAAGACAACCACACAAAGCTGGTGTGAAAAACACGCAAGGAGTGAAATGATAATTATAATAATAATGATAATACCAATTGTGATTGATGCTTTAGGCACAATAACTAAAGGATTATTAAAAGACCTGGAGGGGTTGGAAGTTGGCGGACGGGTAGAGACTATTCAAATGACAGCATTGCAGAAACGGCCAGAATCCTGAGACGAGTCCTGGAGACTTGAGGAGACTTGCTGTCACTCAGACTGGTGTGAGAAACTTTCAAAAGAGAAAAATAATAATTACGATTCAGTCGAAACAATACACTATTGGAGAAAACTATGTGGACAGGGAGTAGCGCTCAACACAAAAGCTGAATGGTTGATCAACATGAAGAACGAATAACAAGAATTTGAAGGACCAAAAGCAGAAATACTTCGTGAGTCCATAAGAGGAACCCTCAAGAAAAATAGAAATTGGAAGGTACCTGACAATGCTAGAATTCATAAATTTTATTTCAAACAATTCACGACGATTCACAGTTGATGAGCTGAGCAACTGCGCAAATTTCGACCAGAGGCAAAAATTCATGAATGAAATATAAAAGAAAAAAACTATCTTGAACTACGAAGGTGTCAGAAAAAACGAACCAATCCAGGCCATTGCATACCGATGATAAGTCTCAATCATCTAAAGAAAAGAAATTTATTATTTGCTCGAAAGCTGTGAGCTTCTTTCCAAAGGACAGAAAAGATTCTGCAAAGGAACTGAAGCACGAATGGCCCATTTTACATAAGCGACATTATCCTCAATGATGTAAAAATGAGGGGGGACTTTAACTATAATATGGATAGACTGCAAGAATGCATATGACATGATGCCACAACCACGGACTGCTTGAAATAGAAAAAACCTGCGAGTAAGCAACCAACTTCATCACAGGTGCTAGGAAAATTGGAGAATGGTTCTGATAGCCAGAGGATAATACGTTAAAGCCAGTGTGATAATGTTGTATTGTCATCTTCTGATTCATGCAGAAATATACATATATATGCTGGATACATACCGACGCAATGAATTGATCAGACGCACGCAGAAAGACGCAATAAGGAAGACGCAGTAAGACTTCTTTACCAAAATATTTTACCCCTCACTTTATTTGTAAGGTTCGAAAGGGTTGTTCAAGGGTTTCATGTGAGAGGGAGCTGGAGACCGAACATAAACTGTAATATCTTGACCCCTCTGTTATGACCGCCACGTTGTGTCTTTCTTGTTCTCCTGATGCTGGGGTCCACTCCATCGGGGTTTCCGAGGGCCCCCTAGTTCGGGTGTGGCTTTCCCTACCACATATGGTCTCTAGCTGTCTGGAATTCTACTGGCAACTACTCTTGGAATCGAACTCAACTGAGTTAAATAATAATTCAACGCCCACACGATCGCCCACTGGATCTTTGAAATCGAATGTTTAATCGTCATCAAGCGGAAATAACTGTCATGCAGTTCATAGGTCACTCTCTTCCGGTGCATCAGTCTGTATTGGCACAGTGGGACCTTCACCTTGTCCCATATTATAAGCCTTAATCCGCCCACGTGATCTCTTTCGATTACTGGCCATTGGAATGTGTCACTTCCTTCCGGTGCATCACCTTGGAATAGCATTTCTTTGGGCCGGGTCGAAGGTCAAAACATAACAATAATACGTTAAATAAAAAGAGGCATTCTTCAATGGGACTCATTACCCCCTCAATTATTTGTCAAAGTGATCATACGTTAAATACAAAGAGGTATCCTGGGCTCTCTATTAATAACAGTTAAGAACAGCACCATAAGAAACAACTATTTAAAAGGCAGAACAAGCAATACTCAGACGAATATCAACTGTAAGCTATGTAGAGAAAGATAGACAGACAGAGAGGGTGAATGAGAGAGAGAAGAAGCATTCAACCACATGATAAGCGAATGCAGAAAACTGGCGTCTGAAGAGTCAAAAAAGGGCACGACTAGGTGGAGAACGTGATTTACTGAGAACTGTGCAAGCGACTAAATTTTGACCATTCATATGAATGGTATAAATGAAACCCACAAAATTATGTGAGATTTTAAGATAAAAACTGATCCGGCAATACCAGAAAGAAGAGCATATCTGCTTTGAATTCACACAAAAGAACTGGTAGACTTCATTGTTCCAACAGATTAGCGAATAAAAGGAAAGAAAAGCGAAAAACTGGTTTAATACCTGTTGTTTGGGTATTTGGGTTTTATGACATATTAACCTTTGTAGGTTATTTAAAGCCAAATCCATTTTTATACAAATAATCAGTTCTATTTCATAAATTCTGTTTAGCATGAGTACACAGTTTAATTGTCAAAATGATTTCTATTTCATGCTATTCAGTTTATTCAAACAGTTTCAACTTAAACAATTCAATTTAGTATAAGTATAGTTTTTGTTCACGCACAGTTAAATGTCAAAAAAGTTCTATTTCAAACAAGTCAGTTTAGCGTAAGTATAGTTAGTTTGAATATCAAAACAGTTCTATTTCAAATAATTCAGTTTAGCATAAGTACGCAATTTAGTTCTATTTGACTCATAGATTGGACTATATCAGGTGCTACCACTACGGGCCAGAGTGGACCTGGGAGTGGACCTGGGAGCGATGGCAATGAAAGGGTACTCCGCATTCCCCAAAGCTCCAGCAATATTGGAACCTCACCATCAGAGTGTTTAGTATCATATCCAAGACAATCGTTGGGGAGGGTCTTACCCCTCTGCAGAGATGTAGTCGGTGTATTCTACACCCCCAGCCGACTAGGCAATAAATACCAGTGGCTTACCATAGAACTGAAAATGTTGGAACATAAAGGTGACAATAATACCAATTATTATTGGAACACTTGGAAGAATACCGAAGAACAGAAAAAAGACTCGAGGAACTGGAAATTCGAGAAGTGATACTATCCACAGCATCGCTACAATTATAGAAAAGAAACCAAAATATCTGATGCGACTTTCTGTCAATTGGACGCCAGTGAAGGCTACCAAATACTACTTGTGTTAAAAACTAATAAAGTATATAATGATTATTAATCGAGATAGAAGAAAGACCCCCCCAAAAAAAGAACCATCCCAAGCAACTATAGTCTAATAACTTGTTAAACAGTGATGTGAAAGTTCTAAACTGCACAACGAGAAGAAATCTAATATTCCCTTGTGAGCCACAGACTATTTTATGAAGAACAAATGGTTGTAGCAAAGAAACTACAGACACAAATAACATACAATATAAAAACCTAAAATTAAAAATAAAGACGATAAGCAGAAAAATCGTCATAGCATAAATAAACTATACAAAAGAATACGATATGATTCTGCAAATTTTTAAAATCTCAGAGCAATGTTGTCCGTCACAGCCAATACAGTTTATCACCAGCGTCATCACTGAACGTACTACAAGATTGAAGACAACGTCAGACTGCTTTAGATACGCCAGTTTCTTGTTTTTAATTCAAAATAAATCTTCTCCAAATTTAGTTGTCCACCAGGCTTCCTTACTATTTTACCCATAACTAAAAGAAGATAAATAAATACATTCAAATGCACACGTATGCATATACGCTACGCCTCTACTCCCCACACACACCTATACAGATACACTTGCACCCAAATGCACGCAAATATGTATATGCTATGCCTCTGCCCGCACATATACACATACAGATACACTTGCATCGAAATGCACGCACATACATATCTGCTATGCTTCCGATTGCACACACAGCCATACAGATACACTTGCACCCAAATGCACACACATACATATATGCTAAACTTCTGCTTCCCACACGCACCAATACAGATACAGTTTCACCGAAATGCACACATATGCTATGCTTCTTCCAGATACACATCATTGCAGATACATTTTAACCGAAATACCCAAACATACATGTATGCTTCGCCTCTTTCCGCACACATACTCATACAGACACACTTGCACCGAAATGCACACATATATTATGTCTTTTCCCGCATACCTACATTAGAGATAGAGTTGCACCCAAATACAAGGACATACGTACATACATACAGATACATTTGCACCCTAATTCCCATGCATACGTATATGCTATGCCTCTGCCCGCACACACACCCGTACAGATACACTTGCCCCCAAATACACACACATACAAATATGCTATGCCTCTGTTCCCCACACAAACCAATACAGAGACAGTTGCACCGAAATGTACACATATACTATGCCTCTTCCGCATATACACCCATAAAGATACACCTGCATCCAAATGCACACACATACATGTATGCTATTTCTATGCTCCCCACACGCACCCATAAAGATACACTTGCACCAAGAAGCACACACATACTTATATGCTATGCCTCTGCCTGTACACACACCAATACAGATATTCTTGCCTCCAGATGCACACAAATAGGTATATGCTTTGCCTCTGTCCGTACACACACCCATACAGACACACTTGCACTCATACGTATATGCTATACCTCAGTCTGCACACAAACCCATAAAGATACATTTGCACCAGGACGAACACACATAGGTATATGCTATGCCTCTGTCTGCACACAAACCCATACAGATACATTTGCAGCCAGATGCACACTCATACGTATATGCTATACCTCTGTCAGAACACAAATCCATACAAATACACTTACACCAAGATACACACTCATACCTATATGCTATGCCTCTGTCTGCACACAAACCCATACAGATACATTTGCACCCAAATGCACACACATAGGTATATGCTATGCCTCTGTCTGCACACAAACTCATACAGATACACTTACACCAAGATGCACACACATAGGTATATACTATGCCTCAGTCTGCACACAAACCCATACAGATACACTTGCACCCAGATGCACACACATAGGTTTATGCTATGCCTCTGTCTGCACACAAACCCATACAGATACACTTACACCCAGACGCACACACATAGGTTTATGCTATGCCTCTGTCTGCACACAAACCCATACAGATACACTTACACCCAGACGCACACACATAGGTTTATGCTATGCCTCTGTCTGCACACAAACCCATACAGATACAATTGCACCCAGATGCACACACATAGGTTTATGCTATGCCTCTGTCTGCACACAAACCCATACAGATACATTTGCACCCAGATGCACACACATAGGTATATGCTATGCCTTTGTCTGAACACAAACTCATACAGATACACTTACACCAAGATGCACACACATAGGTTTATGCTATGCGTCAGTCTGCACACAAACCCATACAGATACACTTGCACCCAGATGCACACATATAGGTATATGCTATGCCTCTGTCTGCGCACGAACCTATAGATACATTTGCACCCAGATGCACACACATAGGTATATGCTATGCCTCTGTCTCCAAACAAACCCATACAGATGCACTTACACCCAATTCATTAAAAGTCTTGCAGAGAACTGAAGTCAAACAAATTTAAACTCACTTCTCCGATCCCACTTTCCAGTTCTCTCAGCACCCCTCCGA
>OY757904.1:7829359-7831859 GCA_963585895.1 Sepioteuthis lessoniana | reverse complement strand
ATATTTATCGAACTAAAGACGTTGGAAAAATGTTATTTTCTAATTTTTATTAAGGAAAAAACAAGTATACGAAAATTGAAATAGTTTATTTTAAGTTCTAGTATAGACACTATTTTTTGTATATGACCCCCAATGTTTTTATAGTTCCTTTTAGTTAGAAATATACATTTTTTTTACTCTGATATATTTATATGTGAATGTATTTATAAAACTATTCATATCTTAAGCTATTCATAATAAAAATTACCAATCGTAGAAATTGATATATAAGAATTGCCTGTTTAACGTTTTTTTTAAATTAATTTTAATATTCATCTACCCTAATTTTGCTACATCCTTATGTTTTCTAGTTAGTTTTCGTCTTTTCTTTCTTTCTTTTTTTTAATTCTAATGAACGTAAATTGGTTTAAAATACAACGGCAAAACTAAAGAATTAATTTAAACAAAAACCAAAAATAATTTTCAAAAATCTTTCTCTTTCTGTACCCCAAATAACTGTCGGAAAACAAATACTGTTTTCGTTTCTTTAATAAAACTAACAATTTATCTTCAAATCTCTTCTTTCTCCATCTGTTTCTTACAGATAAAAAAAAAAAAGACTTGATCAAATCAAATCAAATCTGACTTTTTTACATAAAAAAAGACAACAAAAAAAAAAAAAAACGAAATTAACCGAAAAAAGGAATACATTCGCAACTAAAAAGCGATCTCAATTCCCATTAGTCAGTTTCCTCAGTTTTGTTTTTTGCTTTAAAAAAATCACATTTCTGAAATCATTTTTGATCTTTCTCGGTCCACTGAAAAGTGACATATGCGTGTGTGTCACTGAAAGTCACCATCTAACAACTGACTTGACCACGTGAATGTCTCAGCCTTTGTAGTTGGCAGAGGAGGGGGAGGAGACGCTAGAACCATATTATCGATCCTCCACCCAAACCCACTAAGCGTGACAATCAGCAGAATAGAAGTTAACAATGTCGGTAGTGATGGTAGAACCAGCCAATGAGAATACGCGAATCGATTCGAAGGAACAGTTACTTCGAGAAAATCCAGCGAGCATACGCACCGTGACTTCGAAGAAGGATGATTACTCTTCTGCGGAGAAAGTGGAAAAAGATGACATGGAAAAGGGAGGCCGTCGCGACTGCCACAAACTCTCCCTTGATTCTACCGACTGCAGTGACGGACGTATCAACAGGGCCTACACATCTCCAGACATAGAACTACAGAGCTATACGCACGGCAGTCGAGGAACTTCGCCGTTTTTGCATCTGCACCACCTCAGTTCCAACACCAATAACGCTTCAAATAACTCTATTGACAAGGCTGGCAGTACAGTCAGTTCGGCCGCCGTCTCTTCGCCTTCGAAACCGCTGGTGGTCTCAGTAAAACCAACATACGGTGGCAGTCATTTGAAACCCGTGCCGGCACCTCCTCCCCTTTCCGGAACGAGAGGTCCGAGTTATGTTTCGAAACCCCCACTTTGTCCTCAGTCGGTACCTTACCAATTGTCGCACTATCTTACATCGCGCAAACCTTTTCGACAACAGCAACCGGATCAATTTTACACTTTCCAGCATCATTTTTCGCACAACTTTACAAGTGGACGTACCAATACCGGCCCATTACTAGGTACCCCAGTCCCAGCTGCTTATACTCCCCTAAAGCCTTTCATTTCAACTTGTGACATAACGGCTACCGCTCATGATTTACCGAGTGCCACTGCCGCTAAGGTCGGCAACGTCGACTCTATATCACCCTCCTCCTCCTCGACAACAAGATCTGCGACAACAAACGCAAACAACTCAGGTGTTAACACTTCTTCGACCAGCAGCGGCAGTAGTCCTCTTGGAGACAGCGGCATTTCGCTTTCACTCGGCAGTACGATTAACAACCCAAGTGGCATTACTACGGGCCGTACTTTCGGTATTAGCACAAGTAGCACCAGTGTTAGTCCCACGTGCAGGTCGTCACTTTCAACAGCTGCCTCTCCCAGTGGCACGGGCCCGGCGGCCTCTAACGCCGGCCTTGTTAGTACCACCACGCTGGCGACCCGCGCATTTAGTGGTGCGCCTGCTGCCAACACACCGAACAACAAACAACAGCAGCAGCAGTTTAGCACCAGCCACACCACACCCACCTCATCATCCTCATCATCCTCTTCATCCTCCACTTCCACCCCTCAACCTGCTTCGACTTCCTCCTCCGCCTCCTCTCCGCCAGCACTATCTCCATCCGTAGTAGATAAAAATACCCCGCTTCCGCACTTAAGCATGTTGAAGAGCATTCCCCACACTAGACTTCAACCAGATAGGTCGCCTCAGGCGGAGGATGAATGCCCAAGCCAAAACGAAGGGGGAGGACAGAGGGAAGAGAGTAAACCCAAGGCGAAGGATTTTCTATCGGATATCGGCGCCGATTACATGCGAGTCAATGGGGCGATCGGCACTTTCAAACAACTGCAAAAACCAACCTCAATGCAATCTCTTCCGACCTCATC